>JAVJAQ010003882.1:0-374031 GCA_032362365.1 Zygogramma bicolorata
ATCAAATTCACACGAAATATTCAACTTGAAAGATTACTATACAGTTGGATTCCTATATTGAAAAAAAAAATCAATTTCGTCAAGGTCAATGAAAATGAAACCATCAAATCAATACAATTTTAATCTGTAGAACGTACTTGGAAAAATGTTGAAAACTACTTCGGAAAATGGAAGGCGGTCAATGAAATGTTAGGTGTTTCCGGGTTCCTAAGCCGGGGTCTGCAGATTTTTGAGACTGACAGTTCGTCTATATCTGGGGCAGACATCAAAAAGGCGATAAGGCATTGGTAGAAGTGTCCTTCTATGATGAGAGGCCAGGATGCATAAAAACCCCGGTGCATTGACTGATATGCTTTTGTTTAGCCAGTTTCTTTCGATAACATTTTTTTATGGTAAAATTCAGCAAATTTGCCAGTTGCAAACTGTTAGTGCAGACCATGGCGAAAAGAATAAGGAATAAATTTCAACACAGTGGACACACAATAGGTGTCTTTTCAATCTCACTCTACTTCATAGAGATTGCTGGGCATTTATACGTCATTAGTTCTTTGCCACGATGAATTGGATAAGCTGTACATGTGTTTACCGTACAATGGAAATATTTCAGCTTCATTCACTCTTACCTTATTCTTGAAAAAATCATAGCAATCATCGTGAAATTCACCTGAAATTTATGATATATGATTGACGTGAAGAATTAAATCAATGAAACCAAGATGAATGTGAATGTTTTTCAACCTCTACGTAGGCGAATGAAATTTATGAAGGTTAATATTTATGACATTTATTGAAAGTCTGATGTAATTCGTTTTTTCCAATAGAATGGTTGAGGCTTTCGCAGCTGATGTTTTCAGTATTACTACTTCTCTTTGGGTTTGACGGCCGTCGTTCTCTGGAATTTCTTCCTGACGGTTCGCTAGCGCGGGTGGACACAGTGTATTCAAATTTACCATGAAAATATCAAATCCTCTTTCATTGATTGATATCATTCCGAATAAGTTATATAAAATATATAGAAAATATAGAATAGTTAGTTCCCCGCACTAGTCCGGAAAAGTGTATCTGGGGAGTATACTGGCATTTGAATATTCAAAATATATATTTGTATGGTTATAATTTACAGAATGACTGGAAAATGAAGAAATTTATTTGAATTATGCTATAACATTCATTAAAAAAAATTTTTTCAATGAATTTTTAATGGTCCCGCTATAAACCTCATCAAATGAATGTCAAATAATAATATACATCTGACATATTTCATCTGTCACTTTGAAATACCGTAGCAACAAAGAAAAAATAAATCTGTCAGTCAAAAGGTATCTTGTCGAAATCAATACAATGTCCTCTTCCAGCCAAGTTGCTAACAATGCAGGGGAAAACCGAAATCTGACTTCATTGGAAAACATTTTAGCATCTGCAGTTAATTTGCAGAATGCAATAAATTGCACTTTCAGCATTATTATTAACGAAAATTAATCTGTTGATATGTATTCGATACCTATTGAATGTTTTCTCTCTGGTTTTTTTCGCACGCTTGTAGTGATGAAAATAGTGTACCTAACATGTGCGTAAACTGACTTTTCCGCAAACGTGTCGTTCGGTCATCTGTAATCGCGTGCGTAAAAGTATCACTTTCCGCACTTGTTACCTAAACTACTATTTTTGGATTGAGTGCGTAGAAATGTAAATTTTTTACCGAGATCGATGAGCTGAGGTCAAACACTCAATTTAGAGAATGGTGTCATACAAAGAATGTAAAAACTGCATCAGAAAATGGAATGCTATGATACTCAAAAGAGAAATCCAAGATATTTAAGCAATCTACGTTGTGGAGCCATTATTAAATCCTCAAAGCACTTCAAACATTGATATGCGGCGATATTTCAATACCAATAAAAAAAAATTGACGGTGAAAAACGGTTTTTTTTTACTTCTGAAGAAAGTTGTGTTTCACGCATCCATAGCAACAGACAATGGTCAACATTAAAATATGGTATTCTCAAGAAGAACAAAGGAGAGTTCGTGCGGTTTCTAAAAGATTATAACTGTTCAGAGGTATTCTCAGGAAAACACATTCTGGCGTCTTTCATAACTGCCTCTTTTTCATTTTTCAACGGAGTCATTTCTCGTCAACGAAATTAGGGAACACCCTATGACCTATATAATATAATTTTCCTGTCAAATATTCATTGGGTGGAATTGGTGTGGGTAAGGGGCTGCTTTACTAAAACGCAAAACAAAACAAATTGAGTTAATATCTTCTGGTAGATATCAATGAAAGAATATGATATCACCAAAGTTATAATCGAAGTTTTTTTTGAAAGTGGTGAACTTCATTCAAGACAAATTATGCCTTCCACCTTTTCGAAAAACAATAAGTAGTTGCAAAAGCCGAATTTTTTATGATTAGCACAAGTTACGAGTTCTGCAGAATTTTGTCCCGCGAAGGGAGTATTATTATTTGTCGGTTGGAATAAAAAAGCATGAAAAATTTCAAATGGAAGTAGCAAATGGGGTGTTGGAGCAGAGATAACTTTTTATTGTATCGTAAATACAAATATAAATATTGACACAAATTGTTCAGTCTTGGAGTATTTTTTCGAGCACCACTTTCCATTTTTGTTTTCGATAATATATTCATATATTATGACTTACAACACCTCGTTTGTCCAACTTAGATATGATATCCAACACACATGAATAAAGGGAAATAGGAATGATATCGCCATCTCCCACGTATTCCGTCAACTGACGCACTATATCGAGAAGAGCACGTTTTGTTGTTGGCTGGAAGAAGTTACTACTCGATCTAGTCTCAGCTACTACTCAATAGATGGCCCCATAGTTGAGTTTTCATGATTTCATATCCATTATTGAATAAAAAAATAGAAAATTGATAAGACAATTCTTGTAGAACGAGTGAAACATCAGTTGTCTACAGAATAATGCTTATATTAGAGAATGCAGGGTTCAGGTAGTGGGTTATCATATCACATACATCTATTGAAATATTTGACTCACATTTTTGAGATCCTGAAACTCGTAGACCCAGAGTTTGGTTGTTCTTTCAAAAAAATGAATACCGTAATCACCAAAAAAAAACACTAAACATGGTACCAATAATATACAGTGTGCTCCGTTCAAGGGCGCTACACATGGAATGTTTTCTGTTTGCCTGAATGATAAGAATATTCGATGGAAAACTTTTTCATAGAAAAAAAATAGTATTTATTTTCTTCTCCTGAAGATCCCAACCCTGTTAGCGAAACACGTTCCAAATGCAAATTATATCAGTTTGGTCTTGGGGCGTCATCTGATTCATACTGGCAGGTCAAAAATAATTCAATTCATTAGGGAATGAATGTTTTTTTACAACTCGAATTTCGAAATAGACGTCTTTGTTACAACACAATACAAATATGTTTTCTGCGATTCCGAATAGGATGGCACTTATGCATCTGTACATTGAAACTTTTCCGAGATAAGTTCTTCGATGAGATATGCATATCTGGTCGACTATTTGCTAAATTGATTGAGACATGTCCCTTGATAAATCCAAGACAATGCATCACTCGAATCCATCGAGAAATGTTCATGTAGAAATGGGAAAGAAAGTGAAATTTGAGACTATGTCATTTCATTCTCATTAAATACAAAACATGGCTCGTATATAACTGTGAAACTCGATAAAAATCCATACCATATAAGTATTATTTTCTCAATGAAAATAGAATATGAAATTAGGTCGAATACAAACTTTCCCAAAACAAATTCCTTCTTCGGAGAATGTAATTTTTTGCATGGCGTTCTAACTATTATTCCAAACAACATAACCAATGAATCCAGCGTCAGCTTAACTGAATTCTTCGGGAAAGGGAATCATCTTATTTGAAAAACTGCAAAAAATAAGTTCGATCTTTCAATGGTGATTTTATGTTGAGTGACTTATTCTGAACAGCAATAATTTATTGGTAGTGATATCTAGAGATGGAGAAAAAACAATACAGGGTGAAAACTCACCATCAATTGAATGAAAACATTATTTCAGACTACTTTATCTCTGTGTTACTATCACAAAATAATGAAAAAATCATGTCAAGAAAGTGATCTTGGGTGTCTTCCAGCATCTCAATACCGTTATTGAAAGAGAGTGAAAATGAGAAAATTAAATGAAAACATTTTGGAGGATTTCTTCAGAAACGCTGTCGAGTTATTTACATTCTCTGAATAACCCTTCACTTTCTATTCACAACAAGTAGATGTTGGATTTGTTTATCGAAATCGTTGCCAATATAACTATAATATTGTGGTTGATTTATCTGTTTTTCTGACAAGAACAAACTAGTTCAACGTGCCCACAAAAATAAATAATATATACAGCAAAATGGGATCAAATGATGAAGGCCTTCATCAATGAAGAAATATTAGTTGGAGCAATGTTTCAGTGAAGAGTAATGGGCGAGGTTCAATTTATGCAATCGTAAAACTGAGTTTTCTTCCACTAGTATGGAGCATAAAAGTTGTTCAAACAGGCCTATCAAAACGCTCGATTGAAATTTATCTCATGGTTTTTCTGGTACAGAAAATTAGAGCTGACGCCACAATCTCATAAAATATAGTTTTAGAAGAGTTGGAGATATCTTACGCACATCCTCAGAATGGCTTTGCCACACGAGATTTTTCAGGTAACCACACGCCACGAACTTCAGGACACCAATCTGAAAATTTAGACTACCCATCAGATAGGATATATATATATACTAGCTGACCCGGCCACGCGTTGCTGTGGCTAAAGTTTTTGTTATATTACATTATAGTAAACAATCTAAGAGGAACAATGAGAGAACATCAGTCACGGAGTCCACTATGCTTTTTCACACAGATGGTATTTGTAAAAAAATATGGTGATCTCCTTATTTGACTTTCTACTACTATAACCCTTTAGTACAATGAAATTATTTACGAACAAAGACGAAAATGTTGATGTTGGTATACAAATTCACTCGATTGAGATTTGAAGGGGAAGTACGTTGAACACAATTAATTAAAATGTTCTTACACTTGATATTGAGCAGAAATCAATAGGTACAAAATAAAAATTTATCAGATTTATTATTTCCATTTAATTTTATAACAAATATAAGTATATTACAGTATAATACAGTAAATAACATGTGACGCTTAAACTCATGAATGAGGTAGGCAAGGCAGACAGTCTCAAACTTTTGAACATTAATATCTATTTTTTTGAATTATAAATACTACCAATTTCAATTTAATTTAACACCAATCGGTGCACAATGTTTTTGGTTAACCTGTATTTAGCTAACACAAATAGATTCGACGGTTTCCCAACACGTGAACACGCAACATATAGTTGCCCATGAGAAAAACATGGATTTTCCAAATCTAAACCATTTGTGGTTGTGCATGACCTTCTGCTGTCCTGATTTTTTGAGCTGGATTTCTTGATTCAATTTGTTCTGCCAACTGATGGGCTCAGCAGCGCCATCTATTGATTACTTACTCAACCCAGTCGAAAGGTATCGACATCTTGATTCAATTTGTTCTGCCAACTGATGGGCTCAGCAGCGCCATCTATTGATTACTTACTCAACCCAGTCGAAAGGTATCGACATCTGTTAGAATCATTTGGAGTTAACAGATGATTGTGACTGTCAAATAATAACAGACTAATAATTAGCAAAAAAATAAAATTGCGACTATAATTTGAGATTTAAACTATCCTATCTCTCAAGTTGGATCGAACTGCACATGGTGTGCGAATTTTATTATAATCGGTTAAGTGGTTTAGGAGTCCATCGAGGTCAAACATTGTGACACGAGATTTATATATATTAAGATATATATATATATATATATATATATATATATATATATATATATATATATATATATATATATATATATATATATATATATATCTTAGGCTTCCGCGGTCAGAAATGTGCTGGCTGGAACTTCCGGTTGATCCGCGTCTGGAAAAATTCACTTGTCTACGTTTCGGCTCCCATT
Source organism: Zygogramma bicolorata (assembly GCA_032362365.1). NCBI lineage: Eukaryota > Metazoa > Arthropoda > Insecta > Coleoptera > Chrysomelidae > Zygogramma > Zygogramma bicolorata. The sequence continues at coordinate 6,040 of JAVJAQ010003882.1, forward strand.
TCGGAGCCATTTTCAAGACTGAGTGACCTTGCGTCTAGGTCTGAGTTGTCTCACTAGCTGGCTATCATCACTGGAGATCGAGGATTGAATGTTGGTGGGATTTAAGGGTTCATTAGTGATTATGGCAGGATCAGGTATCGGACGGTCGATGGGAGGTTCGAACGGATTAGTTCTCAAGTCGGAGTGAATAGAAGTATGTCGGACTGAGAGTGGTTTCCAGGTATTGGGTAGTCTTTGAGAATCGTCGCGTTTATTGAGACAGTTGGGACGTTTTTCGATTTCAATGACTTCACGGGTAATTCTGGTTTGGAGGGTTTTGGCTGTGGCAACGGTTTTGGTGTTTTTGAAATCTATTTTGTGGCCTGTTTCTGAATGATGTTCGAATAATGCTGAGTTTGTGTCAGAATTACGGACTGCTAGTTCGTGTTCATATGCTCTACAGGACACTCGTCGGTTGGTCTGGCCGATGTATGTTCTGGGACAGTTAGAGCATGGTATTTCATATATTCCTTGGGTTTCATTGGGGATTGTGTCTTTGGGTGTTCGAAGGTAGGTGGATATTTGGTTGTTAGCTGTGAAAATGGTTTTGATGTCATGTCGTGTCAGAATTCGACTTATTTTATCAGTAACACCATGAATATAAGGAAGAAAAGCTTTTTGTCGTTCAGGTTCGTCCTTCGGGGGTCTAGGGTGAAGATCTCGGGTTTGCTGGAGTTTAATAGACTTGTGGATTTGGGAATCGGAGAAATCGTTCTGGGTAAGTGCGGATTTGAGCTTTTCCATTTCATTGGATCTATTGTGGTTATCGGTGAGTTTGAAGGACCTATGTATGAGAGAATTCAGAACCGAATTCAATAGTACTGGGTGATGATGAGACTTGGCATTGAGGTACCAGTTTGTATGGGTTGGTTTGCGGGGTAGACGGTGTGAGTGAAAGAATTGTTGGACTTTCTGATGAGAACATCCAAGAATGGGAGGGAGTCGTCCTTTTCTATTTCCATAGTGAATTGTATGTTGGGATGAATGGTGTTAAGGTGGGTCAGGAATGTTGGTAGGGTTTCAAACCCATGAGGCCAAATGGCAAAGATGTCATCTACGTATCTGAGCCAGCAAGTGGGCTTGAGTTTAGATGTGTCAATGGTTCTGGTTTCGAAGTCCACCATGTAGAGGTTTGCAAGAACTGGGGAGAGGGGGAAACCCATCGGAGCTCCTTTCACTTGCCGTTGCCACAGCCAAAACCCTCCAAACCAGAATTACTCGTGAAGCCATTGAAATCGAAAAACGTCCCAACTGTCTCAATAAACGCGACGATTCTCAAAGACTCCCCAATACCTGGAAACCACTCTTGGTCCGACATACTTCTATTTACTGCGACTTGGGAACTAATCCGTTCGAACCTCCCATCGACCGTCGAAATCCCACCAACCTTCAATCCTCGATCTCCAGTGATGATAGCCAGCTAGTAAGACAACTCAGACCTAGACGCAAGGTCACTCAGTCTTGAAAATGGGAGCCGAAACGTAGACAAGTAAATCTTTCCAGACGCGGATCAACCGGAAGTTCCAGTCAGCATATATATATATATATATATATATATATCGTGGTCTCGGTAGTGTAGTGGTTAGCATATCTGCCTATCAAGCGGAAGGCCGGGGTTCGATTCCTCGCCGGGCCACCGTGCTGGGTAATCGCACGTTAAAAGGTAAGGCCTCGTTGATCCATTGCTCGCACAAGTTTCGACTTTTGAGGGTTGACGTTCGTCAACTGGTTAACGAAAACGAACAATTTTAGAACGAACAAATATATATATATATATATATATATATATATATATATATATATATATATATATATATATATATATATATATATATATAAATATATATGTAGAAATTGATGTTTTCACGGTGAAAACATCGATTTCTACATACTACCTGGATGGGCAGGATACAACCTTAGGGAGCGGTTAATGATATAATCATCAATAATATCGGACCTAGTCGGATAATAACTGGGGAGAATCATTATAAATACCAGTTTCTATGGAGAACAGACAATTGAAGTCTTTGCTTAGTCTTGCTTGGTTACTTCGTAAGGGGAGTGATTGACCAGGATGGTATGGACAGATATTCGTCCTACAGTTCTTGAGAATGACTTCGAAATGGAAGTCGAAACGTCGAACGAATCAGAAGATACCAAACGGATAAAAAACCCAGAAAATTCATCTTGCATATATATGTATATATATATATATATATATATATATATATATATATATATATATATATATATATATATATATATATATATATCAAAAATATATATATAATATATATATATATATATATATATATATATATATATATATATATGAATGTATATTCTGAAAACCAGTTTGTGGGGTTTCCTCTCCCCCGGAAATAAAAAAAAAAGTTCACGTTCTTATATGTTTTTGGGGAAATTTAGTATGTTTGCCCCGATACATACACATTTGCATCAAAAAAAAATTGACAATGAATTTGGAGATGGAATGAAAATAATATATGTAAAATCCTCACACTTTTCCTTGGTGACGTTTCGGAAGCCAGTCTGCCTCCTTTTTCAAGCCTATTTGAAATTTCGAGATAAAAATTTTTTGGTTAGTAATTGTTATACCAAGTGTAGATTTTCACACAACCTACTTCGTCCAGTTCATTTTTCCTTTTCAGAAGGACATCCATATACTCAAAGAAGTAGCAACTCCTCCATTACCGTTCACAAAGATGTAAGTAGCCTCTTTGAGTTTTTTTTTTCATCGACAAACTGAAAAAGATTCATTTGAGCTTCTAGATTCTATTCAGAGAAAGTCAATTCGTCTTGTTGGTGATTCTTCGCTCTCAGACTCGCTCACTTCATTGGAACATCGTAAAAGGGTCAGAGACTTGTCTCTCTTCTATAGATACTTTCACGGTCGATGCTCTTCCGAATTGTTATCTATCGTTCCCCCCTTGGCAAAATCTACACGGATGACTCGACGAGTATAGAATTCCCACCCCTTTGTTGTGAATTTGGAAACCTGTCGAACCTCTCTTGCCCAAGGAATTTTTTTTCAATAGAACAGCTGAGCTTTGGAACTCTTTACCAGAAGAGGTTTTTTCCTGAGGCTTACAAACTTCAGAAATTCAAAGTAAATGGTAATTCGTATTTACTATCCCTTGATTCACGCGGTGTTCTTTGAACATTACAGGGCTCTCCTTCCGTGTGGATGTGCATATAAAAAAGAATTATATTCAAACATGTATGTTGAACAAATTTCGACTTATCTATTTCTCGTCTTCTCAAGTTGTTTTCATGTTCATATTCTTAATGGTCTTGATGCTTTACTAGTTAAACTGCTGCATGCACATGGGAAACTACAAAGCCAATTTTTTTTAATTCTTTTTCGTACTCAAAGGTTTGTTTAATTTCAATAGGGCTCTAATCGTGTTATCTGTTTTGCATTTTGTTCTTACATTTTATCTATACTTAACCTATACATTTTTTTTCGATAAAGCTTGGACATGAGGAATGATAATTTTTATGGATTTCGAATACTCCTACCTGCTCAAAAAACAAGAAAGCTATATGCCTGGATGATAATGATGGAAAAATGAATGGTGCTTTGAAATTCGTGATGTTATTACTTGGGTCACTGTGGAAACGTATTAAGGTCATAGCTCATTAGAGCCACCCGGCACCCACTTGGCACCGCCTCGCCTCCTGCGGCTAGCATTCTTCATATGGACTTGTACGGGTATGTGCTCACTATATCAACTTCTTAGCGTCACCGGATCGCCTCGGTCGTAAGCCCTCCGCGCGCGGACGGCGGGTGGACCACTCGGTGACAACTCGCTGCTCGCATGCTTTCCTTGCGTTGACTGCGCGTTGCCAACGCGCGGGTCCCGAGTGGACGATACTTGGCGATGCGCCGCTCTCCCCACCCTCCCTTCATTCCCAGCCTTCCTTTCGAACGAGTCGGATGTATCGTTTTTGCTTTAAAAATTAATAAAGAAAAACTTGTAGACCTAGTGCCAATTGTTAACAGATTACTCAAAACTTCGTGGACCAAGCGACGTCCACTCGTTGACTAGTCGGCGTTCACTCGTTGATCGCGCGGGGTCCACTGGTTGACCGCGCGACGTTCATTGGTGATAACGCGGCGTCCACCTGTCAACAACGAGTGGACGCCGTGCGACGAGGCGGTGCGGAGTGGGTGCCGGGTGGCTCTAATGAGCTGTGGCCTTTAAGGTTGAATTGTCAAACTTGTCGTTCTAAAATTCAATTGCTAGTTCTCTCGAAAGTGTTGATTGAATTAACATTCCTGGGACTCCTCCAAAGCTGTTTAAGGCAGTGTTGGGGCAGTGCTTCATCAGAACTATTGCCAACGAAATCAAGAGAAAAGTATATTCTATGGACTATCGCAAATAAACAATGTGTTTTCAATCATTTATGTAGAACACTGAAGGCGGATTGGAACAACCCAACTCATCTTATAAATAACTTAACAATCCTTAAGTGACATATAAAACATGGGAATTTCCTAGAAGAGTTGAGTACTTGTTTGAATCCCCTCCTTCAATCCTGATGATTTATGTTTCTAAGTATATAAGTTAGGTTATTATAAGTTGAGGAGGTTCGATACTTACAGACATATGCACAGAACCGAATGAAACTTTATATACTAGTTACCCAATGAATATAGATTAATGTACGATTTTATTTACATTTCTTACCGAATGATTTTCTGAGTAAATGGTTGTTGGAATCCGGTATTTCAACATGGGCTCTTATGGGAGAAGCCCAATTTCTCATATATTTTTCGTGACTGCAGATTGAAAAAAAAGGAGAACAAAATTAATTCAGCATGAGTGGATAGCCTAACAATCAACGATCATTCTCCACCCAATTTGATTTTACCTTATCGATCATTTTAAAGAATAATTAATGAAATTATGAGAAAAGTGTACGTGATTCGAAAGTGTTGGCAACAGCGCTACGCTCAAACCGAACAGCTGCTCGGCGGCGCGAATAACCAGGTCCGGCGCTAGGGAAGAGAAAAATGAAGAAACACCAATATGTAAAATATATTATTATACTTCATATGATGGTGGAAATAATAATGATGAATCGGGACATCCGAAATATTTTTCAGTTTTTATTGAATCACAAAACGTGCCGTCTCTATTAGAACATTGTTCCTTTCATTATCGGTCAGGCGCTGGACCTATTGCAACTGCAACCTGCACCTGTTTCATTGCGTCACTGCCGATTTTTGTTATCATCAAACATTACGTTCGAGTACAAGATGCGCTGTAGTCTTTCTATCAGCTCGGGACGTAGTTGTTTTCTGTTGAATATTTGCTGATTTGCCATACTCATATTTTATTGTTGTTCTTTCGGAATTCTTTCAGTTTATTTTGTGTTTTCAAGGTCCACAAACATTTTTTTATCAATCATTTTTTTTTTCGTAACTCAATGCTTATTTTTCTTTTGCAAATAACACAACCTTTTTGTGAGTTCTCTTCCGACTTGAGACGCAGCTTTGTAAATAGAAATTGTAGACACCAATCAACATTAATGAGAGATGAATTTAGAAAGAAGAAAATGTAATTAAAACAAGTGATAGGTTAAAACTTTTTATTGATTTATACTCCGTAACGCAATTCAATGCTGTATTATAACATCTAATATTTTCTTTGTTTTTATTATAGAAGCTTTTTTATTAACATCTCCACGCAAAAGAATTCTGGTTTCATCTAAACCTTTGATTTCGTAATCTATACCATTATCAGATAATCTTTGTCTTGTTTTACTTGAAATGTTTCTCATTGGTTGAAGAGATATAAATATTTTTTAGCTTTAGCTTCATTTTCAAAATTATTCAATATTACCGAAATATATGTTTTAGTTTTCAATAAATCTCCTTTTCTATAAATTTTTCAGTTAGCTTATCTAGTAAATTCACATCAAAGTAATTCAGATGCAAGTCTAGTGAGCTTGTATCCAGTTTTTCTCTCTGGAAATTTTTTTCAGAAAGGTTTCAAAGTATCACAAAAACCTTCTATAACATTCTCCAATGAGACGTGAATTTTTGATCGCAAGTATAGAGTATAATCAAAAACTAGAAAATCAAGAAAATAGATGCTAGACCATGATGAGTTTCTCCTTCGATATTTTGTAATAATAAAAATTCTTTGCAATGAAGGCATTGCATTTGCTGGGCCATGTATTTCATCGAGACAATCCTGTACATTTGACATGGATACATATCTTTTTTTTTACATCTACTTTTACCATTTATGACACGTTGTTGCATTGCGCAGTGCACTTTTTCTTTAACAAATTTGCCTTTCCAGCAAAACTTTCTTTAGTATTTTCAGACATATTCATTTACTACGCGAAACGCGAATAATCGTTTTTGGATTATAAAATTGACTATACAAAAAAAGCCGCAATCAGCTCTCAGACCGGACGCAGGACAGCGTTGCCAGATATTCTCTCGCCAGCTCGCGCTCTGTTACTCTTTCCTTCTTTTTCGACCCCCACCAAGTCCCGACTACCGAACCTCCTTAAGTTGGCGTGCTTGAATCCGCCTTGACAGCTGTAAGGAAAAATCATTTCCTCAGAGTAAGGAAATCTTGACTTTCTTTTCAAGACATTTTGTCTGGAATGTCAAATTTTCTAGCGATTCGAAAAAATATATTTTCCACAGTACGTGACCTGAAATTCCTTTACCGCATACTTGAAACTTTGTGAGTGGCTTAACTTTGACAAGTCTTCCTCATTTTTCCTCTACGAAAATTCTTGAAACTGCTGCTTTTTCAAATTATCAACTTCTCTTTATCACGAAAGGCAATGAAATATGTTTGACATACACCCGTATATGACTCTCCATATGTATTTTTTCATACAAAAGAATTTTAATCGAATCAGGCGGTTCAAACTCTTCCAGACTCTCAGTAGATTCGACCTTCATCTGGGATATAAATGAGGATGACCTTCAATCTTCGCATATTTATTGTGAGCTGGCTTCCTGATTTGTATACGTAGAAAAGGATTGTATCCACCAATTATGCTTTATCGCCTAAAACGGGGTTTTTGTAATAGCTTATGCAATATTCCTCTGCATGAACTCATCTTTTGTTATCGGTTTAAACATCTTCAAATGGAGAAAAATCTTTTACATGCCATAGGTCAAGAGTAAGTAGGTCATTTGTCTTGTTATTTCGAAACAAATTATCACTATTCGCACAATTTTGAACGATTTGTTCGATTTCCTCAATCGGATACGAAATTGCGTCAACCACTTCAAAACGATCTACATTTGACTGATCTTCAATCGTAGGGTATATTCGTAATCAAATCGTAGTTGAAATAATGTATAGGATGAAGAAAGGGTCTTTTCTGATCTCTCCTTCGTTTTGGTTCCCAATCTGAAAAGGGGGTTGAAAATCAATAAATTTTCGAATCTTCGTGTATGAAAGCTATTTATAAAACTAGTTAGGAAAACTGCTTTGTGTTACGAGTCTGAATACCTTAAGTAACAAACTGGAATTTCCCATCATGATAACGAGCTATCACTAGAAGATATGCAGGTTGTCGCATTCAAAATCTTGCAGGGAGGACTTGAAACTGTTTCAATGTTCGTCAATATTTTAATTTTAATTGTTATATTTATTTCTTTGAAATTTCCTCAAATTCCATTTTTTTCTCAATGCATTTTCTGACATCCCACTTTTCATATAATATTCATAGCTCTTCACTGTATGTCCATTTTTATTCCATTCCAACTATAGGTAGTCAGGTATCCTTTTTGATTGCTTCGATTCATAAATTTTCTTTTTCATTTTTTCCACAACTTTCAATTTGATTATATTTCTTTCTTCTTTCACTGATTCCATTTCATTTCTATTGTTCCTGTTTGATTGTCTCTCTCTTGGATTTTAAAGTTCTTTCACACTGAATTTTTTATTTCTCATTTCCTCCTTATAGGACCCAAACACGCTTTATTATTTCTTCTAGTTTTTTTTTGGGTTCTTCAGCTACCACAATCTGAAAAAATAAGAATTAATATTGGAATAATTATTCAAAAATAGTTCCTTCTGAATGGAACGCGTTCAGTTGGTCAGCAACTTTTCTTATACCTCAAATTTTCCCCTGAAAAACAAAATAAGAACTGATATTCATCTCATTATACTTATCTTTGACGTTTCAGAAACCTAATCTGCTTCCGTTTGAAAACTCTTACTTCTTTCTTGGGAGCAGTAATCAAATTCCTAAGAGATTATGGAGGGCAAGACTTTTTGACGTTTTTTTTAATTTTGAGGAGTGTCCACTTCATTTGCTGAAATGAAGAGCCAATTTGAAGTTAGCTGAAGAGAATCACGAAATATTCACTTTAAACAGTTACTTTTGGTAATGTTAAGTTTATCGGGCACCAAGCGATAAAAAAAATTTTGCGTGAACTTACGTATTTCGACCTCCTGAACAAAAAACTTAGATAAAAATTTTGGCGCTCTCCAATAGTTTTCAAGATACAGGGCATTTTTTGGGTCAAAAATGGGATTTTCGAAAACACGTTCCTGCATCAAAATAACACTTGAAGTTCATCCTTCTTTTTTATCAGCACAATGTACACATCCCTAATTATCCGTTCCACACTTTTTTTCATTCGGAAACACTAGTTTTATAACAAAAAAATGCACTTTTGCTCATCAACAACAAAAACATTGAAAATTCGGCATGCCACTGCTAAATATTTGGTGTAGTTTTTTTATGAGGGGTTGGTACCTTGGAGAACCAGAGCACACTATTCAAATTTAAAATATCGCGAATTAATTTTCCTTCATTTCACCATCGACAATCAGCAATTGTTTTATTATTCTTGATTGTTGAAATTGAAATGGATCTCAAAAATAAATTAAAAAAAGCATACGAACCTGCATACAAACCAAGTAAGTGTGGATGTTTTCGAACCAAAATTAATTCGCGATATTTCAAATTTGAATAGTGTGCTCTGGTTTTCCAAGGTACCAACCCCTCATAAAAAAATACACCAAACATTTAGCAGGGACATGCCGAATTTTCAATATTTTTGTTGTTGTGGAGGAAAAGTGCATTTTTTTGTTATAAAACTAGTGTTTCCGAACAAAAAAAGTGTGGAACGGATAATTAGGGATGTGTACATTGTATTGATAAAAAAGAAGGATGAATTTCAAGTGTAATTTTGATGCAGGAACGTGTATTCAAATATCCCAATTTTGATCCAAAAAATGCCCTGTATCTTGAAAACTATTGGAGAGCGCCAAAATTTTTATGTAAGATTTTTGTTCAGGATGTCAAAATACGTGAGTTCCCGCAAATTTTTTTTTATCGCTTGGTGCCCGATAAACTTAAAATTACCTTACTTTTTGTTTCTCTTTGAATCTGAGATGGTTGAAAATGAGTCTCCAGATCAAATTTACTCATGAATTTTCCCTTATAAATTATTTAGAGTATTGCCAAGAATAATTCAAGCTTGAGTGGTGTTCGGTAGGAAAATTCCACACCATGATTTGTAAAAAAATCATTAATTCAACCTGGCATTTTGAAATAATTTCTGTGCTTGTCAAGTTTGTCAGGGTTTTTCTGTTTTTGACATATGTTGATTTGTCATTTTTGTTTAACCGGTTCTGTCAGAAAGCTTGATAATTACTAGTTGTGTTGAATTATATAGGTATATCCACCATATTTCGTCAAATTGAAAAAAATACCAACTCCATTTACACCAAATGCAAAAACTCAGATGGGTAGGTACTAGTTCAGTCTATCGCTCTTTTATAATTTTAGGTCACTGAAGTTGGTAGAAATGTACTTTGCATTATTAGAGAGTTGTAGATCATATGTACATCTTTTCAATTGTCAGAAAATTTTCACTTGAATATCGTGGAACCAGTAATTTTTTTAGTTGCCCTGGTAACTGGTCAAAATGGAGGCAACTCTGTTGGTATTTTATCCCGTTTATCAATCACCTTTTTGATCTCAAATTCCTGATTTAAATTTCTTGTTTTGATAACTGAACCAACTTTTTATGAGTGGAATAGAATAAATCTTATATTCGAACCTGTTATGAAAAAATCAGGGGTATGAGTTGTTCTCAGCCAATGTCTGGAAGCTCAAATTGATTTGTTATTACTTATCATGAATGGAAAAAGACCAATATGTTCCGAATGGGAGAAAACTAGTTGCTACGAGAATAATGTTGTTATCTTGAAAAATAATTTTTCTTATGGCAAAGCATATTTCAACTCAATATTTCACAAATAGTCTGAAAAAAGACGAGATATCAGAATGTCTCAGCTATAAAAACAATGTTGAATGAACAGCACAAATTATATACCTTGTCGTAGTACATGGAAAAACCATTACAATCACTAGAAAAATCCTCAACAATAATGCGATTGATGTTAATTTATTATTCATAGAGAATCTATTCTCCGCGTTATTGCAAAATCACATTGACTGGTGACTCTTGCAACATAGATATCGTTTCCGGAATTGTGTAACAAAGATAACAATGTTATATTTAACACCGATTATCAATTGTCAACATTCTTTTCTGCCAGAGTATATGCGAAGGAGCTATCGGAAACTTATTTCATTTTTAACAATATTTACATTTTTTCAATGTCACCAATATCTACATAAATACCATGTACGATATATGATATTTGTTACGTAAGTCTTTTATATTATCTCCACTGATACAAATTGATGACTATGATGGTTCCTATACTATTTATGATTACATTCCAGGTACTACGTTGTTCAAATACTTTTCACAATTATGTATCCAAAAATATGTTCGATAATCTCACCCTTTGTGCCTTATATTGAGCATTTCTTATCGAACTCCCAAACAAACATCAGGCAGCCTTGCAGCCTAAAATCTCAAGTCAGGGATTGATTTCAACTGAGGGTTGGCACTTCACTGGAGTATCTGCAACTGGCCCTTATGGTGATATACTTTGTTCAACCATCCTTTGCCGTTACGTCATAATCGGTGACGTATTCTGCTGTTTTACGTTTGTTTTATATTAGTTGACTGTTATTTTACACTCAACCTCAAAATTATTATTAGTATGTACCTACCTGCCAAATACATCGCATACACTCGTGTTCTTATTTCATGTTGATGTATGATATAAATCGATGATCCTCGAGCAGAAACATGTCCGGCATGAACTTTGATTTTGCAGTCTTTATCTGTTTCAATTCCACTGGTAGCTAGTTTTTGATTAGTTCTAATAGATATTTCTGGAGCATCAGCATAGAATTCAATAAAATCAAATCAATAAAAACTTACATTTTGCATAACATAGGTAGATACAAACGTTGTAGACTGCATTTAACGGTAAAAGCGGCACTCCAGCATCTCTTTCTCTCAAGTAGTCAATTAACTTCAAATTTAAGCTTTGCTCTTTCTCATTATACCGGAAAGGTATTTTGACAATGAAAAATTAACTGAAAAAGGCGAAAATGACCAGAAATAGTAAGCAAATCAAACTATGACAACTGAACTGTCAAAAATAACAAATAAAATTCACATCGAATTAGACATACGTTAATGACGTCATAATTCCGTCTCATCCATTTCATGAATGAGAGATAAAGTTGGACAACGTATGACGTAACGGCAAAGGATGGTTGAACAAAGTATATGTTCGGGGCCAATCAACTCATACCGATCAGAGCTATGCCGTCCTCCTGAGCCAAATTAGACGTTAATCTGTCTAATCGACTTTCGAGAAAATTGAGTTCATGTGAATGAGATTGCACGCTTATTGATCGATTTTTTGGGCCTCTGATTCAAATAGATTTATTCCTGTTCATATTTATTACTTATGATAATGATGAAGGGTATCTAAATATTTACCTCTGCTCTGTACCAACTATTTACCTCTGCTCTGTACCAACTGTTGGACGTCTTGAAATAAGTTGTTGAAATGAAACATTGGTCAAAATTCTTCTGAAAACAAACTCAAACGTTGTTTCGACTGAACTTTGTTTGGATAACTCCGAGATCAATTCCCTAACACCAGACTGAAAATACTCCCACTCGACACGTGTTCCTCTAAGCATAGGAGAAGCCTAATGCAAAAACATTTGACATAGTCAGTGGGCATACTTGAAGACTGGCGTTAAATCAAATCATCTTTGGTACAATCTGTTCAGGCCAGTCTCAAATTACCTACACAGTAGGTTACTGCTGGCTCCTGTCAGAAAACAACTACTCCCCTGGCTAATACCACGAAGGGCATTGAATTATATCCGAACGGTGCCAGTGCAGGTTTCTTCACAGAAGTAAATCCTGCATTTGCTTTCGTCGATACAAATGAAGGAATTGATTTTCAATTATAGGGACGGACACACTTGCAGACCGGAACCGGTTTCGGGCTATTTGGCCACTCATCAGTGCAAGGCAGTGCCATCATCAACATAAAGTCGATGACTTCCCATAATTGAAAATCAAAATCCTTCAGAGGATCAAGCCCCGACCAAAGCTGATGCGAACAACGAAGTTATTGCGCCATCTACCAATGGACGAGGTATTCCAAAAGCAAACCGAATTCGCCCATTTCTCCTGCGAGGAAAATGTAAAAACATTTGACATAGTCAGTAGGCATACTTGAAGACTGGCGTTAAATCAAATCATCTTTCGAACAATCTGTTCAGGCCAGTCTCAAATTACCTACACAGTAGGTTTCGGCTGGCACCTGTCAGAAAGCAACTACTCCCCTGGCTAATACCACGAAGGGCATTGAATTATATCCGAACGGTGCCAGTGCAGGTTTCTTCACAGAAGTAAATCCTGCATTTGCTTTCGTCGATACAAATGAAGGAATTGATTTTCAATTATAGGGACGGAAACACTTGCAAGTGTATTAGCCAGGGGAGTAGTTGTTTCCTGACAGGTGCCAGATCTGTGTAGGTAATTTGAGACTGGCCTGAACAGATTGTTCGAAAGATGATTTGATTTAACGCCAGTCTTCAAGTATGCCTACTGACTATGTCAAATGTTTTTACATTTTCCTCGCAGGAGAAATGGGCGAATTCGGTTTGCTTTTGGAATACCTCGTCCATTGGTAGATGGCGCAATAACTTCGTTGTTCGCATCAGCTTTGGTCGGGGCTTGATCCTCTGAAGGATTTTGATTTTCAATTATGGGAAGTCATCGACTTTATGTTGATGATGGCACTGCCTTGCACTGATGAGTGGCCAAATAGCCCGAAACCGGTTCCGGTCTGCAAGTGTGTCCGTCCCTATAATTGAAAATCAATTCCTTCATTTGTATCGACGAAAGCAAATGCAGGATTTACTTCTGTGAAGAAACCTGCACTGGCACCGTTCGGATATAATTCAATGCCCTTCGTGGTATTAGCCAGGGGAGTAGTTGCTTTCTGACAGGTGCCAGCCGAAACCTACTGTGTAGGTAATTTGAGACTGGCCTGAACGAATTGTTCGAAAGATGATTAGATGAAGATATGCTTGATCTTATCAGTATAAGATTCCATCAATTCCGTTATGGACAAATCTTCTACCACTTTTTACATTTGGTTTCACGATCGCTCGAAGGTAATCCCATGCCAGCAGCACCGCCGGCTACTCGAAACAATTATCAACCACCATACTATATGCGGGCGGGCGTCAAGTGGTGCAACAGAGAGGGGCAGCACACGCCAACTCTGAAACGTTTTACCTAAATGGGCTTTCATTAAGTCAGGAATGCTTTGTGCATATGTGATGTCCACGGCGATTGTGTGTACAGTCTGGACAATGCTGCGGTCCAGGGACGTACCAGCAGGGCAGATAAGCGTGAGAAAGAAAAATCGGAATTCGAAGTCAATTAAGATTCTGGAATACATGAATCTGTTTTTCACTATAATTGTCTAATATACTACTGTCTAACTTCTCTTCGGGTACTTAAAGAGCAGTTTAAAATATGAGGTTGAGAAGTTGGCATTTTCAGAAAAAAATAAACGGAACCGATCAAAAAATGTATGAGCTAACAAAATCCTAATTGAAATCACAAAGAAATTGAATAATAAAAAACCTGAATTATAGATTCAAAGAACTAACAAAACGAAATTTCGTGTTGAATGCACTCATGATATTTCAGTTACTCGTATTGGCAGTAGTATTTTGTGTTTAGTTGACACTTTTCGATGATATCAACAACTATAAATTCAGCTGTTTGGGGGGGAGAACGGGATAGAACGCGATGAATCGTTCCTTCGAATCTGGATGGAGCCGGAGTTGGTCCATTTGCCAAGCACCGCGTTTTCACTTTTGGTTGACTGAACATGTCAAATGAAGGTCGGCTCTTAGATTCATTTTCTGAACCACTGTTTTTTCTTGTGGTTGAACCTAGTTTTGGACCATTTGATGTATTGGTTTGTGGAAGCGTGCTCCAGTAACCTTGATTTTCCAGTTCCTCTCCGCATTGTGTTTTTTTGTGAGTTTTTACTATAATAAAGAGTGTGGAATTGCAAGTACTTCAATGTATCCGATACGTGCAAGAAATTGTTCCTTGTTCGAAAGGAGAGCTTGTTGATATATTTTTTTTTTTTTCGTGTTGGCGAGTGTCTGAACCACTAGATGTTCTTTACTGATATTACTTCTGCAAAACAAGAAATAAATGCGATTATTGGTACCGTACAAGCACTTAACAAACTCACGAAAATAATATATTCCGAATACAAGATTGGCATGGACGGAATTATCAGTTGATGTTGGGCAAATTATAGATTATTCATAAGTTTTCATAAACGTCAATTCGGTTTCTTCAAGCTATTTATGTATGCATATCTTGACAGGTGACATGCTTTCTTCTTCAATTTGGTACTCATTGAGCGCCACTGGTGGTAGCGTCGTCTTTGTATCTTGTATAATACCCTATAGTGTATTTAATTACGGAGGAACGACGCCTTTTGATCTGTTCCGGAACCGGACATTGTCCAAACTCAGAGGCTCCGCTGCTGCCAGTGCTGCCAACCTCAGAAATTGCATTGTACCTCGTGATATTTATTTGGCGGTCGGTCAGTAAGGTGCTGGTCGCAAATTAAATTCAGGGGCTTTGTGCGTCTTGCTGATGAAACTTCGCCGTTTATTAGGTTTTTAATCAGCTTGATTAATTCTCGTGTGGGGGAGGATAACTGATGTTGGCTTTGTTGGTATAGTTTCTGACATAATAAAAGAAAATTGAAAGCTCACTCGAAGATTCACTTGATTGATTTGAATGTTTATGGTGAATCTTTTTTACTTTTCTTCTACCAGACGGTTGATGATTTTTTTCTAGGATTCCGCCTACAACCCAACTGTTGAAAATGTGCTTGGGAGGTGTTTTAGAAATATGATCATATTATTGCCAAACTTTATGATAATATAGTGTTCCAAGAAGTAACAAAAAAAACAGAGCCAATTGAGGGAGTTGGTGCAAGGGATTGGTCGTTATTCTAAATATATGCCAAAATTATATTTTCAGAAACACTTTCAGTTTTGTATTTTTTCCAATCCATGAAATATTTGTATGCAGTTTCATATTTTTTGAAGGTGAAGGTAGTAAATTCAATGACAATGAATCAACTTGTTCTCTCAGTTCTAACATGGTATTTTAAATTTTAGAACTGTAGCCATCCATTTTTCAAATATATCAGTATCAGTTTTCTTCTTCTGAAGCTAACCTTGTTAGCGAAAGGCGCGTCTATTGCAAAAATATCAGTTCGAAGTTAGGGTAATTGATCTATAGTAAAAGTTTTATCTTTCACACCAAAGGTTCCTATCTCATACTTTAAATATTTCATGCTTGACGTTTGTTGACATTCAAATGGATAGCGTGTTTGTAGGTATTTGAGACAGCAGTAGTGATGGAAAACTGTTGGCAAAGAAATATTTGCAGAAAAACTCTTTTCCCTCATACCTAGTTGGATTTATTTACATGCCCAACAAACGGGCAATAGACAGTATTCAGTCTGTTATTGGAAAAAAAGCTCTTCTTTACTCTACCGAGCTTTCAACAACGTTAAATGTACAAGTCATGCTCAAATGACTAACGTAATATATAAATGGTTCAAACTTACTGGTGAAAATAGTACATTATACATAATATATAAAATATCATACATTCTTTAGGGAGAGCTGACGGACACGGAATAACAGAATTTCTAGGAGGGTTTAATTTTTTCGATTTAAATTAATTCACGGAATTTTCAAGAATGTTGCATAGAGGAGAATAATAAAATATTTGAATCAATCGATCTTTCTTCAGTTTTTATTATTGTTGTTTCCTTTAAGTTTTGTTCCCACCTTTGTTTTCAATCATCTCTAATAACAATCTTTCTGTCAATTTCGCATACTTTCCCTAGAGCAGCAAAGGAATTTTCAACAATAAAGTACTCAAATCTAGCATAAAACTTCGAGACAGTTGCATCAGATTGCTTCAAAATTCATATATCAACTTGTAATCGACCAAGGAAAGAACTGATTCGATTACTCTGCCATTTCAACGATTACAATGACCTTTTTCTAATGATTCTGAAAATCAAAACAATTTTTCACCACTTGAGATGGCGCAGTCATGATTTCGGAGACTGAAGTATTTTGAGATAACCGATTTTCAACGTTCGAAGAGTTTAGAGGTCATTAAATTGAATATAAATTTGCATGGTTGGATACATGAATTTCATATTATATTTCTTTTAATAAGTGTTCGACCCGACAATCATGACCAGAGTGGGTACGTTTTTTTATAGTTTATGGTATGGAACTCCTAAGAACAAATCCTGTTATATACGATTTCCGTTAACACTGGCATTGAAAACAATAATCGCAACACAAAGGAGTCATTGTCGATGGGGTTTCGAAAATCAAACACCCTATATTCGACTCCAAGCCGTATAGCTAATGAGCTGTAGGAAGATAGACTGACTGCACCATTCTCTCTCACCACTAATTTGGGCCGCGCCATTGTTAGGATCCCCCTGCTAACAAGACTGACAATCCGAAATAATTGGACTCTCTTACTAATTGGAACAATAGTTGAAAAATAACTTTGAACGCATCATAATGAATCCTCCCATAATTCCCGGTCGGGTACAGACATTATAAAATGCCTCTTCATCATCAGAAGTTCTAATTAAACCTGTATCTAATTATCTCCGAGCTAATTAAATATGTAACCGCAGAGAAATTCGCGGAACAAAGTCAAAAGCATCCTTATAAAACTAAAGTACAAGGAAGCAATTCTGACTTTGTGTTTATCCAACTTTCTGACAGTTCAAGCCCAATAAACGTTATAATGAGGCGCTTCATGTATATTTACGGGGCTCTGTGAGCGAGGCCGATACTCCATTTATAATCTATTACGCAGGCTCATAATTAGTTTCTCGTTTTAATTAATAATTGAGAAGAGCGCTCCATAAACTGTCATCTTCCTCTATGGCGTTCTTCGATGATTTATTCCGTCAGTTTCAATGGAAACTGCTTTCAGATACACAAGCGATTTAAGTGCATGCAGCTTATGGTATCGTTAGCGTGCTGCAGAGTTCATTATATTTTGCGAGAATTCTTGTGATCTCATTTATCAGTGGCTTCCTGATGATCATTCATAAAAATTGTTTCTTTCATCAATGTGAGCAAGAGGTTGAGCCTCTTCAACCGATTCCAACTTTACAACATATGATTGGTATTCCGATACCTATTTCTCTGTGAAAAATATGTAAGACTCTTCTTGGCATGTGTTATACAAACTCCAACCGAAATGAACTCATCTTCCATTCAATTGTTGGTCAATATAACGGAAAAAAGTGAAGAATACTCATAAAGTGACGTAGAATCTGCATGTATTCAATTTTGAAATATTGCACTGCTGTTCCCACACTATACTTTCCGTAGAATATATCCTTCATGACCACTTATTCCTGAATGATGTTTACTCTTATTTTCATTTTGATTTATGAACGATTTCCTCTGGTCCAGGTCAGTGAGTAGTATTCACAATAATATGACTGAACGAAAATGAAAATGATCCTCAGTTGACAATAATATGGAAAAGATGAAAATTGAAAACTCCATTAAAATATAATTCGATTAAGGTATACCTGAAACATCTACACAGAGCAAAAATATTCTTCAAGTAGAACGTCGTTCACCTAGAATCGCAAATTAGTGCAAGCGCTGCGAAACATTCCGTTTGAAAAAACCGATGACCTCATTCTGATAGATGATTTGAGTAAAGGAAGACTCAATTAATGATATTGTGGAGGTTGCCGGACGGAATTATGGTCCAGTTTT
The DNA here is from genome assembly GCA_032362365.1 of Zygogramma bicolorata. Classification (NCBI taxonomy): domain Eukaryota; kingdom Metazoa; phylum Arthropoda; class Insecta; order Coleoptera; family Chrysomelidae; genus Zygogramma; species Zygogramma bicolorata. The sequence goes on from JAVJAQ010003882.1 coordinate 24,388, forward strand.
TTTTTCGGTCCTATAATGGTTTTCGCTTCCATCGCTGTAGCTGCGAAAAAAAATTGTTATTGACTATTAACACCTGGTTTAGGTGAGGTATGGAGAAAAACGGCATGATCTAATTCAATACAAATTCAATAAAAAAAGTGGTTTACCTATTAATAAGTAGTGAAAAATTCATTCAGGTAAGTTTTGACAATTATTGCCGATGCATTTGCAAAGGAAAATACAATTGATTTCGCTTTTTCTACAAGTGCAAAACATTATCAGGCATTCAGCATTATATTTGCAAAGCCTGATCAAAGAATTTGTCCTAGGTGGTTTTGCCATTTGCACCGGGTATAATTTTCCATCTCGTCTTTCATAACCGAATTGGAGTAAGTTCGGAGGCCCATGTATTGCAGCCCTTAAGCAATGTAAATACAAAACATCAAAAGTTCTAATAATTTCAGATACATTTCAATTGAATCCCAGCTTGAAAGATATTTTTTGGCTGATCCTTCAAACCAAATCCCTCAAAAACTACTATTCGATAGCTTATGCTGAAAGTGGATGTTGAGTACGAAAACATCGGAATCTGCACAATTTATAAAAACTTGTTCAATTCCTTCACGAACAGCAACAAAAATATGGCCGAAAATCCTTCAATCTGCTTCGGGATAGATCAATGAACATATTTCGACGGAAAAAGGTTTAATTTTTTTTTTTTTATTAATGTAATAGTTCATTATTAATGTTACGAAATTTTCTAGCGCCGGCCTTGTCGCTCGTAAACGCAGAATAATATGAATCTAACAATTCAGAAGACCTATTACCTTGGAGCTTGAAGATTTTTTGGAGTCTTCATATCCTACCTGTAATAGCCAGCTGGGATTTTGGTTGAAGGACTTGATATAAATATTTGTAGTCAGTTTCAGTTAGTTTCGGTTTAGCAGTGTCTGAGGTTCTCTTTTTTTTAAATGATTTATTCAACGTTGGCCTGTTTTCCCTACCAAGGCCAATCATCGACTCCGGTGACCACATATCCCCCAACCGGAAATTTTGCCGAACACTCTGGTATTCCAACCAGAGGTAGGGATCCTTTATGAGTCCAACAACTATGGACTCAGGACCGCCGGCTTTACGTCTCTTCCGAAGGACAGCAATTCCTCAATATATCTTGTGTTCATTGATATATTGCCTACGAGCTATGATATATACTGATATAATAATAATAATATAAGCTATGATATAATACTTATCATCATTCTTTTGTTGATTAACTATCATGATTGTAACGGTCATAGAATCTTCGCCACTTAATGTCCCCTTGAAAGTCATTTTCACAGTGTCTAAGATTTCTCAACAAACATATGTTTCGATTTAGTAGGTGGTGAATGAATTCGGCTAGAGCTGTATGTTGCGGTGTCTTTCTGTTCGTTACACTGATATATATCACTAAACACCGCTAATGCTCCATGGAGTGTATTGCCTGACAATTTTAGATTTCGACTGCTTAATGAGGCTTGTATGAAAGTCTTCTATTTCGGCGTGAATGTGCATTTCTTCGCGGCATCTTCTATAAGAATTTCATCACACAACTTTTCCTCTGGTATAAGTTCAGTAGTGGATAGTTCCTTCCGTAATTCCTTAGCACACATGACGATTTTGCTACAGTCTAGCCGACGTACACGTTCAGCTATTTCCTTAATGAACTTCCTGCCATGAAAACCAAAGAAGATTGCTTTCTCTCAGTAAGATATGAGAATAAAACTTTGTCACCAAATTTATCGATCAGCATCACTTTTAGATCACGATTAAAACTACATCCTCTACTTCAGCGAGTACAATCATGCGTTGAGCCAAGTATGTCAATTCAAAGCGGTCGTCGAAACACCGTCTTTTATATCCGCCATTAATTTGTCAAAAGCAGCCAGTAACTGTATTTGTGATATTTGTTGTTGGTCGACCTCTTTCGTTACTAGAAGATATTGGTAATGAAACGTAATTTCTTTAACACGACGTATGATATTGGAAGTTTCTGCAAAAAAATCTTCCGGTGGTTCGTATAACAAATTTTTGTGAAAATTTCATAGTATTATCAACGCATTGAAAAACAGCAAAGCTGCTGAAATTTCAGTTAAAAGATGACTTTTTTTTTATTTTGGTTTTCGTCGTATACCACAAACGAAACATCATGAGTCACTCGACGAATCGCTGTTGCTTCTTTTTGATTTGCAGGTCAGTTGATGATCCAGCTACGCCCTGTGTTGTTGATGAAGCTCTTTCTTCCAGCTTCCTATGTAGTGACGACGACGAATTTTTTCTTCGCTGATATAGCTGGCCATGCAACTTTTATACCACGAGAAGTGAAATTTCGTCGTTGCGTCGTCTTGTTGCATTTGGATAGTTTCTTTCGGTTCATTCACCAGTTCAGCATGATTTTTCGTTCGCCTTTTTTTAAATCCAACAATCGTAGCGATATTCATTCACTTTAAAGAAAGTTATCACAAAATTCGAAGCACTGCTATTTTAAATATTGGAAAATATATCTGTCATAATAATGGATGGAGTTCAGCTATAACTGAAGTCACAAAAACTGTTGAGAAAAGCGCGGCCCGCTACGAAACTCGAGAGAAGGTATGTAACTCTGGGAAGGAGATTTATAATAAAACTGACAACGGGCTCTTCTGGCAACTTTCAGTTCCAGGTTTGGAAGGATCTTGCAAAAATATTCCAGTCGAGAAATAGCGGTCAACGGTTTTTGCATACTTTACAACATTTTTTTTCAACAGCTACAGCGTTGGAATCGAAAACTCCTATTATAGGACCGAAAAAAAAACTGGACCATAATTCTGTCCGGCAACCTCCAAATTATTATTCATCAAGTCTTTCTCGACTCAAATCATCAATCAGAATGAGGTCATCGGTTTTTTCAAACGGAATGTTTCGCAGCGCCCGCTCTAAATTGCCAAAGGATTAGCTTGAACATTTTTAATTTGAGTATTGATGATAATCAATCTCAAATTCAATTGTATCAGTATTGTGATTGAGAAGACGGAAAAGTACTCAAATGGACTATTGAAATCATAACAATTCATGATTGCAACCGATGATATTTGAGCAAATAGTGGTTCATGAAGCAGAGTCATAACGTATCTTGGAATTCTAGAGAGAGAGAGAGAGAGCAATCACTTCAACACCAAATCGAAATCAGTCGCACACGACGCACTTTTCTCTAATCAAGTTAGCATCTTCATTAGAAGAGTTGTTACTGAGCATTTAGGGCGTGTGCTATTTATAACAGACTAACGAATTGAGGAACTACCTGCGGAATTATTTCAGAGAAGAGATTTATCATCCGATTGCCTTGAACCTGCCATCTCAGAAGTCATTTTTTAAATATTCCAATTCGGTCTCCAATATTATACTCTATAGCTGGCTAGATGTGATAGATCCTCTTATATATTTCAAACTATCCCATATAGCTAGTTCTAGGCTTCCGAATGCATCGAGAAGCATATTGTCATGCATATTTCTCATCAGTCAAAAACCACTATGATCTTCATCCATACTATGCCGAGAAACACTAGATCTATCTGTTAATCCGTATCGGATGTGAGCAAAATTCTCCCTGAAACGAGTTTTTATAGTTCGTCAACTTTGACTTATGCAATCTATGTTGCCATCTTCGCTTCGTTATTTCATACATCCTCGACTTCCAAGTATATAATGTTATTTCATTCATTTGCCTAGCAGCCATCGACGGTTTTATATACATTTTTTCTTCTTTCCGAGAACCATCTCGAGTCCTCTAGTATCCTAAGGTTCATATGAAATTATCAGAAACATTCTCGATTCTCGTGGTCTCGGTAGTGTAGTGGTTAGCATATCTGCCTATCAAGCGGAAGGCCGGGGTTCGAATCCCCGCCGGGCCACCGTGCTGGGTAATCGCACGTTAAAAGGTAAGTACTCGTTGATCCATTGCTCGCACAAGTTTCGACTTCTGAGGGTTGACGTTCGTCAGCTGGTTAACGGAACGAACGAACAATTCGATATAGTTGATGGGCATACTTGAAGACTGGCGTTAAATCAAATCACCAAACAACGTACACAGTAGGTTTTGGCTGACACCTGTCAGAAAACAACTTACTCCCCTTGCTAATACCACGGAGGGCATTGCATTATATAGCTGACTGGTGCCAGTACAGGTATCTTCACAGAAGAAAATCCTGCGTTTGACTTTGGCGATACAAATAAATGAATTGATTTTCAATTATTGGGACGGACACAATTGCAGACCGGTGTCGGGCTGTTTGGCCACTCATCAGTACAAGGTAGCACCATCATTCTCAAACAGGTGCCAGCCAGCCAGGTAGTTTGAGATTGAATATCCCGAAAGCAGTAACTTGGTGGATTGTCAATATGCTCTCAAAAAGAGAATTAGGTTTTAGACAACCCCATCTCTCGCCTCAGCAATGATGTAATTTCCATAATAGCACACGCAGATAACCTTTCCATACAGCCTACAGGTGAATTTGAAAGCGTTTTGTCTGAAATAGTACGGGTATTCTTGAGAATTATAGAATATTGGTGAGACAAAAAAAAAGAATCTGCGAACCTTGAAAGCACTCATCCTCCTGAATACGATACTGAAATTTTTCAAGAAGGTCAAGTACCCTGGTGCCATTTTCGAAGTGGGATGACATGGAACTCTCACGTAGGCCTTTCTATCTCTCACGAGATAGGAAGGCCTACATCTCTTATGAGTAATGCCGTCGGACCTACATGGCTATCACAAGATTATTGTCAACCCAAGCTTCTGTTGTCTGAGCCTCTGAGACCTATCAGGTGACAGTCATCGAAAAGCTAGACCAGATTCAAAGAACTGCATGTCTCTGTATCATAGAAGCCATGATAACTACACCGAAAAGAGCTCAGCGGCATTCCTGCATGAAGTTTGGAAGCTTAGGGTAAAAATCCACTGAAGGCGCTGATGGCGGTTATTTTGTTCCAACTATGGTCAAACTAGGAGTGAAAATACTGAAACAGAATTCTATGATAGTGTATTTTAGTTTCTATCGTTTCAAAGCAAACAAGAAAGAAATACCTGTCGATGTCCAGGAAGAAATTTGGACTAACAGGAGGTGTTCTGACAGGACACTGCCAGCTAGGACAACACTTATTGAGAATGGAGGTGACCCACTCGACTCTCTGTACGGGCTGTGAACGGGAAGATGAAGGCATATATTTGACTACCCTGCATTCTCGTCAAGAAGGAGAACTAGGTTCGGCGAGTACCAGTTCGACCTGGTCTACATAAAAGGAATACCGCGCAGTGAAACTATCAACTACTTTGGAATGGTAGGGCTGACAAATCATTGAGTGGGGTATCCTCACCCTACGTGGAATATCACAATGGATCTAATAAGGCTTAAGTGTAGTGGGCTATGCTCACTCTCCAACTCTTCCCAATCCAGATACTGCTAAATATAAGCATTACCTGCATAGGTTCTTTTCACTTCGACAAGTCTCGTAATTCCTCAGTGTGCAATGACTTCAGTTTTCATTTCCAATATCAATTTCTCCTGAAGATGCTATATTGGTTATCGAAATGCACGATTAGTGAAAGTAATAACGCAATTAATATAAACCTACCTATCACCAAATGGAATGGAAAAAAAAAGTATCGACTTGTATTTTCTATTCATTTATTGAGAGTCGTTCATATTTTCTTCAACATTTTCATTTCCATTCGTATTATTCGATAATTAGGCTGAAGTAATACCCAGTCATTTGTTGGTAAACCTGTTCCATCCCAGTGATTCAATGCAGCTCATACGAAGTAATTACCTAACTTTCGGCAAAACTTAAAACATTAAAATTAATTACAGCGAATGATAAATGGGATTTGATTTCATATAAACTCTTGTTTTCATTACTTCCAGAAGTTTCGTTTCCATACGGTTCTATCAACTCGGGTGTTACTCATTATTTCATCGTTTTGCAGCCAACTGTTCTGATTATTATTATAACACGCAATGCTGTGGCCAGCTGATTCAAATGCGCCCTTTTGCAGTTCCTCTTCATTCGTTGTTTGATTTCAGTTGGATATGTGAATAGTAGCACTAGCTTGGCTCACGAACCCCATCTTTGTGTCGTCATTTATCGTTTGAAACCAAACTACATTCAGTCGGGCGTACTTTTTCCATCAAGGGGCGTTGGGATCCTGTACTAACATATTCGTTGAAATATTAGTAATCCAACGATATTATGAATTATGAATAATTTTCAGGGTTCTTTGCGAAATGTGGAATTGAAAACAATTTTTGTATTATAAGTAAAGACGGTGATTCGAAAATTCACCTCATGAAATTTTCAACTTTACATTATTTCCGTAGATACTCCACAATTATTGCATTACATATTGTATATAGTCACTATAGCTCTTTCGGAGTTTTTCTACTTGAGTTAGCCTATAGCAACCAGTGTGCTTTTACAACCAAACGAATACTGGTGGACACCTCAATGAAGTACAACGGTTCTCACCAAAATCTCATGTTCATCTCTTTATAGTTATTTGGGCATCCAGCATGATAGAAACCGATTCTTTCGATTATCTTCTGGTTTCGATTACTTTCTCTTGTTAGTTTTTCGGTGTTATTCTATTCCACTTCGTGATTATCATCGCCAAAAAGAATGTGTTACTATAACTTTGAGCCATTGAGATGATTCTCCTCGATACATATTTGGTTTTCACTCTTTCGCATTTCATTTGTTTTCCCAATTAATTGTCTGTCCATCTTTTCAATCTCCAGAAAGGGAAAAACGAATAAGAATATTTGGTGGATCGAGAAACGGAAGATGCAAATTATAAGAGAGGCGAGTGCGTGAGCTCATAAGTCGGAAAGTTTAGTGCAGAAAATAGAATGAACACAAATGAATTAAAATGATCGAACAACTGATGATACAGAAACACTAAACTTATCCGAATTGATAGGGTGGACAGTTGATGAACAGTTATACAGAGAGGATATAAATTGAAATAAATATCCAGTACCTCGGCCTTACTGTTATTGAACGATTTCATGGTTATAGTGTTTATCATAATGACGACTAATATAGAGTTTCGTGTTCTACTGATGATGGTCCAATTTTCTCACATAACTAACTGAGGTAATGACACACTAATATCGGAATGTCCTTGAGCCTCAATAATTTGGCGAAAAAACTGACGAACTTATAACCACTGGAAATGTTCCAACAGCGGAGTTTTTCAATGAGTATATCCTCATACCCTGATATTTGATATTTGTGAATAATAGCCTAGTAGATGATGATTATGAAAATAAACATGGGACAACTATCAGACAGTTGCTTCCATGTGAGCGATGGATTAATCATACCAGTGTTTGTTATATAAGGTCTGTTCCGTAGGGAAATGATGACGAACGGTTGCATATATTCAAACCTACTCCTCAAACTGAACAGAATAGTATATTATGCAACGATCGTGTAATGATGGTTATTAATACATGAGCATAAACCGGGATACGAAACGAGCCGAAGGTGAGTTTCGTATGGTTTATGCGAGTGTATTAATAACCATTACATGAGAGTTGCATACGCTATTTTATCTACACCCAATAAATAATGAAGAACTAAAAATATCATATTATTAGCTATTTATATTGAACACAATAATTGTAGGTAATCAATCGTATTTCTTTGAAAAATTCTACAAAATTATAATTAATGGTATAACCACGGAAAATACAAGAATGAGAAATGAAAAGAAGAAAAAAATGAAAGAAAAACTCTGCCGAGGTCAGGATTTGAACCTGGACGTAATTTTCCACTGCCGACGCCTTTGACCACTCGGACATCATAGCCCATTTAGTTTGGTTGGAAATAAAAACATATGTGTTCCATTTGTCAAATGAAAAATATGATCCTTTCGATTGAATTTTTTTCTTGTCTAAGACATCTGCGATGGGTCGCTGATAATTCTTCTATATCACTGCTATAAGACATTTTCATACGATTATCGAAAATTGACTAAACTCTTCAAAAATTCAATACCTACTGATTTTGACTTGACAAACGTCAAAATGCAAAACTTGCACATCATGCTTGATTGAAAAATAATGGGTTTCTATTGGTTGAAAATCTGTATCGTAATGAAAATCTGTATCGTAATGGATTTCATTATAAAACGGGTTGTGAGCATATAGGCGTATTATTAGAGTACGGGTGTAGATAAAGATAATTTTACTGCTTCGTACGTTTTTTGTTGTGAGAGTTCCTCAACATGCGGTGCCTCGCAACGGGTTACTCCAGAATAAGGTGTCAATCACCTGAACATAAAAGTGGTACCAAATTTGAAAATAACTTTCTCTACATCTGATATCAGTTTATGTGCTAAATCAGCGGATATTTTACCAGCAAAAGGCTTCTTGGAAGTACGGCTGGGATGAAATTCCTTTCAATTTTTCTGAAAAATTCCCATTCTTTCTTCCCATCTGCATTGATTGAAGGAACAGGACTGTGAGGAATATTTACTACGGGCAACAAAAATTATAGTCAAGTCTAGGCAAAAAAAATCTATGCATTTTTGATCCTCAGTTGACAATAATATGGAAAGGATGAAAATTGAAAACTTCATCAAAATATAATTCGATTAAGGTATACCTGAAACATCTACACAGAGCAAAAATATACTTCAAGTAGAACGTCGTTCACCTAGAATCGCAAATTGCCAAAGGATTAGCTTGAACATTTTTAATTTGAGTATTGATGATAATCATTCTCAAATTCAATTGTATCAGTATTGTGATTGAGAAGACGGAAAAGTACTCAAATGGACTATTGAAATCATAACAATTCATGATTGCAACCGATGATATTTGAGCAAATAGTGGTTCATGAAGCAGAGTCATAACGTATCTTGGAATTCTAGAGAGAGAGAGAGCAATCACTTCAACACCGAATCGAAATCAGTCGCACACGACGCACTTTTCTCTAATCAAGTTAGCATCTTCATTAGAAGAGTTGTTACTGAGCATTTAGGGCGTGTGCTATTTATAACAGACTAACGAATTGAGGAACTACCTGCGGAATTATTTCAGAGAAGAGATTTATCATCCGATTGCCTTGAACCTGCCATCTCAGAAGTCATGTTCTAAATGTGAGGAATATTTACTACGGGCAACAAAAATTATAGTCAAGTCTAGGCAAAAAAAATCTATGCATTTTTGGAGGGGGAGTTTATTATCGGTGAGAAAAAAATCACTTTTTTACGATTATATCGAGAAAATGAACTAATAGGAAAAAAATTACAATCCAAAAATTGTTCCTCGTGATATTCTACATACAATAGACTACTTGAAAGTTAGTCTAGGCCCAATCTCCGGCCATCAAGCTTTGTGAGAGATGGGAAGTTGCGTAGTTTTGGCATCAATCTCGGAAGTAAAGATCTGTAGGAAGAAATTGTGTGCTATGGAAGTGGTTGATCAACACATTTCGACTTCTTGGATGGGATGAAAAATTGTTGAACCTTGGTTTCACACATAAGAATTATATTCGAGTATCCAAGTGGTTGATAAAATATCAACAAACGTTTTCGTAGAAGGAAAACAATCATTTGCATTACAATAAACAGGATAGGGCACCGAATATCTTCAAATCACATGTGTTGTGAAAAAAATGCAAAAACACGTCGCTTTTTATTCAAAGGAGAACATCTTCCTATTATAACCTCAACTGTCATACGTCTCCCCCCACCCCTTGCTCACTACCATCCAAACAATTAGAATATAGAACGTAGTGAGTGAGACATATCATTAGAAAGGAATTTCACAGGGAATTCAGCCATATCAAATTTAACTACCTTACTCTTTATTTTGGCGCTCTTTTGCGGGAAAAACAACTGTTGCGTATTCCAAAATATGATACATCATTTGCAAGTCAATGTGACATAAGTTCGGTGACAATGCATTATGGAGTTTTTCTAAGGGTAAAAACGAAATGGTGGCTCCAAAATCGCCAACAAGATTTGCTTATGGTCCGATTCGATTCAAAATTGATTTGTGGTGGTTTTCAGGATAGGAAACTATGATTGTGTCAATGCAAGAGAACAAGAAGGTGGCTCCAAGATGGTGACAAAATTTGTAATTATAGTCCGATTTGAATCTAAACTAGTATAGGTGGATTCTAGGGTCATAATTTTTGATTTCTTGTCTATGCAAAAATCGAAGATGGCGGACGAAATTTGTAATTGTGGTTCGATTCAATTCACAATTGGCATATAGGGGTTTCAAAAGTTTTCAGTGTGACTAGAATAATTAATCGAACTGATAGAGAGAAAACATTCTCCACAAATACGCTAAAAATAAATTAATACATTTTTGAGATATGGAACGTAGTCTTTTCTGTGCGTTACAGATTCGAAATCTTTCCGTTTTTTGCATCGACGAACAAAACATAATTTACGACCGTAAAAACCACGAAATGTCAATAATTCATTTGGACCATATTTGCATTGTCTTTGAATTTATGTCAAATTAACTTGTAAATGAAGTATCATAATTTGGAATAGGAAACAGTAATTTTTCCCGCAATAGGGCGCCAAAGTTGGACAGTGAAAATTGAAATGGCTGAATTTTTATGGAATGACCTTTTCAATGATGTGTCACACTCACTAATTTCCCTATTCATGTTGTTTGGGTGACCAAGGAGTGGTGGGGGAGTTATGACTATTGAGGTTATAATAAGAAGATATCCCCCTATGAATTAAAATCAAAGTGTTTTTGAGAAGATATCCCTCTATGAATTAAAATCAGAGTGTTTTTGCATTTTTTTCACAACACATTTGTTTTGAAGATATTCGATCTGCTTAGTTTTTGGTGCTCCATCCTGTTTGATGTAATGCAAACGGTTGGATATCTTTTACGAATAAGTATGCTAATTTTTCGTCAACCACTTAGATACTCGAATATAATTCTTATATGTAAAACCAACGCTCAACAATTTTTTATCCTATGTAAGATGTCAAAATGTGATGATCAACTACTTTTTTAACACACAATTTCTTCCTAAAGTCTTCAATTGCGAGATTGGTGTCAAATCTACGAATATGATCACCTCTCACAAAGCTTGTCGTCCGAGTGACTTTCAATTTTAGATCAGATTTCTCTTCCTATGAGTTCATTCTCTCGAGATTATCGCTAAAAATTGATTTTCGAGGAATAAAACGTGCGACAGAAAAAAGCACCTGGTCTGGGGGTGGGAATTTTAAAGACTTGTTTTTGGCACCTAACTCAACATTTTCCATTAATAATTAGCTTTCCACCTCCAAAATGAATAGAATCACATTTTCAGTGTAATATTCACCTATACTATGCGTGCCAAACCGCACACAGAAAATTTGTTTTTGCAAGGAAATTTGATTTTCAACCGTAATTTCTTCATCTCCATTCTTCTACAGCTTTGAAAGATTTACATCAAGTAGAGCTGGTGATCAGTTAAAAAAATTTTACAAAAATTGTTACCTTCTGTGCAAGATCTCATGGTGTTGTCGATGAACTCATTTCTATCGGAAACTGATCTCTGCAGCATTTTAAGTTATGGAATTTCGAACACTACACAAGTGAACAATTATTGGTGTCCGAAAAGCGTGATAAGTGACTGAAGAGGCCCAAACATTTCATAGTAAATACTAGGAGGATCAATTTTTCTGGAAGATCTTATGACTGACCATTGGGTTCGAATAAATTTTGGTATCATCGTTATTAATAAAACTCATGACTGTTCATCTGATGACTCAGATATCGCTAGCGTAGCATATAACAACAAGCGGACGAACTAGGGCTCATTTCCAGGCACTAGGAAGTCGAAATTTGTGAACATGATCATGGAAAGTGGAACAGAAGGATCATTGGCACTGCTTTTGAGAAAAAAGTTGGTTTGCCCATGTCCACTGGATGAGAAGATGTTGCTCGAAATTTTCAGCTGTTAAGTATATATCCGAAATACTCTTTTAACTCGCTCGTAGAAAAGGCAACTGGTTATCAAGAGGTGTTCGAGAAAATGTGTTAGATTTGATGAGATATTGGCAGTTTTGAAGTCGAAAGACCAACGGTTACTATCGTTTTTTCGAAGAAGAGAAACAGTGAGCGAATGTATTTATGGAGTTTTCGAAAGGTTTTCCGAGTTAAAATTTGATTCCTGCTTTCTTGACGTGCAGTTCGCAGAGTATTGGTGATGAGATTCAGAAATTGCTTTCATTTTGATGATCACTTAGGGTTTTTGTATGATTATCGTCACAATTCCTTTTGTGGTGGAGGGACAGGCGATCTCCATTTATCCACGGTTTCAATAGATTTCTTGCGTAAAATGTCTCTTTGACAATAGTTCCGGTGAATATTCTATAAAAGTTAATTTCACAATTACTCTTCGTCTTTAAAATGATCCTGTTGATTGGGATGCAAGGAAACTGACACTTGTTTTTTTATATTGCGACTGGGACGCTTTGTGAAGGAGAAATCAATGACGAGTAGGCAATTTATGTAAGAAACTGATGAGGATACCTTGGCTAAACATTTTTACACCGAAAAATAGAAAATTAAATCGCAATGAAGAACAAGGAAAGTGATGAGGAAACTTTGGATGAAGGACCTATAATGTGTGCTTCTTCCTCATTTCTCTTCAAACTGTTATTCAGAATATCATTCAGATTTTATGTTGATTCCTCAATAATTATAATGTTTTGTATATTTTTTTTTGGGGAAGGTATGATGTAAAAGTATACCTCCTTCTCCCTAATGTTGATTGTAGAAGAATGATACACAAATTTCGTCATATTCTGGTTGAAAGCGGTCGAATGCATTTGACAGATATTGTCAAAGTTTCTATCAGTTTACCTGAACTTATCACTCCTCCGTGCGATCAAATGGAATATCCGTGTTGTCATATGATAATAGCTCAACAGGGCCATCTATCTAACCTATTTATTCATTTCAATGATCTAGGAAGCATCGTCGTGATTCATTACAACAATTTGGTTTGGCAATGCGAAAACGATTCAATTAAATTCAATTAGCTTTTAACGTTCTTGCCAACAATTGAAGTGATCCATATATCACATTTATTTATCGCTTCATTATGCTATTCAAATGGATACTATTAGTGGGTGCATTAACTGGTCGGACAACTCGTGTAGGTTGAATTTGAAAATTGAATCAAGTATTGATGTCTGTTGATTGAATCTGGGTAAATATGTCCTTAATCATCTGAGTCATTGTTTCGCGCGGAGGTTACACTCGCATATCCATTAACTGTCATATGGACGATACGGATCACCCGATCTCTCAAAAAATAATTGGCAGATGCAAGAAATAGCTATTTGTATAACAAGGGAGCAAAGTGCTAATTTTCCTTCCGAGGATGAAGTTTCCCACCCGACGCGTACCGGAGGGCAGTAATCAATCAAGTGAGGAAGAGGCACTTTACTCCCAAGTTAAACATATGATTTTTCCGATTTCCGAAACTAAGAAGATGGAACAGTATAGCATATTCCTGAAATTCCCAAAATTAGGAGAACCTACAAAACAAAGAAGAGAATATTCATGGTTTAAATAAAGACTCACCTGTAAGGAAATTCAATTCCAATTATACGAGAAGCCACGTTCGATTGGACCAAAATTGTATAAACGCCGTCCTCGTACTACTAGTCACTACCTTTTGCAATAAAAAAAAACAACACCGATATCATATCGCTCACTCCCGTGCCCGCATGCCTCATTACGTTTTCTAGTGCGCTAGTGAATATATCTTGCAAGTTAATATCTCATTGGGAAAATGCTCAAATGTAACTAAAGATAGAAATGTGGTGAAATGAAGAGGAAATTGGAAAAAGGTTGATATTGTCATCGAATCCATACAGTACGGGGTTTTGCAGTGGCATATTTTATGGCATGCCATCGAACATCGAAAGAGGACTGTTTATGCGGTTTTTCTATGAAGCCGACGAAAGCGGTTTGTGCCGTTCTTTCGAAACTTTGCTCGTTTGACAGAACATTGCTGTACAATGATCATGAGATATTCCAACCCAACTTCGATGCAGATAAAGATGGATCTTACTCATGTCATAACAAGCCAAGGAAAGACCTCAGATGCATCAGATCAAGGTGAGCATATCTATTCTCTAGACCATTCGTGCAGTTTTTCCATTTATATGATGAATGCGGTTTATTTCGTTCATTTAAAATTTTGCTCATTCAAAATGACATTGCTTTACAATGTTCATGATATTTTCCAACCTCCTACACCCGTGCCTGCAGGCCCTCTACATTTTTCTGGTGAAGCTTCGAAAATTTGTTCGGGAAAGGGGACGGTAACCAAAAAACATATTCTCGTCATTGTGCAGGGTTGGCCTGATCGAACGTAGCTTCTCTTATAATAAGGATGGAACTTCCTTAATTATAATTCGAGCCACGTTCTCATAGACCAAATTGGAGATGTTTGAAGGAGAATTGAACAAATTACGCTATAAGGTAGACACGATTAAATTTCCACAAAATTTATTGTCTTCGCGACATGTTTCGATACACTGTATCTTCATCGAGCGAATGTTTCTAAATGTTTCAAACTTCTGTGAATGTTTCATATTTCATTGACCATGCTTCTGATGGACTCTTCACTTTTACTTGTGTGAAAGTGTCGAGCACTATGACTCGTTAATATTTCTTCTCATACGGTTTTTTAATTTTAATTTTTCATTTTTTTTTTCATTGCCTCTCACAATGTATGTATGTCAACTATTTCTTCGATGAAAAGGCAGGAATATCCCCTTCATCGAGTAAAGTTTCAAAACTATGATGCAAACCGCCTTCATTCACTATATAGAAAAACAGCATAAATGGTCCGGAAAAAAGAATTTCATCTTGATGTAATGCATATGGCATCATTAGTTGTCTCTACATACAAAAATTGATTGTAGATCGAATGAACAACCGTTTGCACAATACCATTCAAAAGATCTGTTGTCCATCGTCTTATTTTTGACAACTGTAGGAATGTCTTACAATTCATTTTCGTTAAGTGCCTTTTCAGTAGTTGATTCGAACTGTCAATACACATGAATACAATCATATTCATTGGAAGGAAACTGTTAATATTTATGAAGCAATCAACTGCAGTAATTACGGAAATTCATATTAACCGTTCGCTTTTGTCAGTCACCTGTGTTTTAATTTGACAGGTACTTAGCCGAGTGAGGTATACAACAGTTGATTGAATAACTTATTAGAAGGAATGAGTTTGAAATATTGAATATTTCCGATGGGTCAATCAACGTTAATTTGTCTCATTAACATAATGGTTGGAGATGTAATTATGTACATTAGGCCCAGGTATTTTAATGAGGGGAGAGAACAATGTATAGGGCGATGTTTTTCATCTTTGTTCTTGGGTTTATTGTGTGGTTCATAGTCCCTTTATCGATTTGATGAAAGATTTTGATGAGTCACTAGATACATTCCAGATATCTATTACTTGTTTTCTCATTTTTCATTCAATCCCCTAGGACTATACTTCAATAAAACAATAATAATGAATCAATTCATTCGACAAATTACATGAAAATACAGATTAAATACATGGCAATGAAGAAACATTTGAATGAATACATAACCACGAAAGGGATTCCTTGTCCATGGCGTGGTACATTCAAAAGTATATATGGGTATTTCAGACATTTTCGAAATATATATACCTAACATAAACATACACGTTTCCTAGAGATCAATTACTCTAACACCAAACTGATATTATTGCACTCGACGCGCGTTTCGCTAACAAGGTTAGCATCTTCAAGAGAGAAAAAAATGACAAATTTTCCTCACATACTCGAGTTTTGGAAATAAGCTGCGGGTTTTTTAAGTGGTATCCCACTTTAGAAAGCTGTCAGTAAATATGCCAAGATACTTCGTATTTTCAACAGATTGTATGTGGATTGAATAATTTTCCAAGGGTACATCAAGAACATTGAAAGCAGGTAAGTGACTAATGTATGATGCGAAAGACGAAAAATTGGTTTTCTCAGAATTCAGGTTGTTTAGAGTTGATCCAATTTATTACCATTTCGAAATCTTGTTCCACGGTGTTGTTCAACTCAGCCAATTGTTTAATTGATGAGTTATTACTGTATCATCAGCAAAGCTCATTATAGTACCCTCTGACTCAGTTTCGAACAGGTCGTTGACATTAATGAAAAAAATAAAAAATCGGCCCCAATACTGTTTCCTGCGGAACCCTATTGTCTTGAGTAACTGAGAATGACTAACAGTGTCGACTGCCTTTGCCAAGTAGACAAAAATGCAAAGAGTTGGAATTTTTTTGTTAAGTGAATTGTATAACTTTATATAGTAATTAAGTATACTAATTGCAGCTTTTGTTGATCTGTTTTCTCTGAAGCCATATTGATTGAGAAAATATTATATTTAGTCAGGTAGCTTGCCAATCGTTGTTTGAGAATGTAATACCTTTGATATTTGTTTCAACAAATCAGTGATCAAGGCATGCATTTTGTTTAGTAGGTTTGTTGATATTCGAGATGAATCCATACCCAGCCATTACATTGAGATAGTTTTCAGCTTCTTGCGATGTCTCTAGTATATTGATGTTTATGTCACTTACGATTATGTGGGAATCTTTTTGTTTAGTACAAGATAGTATGTACCTCCTTCCATTTATTTTCATAGTCCGTCAGTAACCGTTTGTTACCACTCATATCACGGGCCAATATTACCGTTCTGTAAATTTCGACATATCTTACGTCACTTATACCTCCCCTATTACCGTTAATAAATCTCGATGCGGTTATAAACATTCTGTTACCGTTCGTAAAGCAGTATCTCTAAAACATCATATTCGTTCAGTTTCTTTGCAGTAGCCGCAGCTGCATTTGAAGTACTACAGCTGATTTTTGGGGAATCTTAAAAGGTGTATTGGACAAGTACTTGTTTATTTTTCGTGAAAGTATTTGTGATGGAATGAATACCTACTCTAGCAATTCTTCTGAATCTTTTCAGACCCTATTGTAAATTGTGTCATGAAGGAGGCTCGTTATCTCTGAGGAAATTCTGAATCTGGGGGGCACCAAGTATTTTCGATATTGAAATTCGAGACTTCACAATGCCGATTGCATCAACTCCAATGTGATAATTTTATTGTTTTCGGAATATAATGAAAGGTTGAGAAAGCATCGACCATTAACGATCCATAAAGTTCTAAATATACAGCGCATGGCAGTTCATTACGCTCGAAGCGAAAAACAAACAGCGACGATTTTAAAAATCGCCATTCGAGTTACGACATTTTACAAGACATTCTATTTTTGACGCCATAATTCTTGCTGTATAAATCATTCGGTGGCCCATGAAATCCAGCTAATAAATGTCTATTCCTATTGCACCCGGAGAACGAATATATATTTACGCCGATCTTTGCTAACCAGAGCAATTTCTCAAGTCTGGAGGAGCTTTGAATTATATTTTGTGGTAATCTTAAATGAATAACGAGTGTTGTTAATGTGTAGTAATAGTATTATTATTCAACGAGCGGAAAATGTCGGTATTGTGGCTAGCTCAATACTATACTTTTGTATAAGTCTACTGGATGTTTTTTTTTTTTGTGGAATATTGATTAGGAAATTCCTCTTTTCTAGTCTCCCAATTCAAAAATTTTAGAACCTGATGATTCGTGATTGGTAAATAATAGAAAGTAATCGAGTCGAGACCATATTCAACAGCATAGGTGGAATTTTAGTACATAGTCATAACTATTGCTATCCATTCGTATCACGTAGAGCATTACCCTTGAATCACCTGCAGAAGAGGTTGCGACCCTTAAAGAGAAATTACAACATCACATATCTGAATAGGATCCAACCGCATTGACTCGAACTCCAGTCACATCAGGTCATTGGATATGAATAAAATATTTTTATGTATCGCATATCTATTAGACCAAAGACGAATACTGGCTTGCGATGGGGTGACTATGATAACTTGACTTTATAAGCCCATCAAGGTGAATACAGGTAAGCTGAGATCAGTATTTGAATGAATCGTTTGGATTTCTCGATTCGAAAATATGTGATTTCTGAAAGACGAATGAGATCAACATCACTTGCCGTGAGCCGAGTTTGAGTCAATTTGGTCAAATCCAGTACATGACATTTTCTTAGGTAGAAATACGCTCTGTTATATTGGGCAGATTTGAGGAATCGTTTCACAGTAATGACATAAGTTGTTCGTTCCATATCAATTCTCAATGACTCTACAATCGATCTCTTTTAAAATATTCATACTCTACCGTGCTTCTCCCTAATTGGGATATTTAAGCATCCTGGACCTGACGGAGTCGAGAGCATACGGCGATTTGCAAATTGCATCGTTAAAATCAGATCGATGGATGCGTAGGTGAGTGAGTTTCTCGTCGCTTCCGGTAAGATGACCATCGGGGGAGGGGGGGCTTCCTTCTCCGAGGGTCGAACGTCCTACGGTTGTGACAGCGAGAAGGCTGGCGATCCCCCCGTTGCTGAATAATTCACACATCGGATAATTATTAATGCAACAAGATTCGAGAAACATTAGACAGCTGCGTCTGTCGTGTGTGGGCTCTCTAATGAGCAGCGGAGCCTGATTGAATTTGGAACGTGATGTGCGGTGGAAGGAAAATAACTGGCGAAATGTTCATTCATTACGAAATTCTGTAATCTGTAATTTAGGCTGTTGACTATTGTATTTTCATTCTGTCGTTGATTAATTTGATGACGTATACGAGCTCCAATATTTGTCATATCGAATATCGCAAAGAACGGTATTAGAGATATTTGAACAAAAATAAAATCAAAGCAAACACTGATTCATACTCTTTTTTTCCCGGTTAACGATATGTTTTTCGCTAATTGAATGCATGCGAGGACTCAAGACTTCTTCAAATAATCATTTCTTTTTTAGTGGAAAGCAGGCAAACTCTTCTTTCTTTCAAATGGCTCTATAGCAGAACTACAAACTACCATATCTTGATGAAGCTACTGAGCTCTATCGATCGGAAAATGTCTAATAAATATGGATAAATTCTTCGATATTCTCACTAACTTAGCCAGTAAATGGGAGTACTCGACCCAGCTCCCCAGCAAATTATTTTCCTATTATCTTCATCATTGGGTAGATATTTATAGCTAGCAGAACATTTCAATATGAGATGATATTGAGGAGTGGATTATGCATGACGAAACATGTATTGAATGGTAAATAAAATAGAAGTTATTGAAGAAATGTTTGGAATAACTCTTCTGATAGGATACGATTTTTACTGAATATTTTCGTTTATATTTCTCTCTGGAAAAACTATTTCGAGTGCGGCCAGAAGGCAGAGCCCTATACGGGCTCTCTGGTGCAGCTCTCTGAGGCGTCTTATTTCAAGTGTCATGGCTGCCGAGTAGTACACATACTTTGTCACGCTCCGAATAAAATTCGTTAAAACCAACAGTGAAGTGTAATAATCACCAGTTCAGTGAGTTAACCCAGTTTATTATTCAGCAAGTATATTTTACATCAAACTGTGCATATCCCAAGGAGTTGAAGTAGAAGTACACGGATTAACTTGTAAATACCTAACCTGGCATCATGGTTCTGTCAAGACGGGATTTGGAAGGAATAGCCGAAGTTATGGAAGATAAAATCAAAAACACTATAAATGAAGAATACTTGCGAGATATCGCCGATAAGATCATAAAGAATATTACCAAGAAATATGACAAAATGGTGAGCAACTTAGAAAAAGACATTCTACAACTGAAAAAAGACAATAAAAAACTTTGTATGGCTAATGATAATCTTGAGCAATATTCAATATCCAAAAATGTTAGGATTTTCGGTTTGCAAGAAAACGAAGACCTGAAAGCAGTTATAACAGGACTTCTACGTGACAAACTCAATATGAAATCCTTCAGTGACAAAAATATAAAGAGATGTCACACAGTACCCTACAGAGACTTGAATACGAACAAGGCGCGAGTCCCACTATACGTAACGTCACCGTCACGTCTCCGCACCGTCACCATCACGGTAAATATTCTTACATTGCAAGCAATGAACATAATCACACTATCAGTCACGTCCACCTGAATACGGTGCTATTGTCGGTTCGATGACGGTGCGGAGACGTGACGGTGACGTTACGTATAGTGGGATTCGCGCTTAACTCGGTTCAAAAGCTTCCGCCAGTCCTGGTTCGGTTCAGTGACCTTGCTCAGCGCGCAGCTCTTCTGAAGAATCGTAAGTTCCTAAAATCCACGGGTATATCCATCCAAAAAGACCTGACTCAGCTTAGTCTGGCTCTCCTGAAAAGCGCTGCTGCCAAATTCCCGAAGAAAGAGGTATGGAGTAAAAACGGTGTTATCTGCGTTAAAAGCAACAATGAAGTGCATCGTATCTACGATGTTGGCGACATTGAAAGCTAAGCTTGAGATGGGCTAGTGGAAATTTCGCGCTAATAGAGAAGAAGACTGAACTAGTTTGGTTATTTTTATTGGTTATATTATTGTTGGTGTTCTGATGAAATTTTATTTGATTTAGTTGAAGTGAACTGCAAAATGGCAGATTCTCAATTTCTAATTACTTGAATGTATTAATTAGTGACCTCTTCTTCTGTGATGCAGTTCATGCTGCGTTATTGTTATTGAAACCCACAAGGTGTAATAGGTATTTACAGTTGTTTTTTTTTGTAATTTGTTGCTTTCTTCAATCTTCTTAGTTTAAATCACTGTCTATTCATTACTATTATCTAGGTAGTTATATTTCTTTGCTGCAAAATACTTGGTATAGAATTAATTTTTGTTTTGATGAATAATAAAATTGCAGATTTCGATTTATTAATGTCATTTTGAGTGGGTACTGGTGTACTGCTATATGATAAATCATTTTTGGTTGAGGCATTATTGTAAACGCACCACCTGAATAATTTGTTTTCTTTTGGAATACCTTGAGTAAGTTTACTCTTTATTAACTTGATGTCGAATACATAGTAGGTATTTCTTTTTTTTCCAATAATTTTGATTGTACTTTGCAAAGTGTTAAATCAGGAGCTGATGAAATGTGTATGACTTTTTAGTAATCTTAAGTCGACTTTTTAATCATTGTTCAATACTTTCTTCTTGATTCTCTTCATTTCCTGTTCACTTAGTTGTTTACATTTTTTTTCTTGTTTTTTCTTCTCTTTTTCTAAGACTGGAGTAGGTAATGCCGCAAATTCTGAAAATTACACACGCTAATGTTAGATTTATTCACGGAATTTAAGACATGGGTCTGTGATAATGATTGGGATATTGTAGGAGTAACAGAAACATGGTTATGTACTGCCCTGGATACAGAATATGTACATATTGATGGCTATAGCTTTGTTCGAATGGACAGGTCCACAACAGGGGGGGAGTTGGAGTATACATCAAAAATAAATTTAGATATAACGTAGTCTGTCACGACAGTACGGAAATTTTCGAATATATATGGGTAACAGTCCATATTATGAAAAGGTATGTTATAGCCATAGGAACAATTTATAGACCGCCGAAGTCAGATAAAGTCTTGTTTCTTGATCAGATAGAAGATCTATTTTCTAATATTTTTTCCGATTATAATAACATTGTGTGTGTCGGTGACTTTAACATTGACATGCTCAATATCGACTCTAATTCAACAGCTTCTTTTGACTCAATCATTGACTCATTTCATTTCAAACAATTGTTGGACCAACCAAAGCGCATATCTGGAACTTCGGAAACATTGCTTGATTTGATTATTACAAATATACAATCAGAACATTGTGAACCAACAGTAGAAAACTTACAAATCTCCGATCACTTTGTGATTCACTGCTAATTCAAATTAAACTCTGATACTGCTGACACAAACAAGAAAATTAGTTAGACCAATCAAAGATATAAACCATGAACAGTTCAATAGAGACCTCATAAATTTGCCCTGGCACAATATATATGAAACTGATGATGTACATACCAAAGTCCTCTTACTGAATGACTATTTAACTACCTTGTTAGATATTCATGCACCTATGAGATCCTTCTACCCAGATAGGAGACATGGCTACTCACCTTGGATAACGGAAAATGTGAAATTCATGCAAAAATTACGTGATAGGGCCTTACATAAATATAAAACTACTCGTTTACAAAAACACCTGGATTACTATAAACAACTACGTTACTTTACAACTGCTGCAATAAAGTCTGAAAAAAAGGCTTATCTGAATTTCAAACTGCAAAATGGTGACATGAAAGAAAAATGGACCGAATTCAAAAAAAATTAATGTAAGACTAATGCTCTTCCTGAACATCTACGAAACGCAAATGATTTCAATGACTTTTTAGCCAATTCATTATTCAACAACACTTCGCCTGATGAAGTATTAATCAACTTTTACTCCAACAATGTCAAAGGAGGAATATCTTCTTCATTTACTTTCACTTCCATAAATGATGAGATTATTAATGATATCATTCGTAACATAAAAACTAAAGCAACGGGTACTGATAATATAAATATATCTATCATTCAATTATCTTGTCCATTTTTAATTCCAATAATCACACATATTATGAATGTCTGTCTGGAGAAAAATATTTTTCCAGATTCTTGGAAAAGAGCAAAACTCATTCCCCTACCGAAAGTAAGAAACCCGGAAACTTTTAATAACGATCTTCGATGTATCAGTGTGCTACCCACATTATCAAAAATATTAGAAAAAATTATGGAGTCACAAATAAGGATCTTCTTTGAAAAAAATTAGATATTGCCTCTCAAACAATCTGGGTTCAGAAGTGGCTACAGTTGTGCAACTGCACTTTCTGATATTGTAGATGATATCCTGAAAGCTCAGGATAGCAGTAAAATATGTGTTTTAGTTTTACTAGACTATTCTAAAGCATTTGATATGATAAATCACCAAATTTTACTGTCTATGTTCCACTACTATGGATTCAGTGAGTCCGTCTGTAATATGTTAACATCTTATCTATCCAATAGATTTCAGAGCGTTCAAATAGATGACCAAATATCTCCCCTAACAGAAGTCTTGTCTGGCGTTCCACAAGGTAGCATACTAGGTCCACTTCTATACACCTTGTATACATCAAATTTCAGTAATGTATTGCAACATGTTGGCTATCACTTTTACGCCGATGACACTCAAGTTTACATTTGAACATTCTAATATAGCTGTGGCAAATAATCTCATAAACTCCGACCTAGACGCATTATTTACAATATCAACCAAACATTTACTCAAAGTTAACCCCAATAAATCTTGTGCATTGATTTTTTGTTCAGACAGTGTTAGAAATGATATTCTACCCATTTTAAACTTGCGAATTGGCCACTCTACCATTCCCTTTGTATCCAGCGATAAAAATTTAGGTTTGATAATGGACACTAAGTTAAATTTTACAGAACATGTCACACAGAAGCTCAGAAACGCATATGGTTCACTGAAACTGATATACTCACAAAGACTTCTCTTGAAACATGATACAAATAAAATACTTTGTGATGCATTAGTACTGTCACATTTTAACCACTGTGATGCAGTTTATGGGCCATGTCTGAAACTTGATGACTCCAGTAGAATTCAAAAATTACAAAACTCATGTATTAGATTAATTTATGGCTTAGAAAAAAGGAAAATTTCACTCAAATGCAAACTCAAAGAACTTGGTTGGCTCAACATGTATAATAGACGTCATCTACACATGGCTTGTGTGTTTTATAAAGTCTTGAAATTCAAAACTCCTCCGTACCTTCATTGTAAGCTCTCTTATAGAACAGACATTCATAATTTGAATATTCGTCGTCTTACGATCCTCACAATTCCTCCGCACAAAAAAGAAATATACAAACGATTTTTCAGCTCCAACGCGGCCACCGTTATCAACAATTTGTATACTCTAGATTCTAGATTGTTCTCTTTTGGCATTAACGATCAACTCTTTCAAAATGAAATTCAAATCTATATTATTGAAAAACCAACCAAATTAGCACTCTACCTTTCTATTTACTGATTCCAATCTCAAATAATGTACCTATCTCTATGTGTTGCTCAACTGTTTTCTTCTCATTGTATTTTTGGATTATTGGATACAATACCAGCGAAATTATCTGCTCCATTCCTTGACTTGACCCCTCCCTTCTCTTCTTCTCTCCTCTATCTCTATCTTTCTCTGTCATTGCATATTTATATTTTTCATTTATTTATCTATTGTTTCTTTTCTTTCGATTCTCCTTTTCCATCAATCTTGCTTGCCGCCTTGAACATTTAAATTCAGTGTATAAATTATTGGCGCTGGTGGAAGAACAGAAGTGAAACATTCTGAACCAGAGCTGCCTTTTGTTCATCATTAAACTCGCTACTATCTTGATGTAACGTACTTGTTGCTGACCGCAAGTCTGTACCTCAAGAGTGTCTCTCAAGTGGTAAAATTTGGCTGGTTCAATAAAAAAACTATGAAAATTGATGACTTCTTTTGTGACGTTTTCAACTCAACTCTTTATTCGTCAAAACTTGACATGAACATTCCATGATCAATACAGGGTAAATATTGTGAAATATTAAAATAATTGAGGGGAATAGAAAATATATTTAACATTCTCCCCAACGAAGGAGATTCTCAATCTTCTTCAATCTTGTTTCGTGTATCCAAAACACATAACTTCGATACTGGTCTTCGAAATACACCATTTTTTGTTTTCACATCCGCAATTCGAGTTCGGCCATCTTTTCCAGGATATGCTGCTGTAACAATCCCTTTGAGCCATACATTCCTAGGTACCTGTTCATCAAAAATTACTACTACATCTTTCACCTTCAATGGTTTGTTTTCATTGCACTACTTCGACCTTTTATGTAAAGTAGGCAGATATTCTCTTATCCACCTTTTCCAAAATCTGTTGCAGAACTCTTGTGCAATTCTCCATTGCTTTTTCAAATTATCAGCATTATCTAAATAGTCGTCTACGTAATGCTTATTAATTATGGCATTATATGCTTTGGGATATTCATCTTGAAATTCAGTTGCATTTTTATTTTTGACAAATTGAGCCAAAGAAGGCGAGCAGGTAGCACCAAAAATCATAACCTGCATTTCAAAGACATCGGGATCACCATTTCTTTCATACCCTCTCCACAAAATGCGTTGGGATGATCTATCTTCTTTTCTGATTGCAACTTGATGGAACATTTCCCGTATATCTCCACAAAATGCTATTTCTCTTTGCCGAAATGTCCAAAGAACACCCAATAATGAAGATAAAAGGTCTGGCCCTGGATACAGCATGTCATTCAAACTCAAGCCATGTGACTTTGCAGCAGCGTCGAGAACAAAACGGATTTTGCCTGGTTTGTTTACATTCGTAACTGCAAAGTGGGGCAAATACCATGTCTTGTTGTTCTCAGTATATTCTTCTTTAGAAAGTCGTCTTAGGTATCCTTTGGCAAGGTACTCTTCAATCTTCTGACAGTATGCTTCACCAAATTTCTTGTCTGTCCATTTTTCTTTCCTGGCATTTCAAACGATTCAAGGCCATCAACTTACTCTCTGGAACTGGTAATTTTTCATTTTTCCACAAGAGTCCTGTTTCGAAGCGATTACCAATACTCCTGGTAGTTTTTTCCATCCAATCAAAACAAATTTGATCTTGTGTCGTTAAATTTGTGTCGCAAATAGCTAGTTCACTAGTATCTAGCTTGAATGCGTCCTTCACCATATTTTCTAGAATGTCGTCATTGTAATTCCTTTCGCAGATATGGAAACTATATGCGGGCTTGATTCTTCCTCTAACTATTTGTCCATTTATTACCCATCCCAGCTTAGTTAATGTCGCTCTGGGGCCGTATCTTGAAGGCTCAATGAAATTTCTCGGCATAATAAAGTCATAATTGTCAGTACCTATTAATAATTTGGTTCTGACATTTTCGAAAGATTTAACGGGAACATTTTGAAGATTGGGCCAATTTTGAACGATATTCTCCATATTCAGCGATTGTTTTGGTAAATTCAAATTGTCAACTGTTCTGACGCCATTAACAAAAAAAGATTTCGAATTACAGAAATCTCCACTGATTCTGAACTGGACTATTCTGGAATTTTCATCTTTCTGAATTTGATCATTTGTCCATTGCATAATCAAAGGTTCGGTCTCACCTTCCAGTCCTATTTCCTTGGCAATATTTTCCTCAAGAAGTGTAACTGTTGTACCTTCATCTAACAAGGCATAAATTGAAATGTTCCCATTCGGACCTTCTAGAACAACAGGAACAGTTCGTAACAGAATATCATCAGTTAGAATTTTGTGAATCTGTACTAACTCCTGGCGAACGTCTTCATTGTTGTATTGTAGTTCAGTATTCTCATTTCTGCCTTGAGACTGACCAGTCTTGTGTAGCATTTTATGATGTTTCAACAAGCATCCGTCGATAGAACATGTTTTCTTCAAAAAACATTCATTTGTACGATGATACGGTTTCAAACAGGATATACATAATTGAGGATTAAACGACTTACCTGAAGGAAGTTCAATCCAAATTATACGAGGTTGGTCACATCCGAATAGATCACCTTGTAGTAGTACCTCTATGACTGAAATGCGCAAGTTGAAAGAAAGAATGATTCACGATGTCCCTATCTCACGAGTCCTCACCCGAATATCCGTCAATATACCTTGCGATGATATCGCCTTTTTGGGTCGGGATGACAGAAAAAATAATATATTGGTTTTTTTTTCTTTGAGATGGGTGGGTGTCTCTATTCGGATGTGACCAACCTCGTATAATTTGGATTGAACTTCCTTCAGGTAAGTCGTTTAATCCTCAATTATACTTCGGTTGGTCCCATCCGAATAGATCACCTTGTAGATGTTCAAAGAATTATTAAAAGGCGATCAAAATTTTATTCAGACTGATCTCATACTAATGAAGTAGTCTAAATAATGAACTGTTTATGTCATTTGATTCACCACTATAAACTAAGGATTTGATACAGACAGTATTTGAATGCTAATACAATATAAT
Source organism: Zygogramma bicolorata (assembly GCA_032362365.1). Classification (NCBI taxonomy): domain Eukaryota; kingdom Metazoa; phylum Arthropoda; class Insecta; order Coleoptera; family Chrysomelidae; genus Zygogramma; species Zygogramma bicolorata. The sequence goes on from JAVJAQ010003882.1 coordinate 51,505, forward strand.
GTTGCAAAACTCAAATAACCAGAAAACTCACACTCGTTTAATGAAATTGCGGAGGTAATCCGCAAATGTACCATTTGTAATTACTGGTCTATGTAGAATTTACCAAAAGTATTTTATTTTTCGGACCAGCCTTCATTTGATCGTATGGTGTCCGTGCTCATATCGATTTGGTTGGCCGCAGAAATGGCAGCATGTCTTGTGCTGAGGTGTAGCTGGGTGATGAGGATTTTTATAAGTAAAAATGAGAAAAAACCTTATTGAATGTGTGCGGTTTTTTGATTGATAATCGTGGATGTCATACACAATTAACGTTTCACCGTGGAAAATGGTGTAAAAAAATATACATGTTTGTATTTGTTGCTCTCTTGGTCTTCTGTGGATAATTTGGTTCTCGGCAGTGAAGAGACAAGCACGTCTGCCCCTCAAGCGGAAGACTCGGGTTCAATTTCCCATCGAGCTTCCGTGCAGGGACTCACACGCCAAGAGGCAAGAGGCCTCGTCAATACATTTTCTGCGGAAGATTCGACCTCTGAAGGGCGACACTCGTCAACCGGTAAACGATTTTTTTTTTTTTTGTACTGATCATACAATAAAAATGCTACTCATTCTGATTTTGAATCATATTTTTACGCTTTAGCAAGCTTTAGAGTAACCATAACAATAAGTTTTTGAAATATTTTTCAAAATGAGGTTTTCCGATTTTTCTAATTTGGTCAACACTTCGTAATGGTCCCAGATTTTCTCATATCGGAAAAAAGTGGATCGTATTTTGAAAATACCCCTCTAAAACATTTCCATTGTTTCATAGTTACATGCATGAGATATCAGATTTCAAGCTGATCTATGTAATTTTCTAGTACAATAAGTTTTACCTAGCTGCACCCATGGGCGATCTACCTTATCCACATCTCCTTCACAAATATCCACCAATGAGACGAAAATAAATTGTATGGTTTCATCGTATTTGCAATCAGTGATGCCATCAGAATCGCTGAAGGTTCACCCCTCAGTTTTTCTCCTGGAAAATGGATGCCAGACAAAATCGGTTCACCCAGGGAAAGATGGCACCACAGTGGATGTAGGTGCTTAAACGAAACTGAAAAAATTATATATTGTGGTTCAAAATACAATATAATAGAATTCAAAATTGATATCAATTTGTGGAAACCAAGTTTGGGACTGCGATAACAGAAACACAAAACATGTTACTTCGTCCCCTTCGATCATTTTCAATATTCTAGGAAAATGTGGAACTGGGATGATTGGGAAAACACAAATGTTTCTGTAAGACCAAGTTAATGTAATGCATCAGTTGCATAACTTATGGGGTTTGGCTGTAAAGATAAAAATGTTTTACCCTATGTGTTAGAGTAGTTAGTAAACAGATCAACTTCAGGTTATCGAAATTTTTGGCCCGCTCTTGGAAGGCGTATTCTCGATATTGCATTCCGAAGGTGACACATCATGGACTTTGATCTGCTATAAACTCATAGTTCGAATTCATTTATGAGACGAACATCACTAGTTGATAATTTTATATACATATACACACATATATACACATATACACATACATATATACATATATACATATATACACACATACACACATATACATATATATTCTCCACCAGAAAACTCAAGTTCCTGAATATCATTATGCTTAATTCTTCACACCACTTCCAAATATCACCAGCCAGTCCGTTGAGGTTTGGGTGCTTCATTCCAGACATCCGGTTGATCTGCGCGTTGACGGTGTTGTTGTCTCTATGCGACAAAATGTGACAGTTTGAGGAGAACTGTCTGAAGGTTTTGAACATTAATGTGAAGTTAGGCCTGCTTCACTGAAACCGTTGGCTTTCTCGTTGTTGCATGTGATATTCTGGAAAATTCAGGCCTTGTTTTACCTTCTAGTTGCCTAACATGAAAAGTCACTGTAACTTGGTGGAAATTCACATTGTCAAAATCTCCTCGATCCGTCTGCAAGGTTATACATCGGTGCCCTTCGAATAATTTTGTAGACGGCCACCTATATTCAACCACAAGGCAAACCGAAATCAAGTGTCAAATGGATTTATTTTCCATTAATATTGAATCGTAATGATTACCAAGATACCTCAAATTTGTTGGATGTTTCCTGAACAGCAAGGTTATACATCGGTGCCCTTCGAATAATTTTGTAGACGGCCACCTATATTCAACCACAAGGCAAACCGAAATCAAGTGTCAAATAGATTTATTTTCCATTAATATTGAATCGTAATGATTACCAAGATACCTCAAATTTGTTGGATGTTTCCTGAACACTCCATCTTGGTAATACTAATTGAAAAAGATGTCGTCTAAATAGCTACAGATACAAAAAATTCCTGAACTCAAAAAAAGTATAACCGTTTCTGAGATTTTTGTAAATATATAAGGTGCAAAGATAAGCCAAAACACAAAAAATTTAAATTCAAAAATTTTGTGTCTAGATTGCAATCGCAAATACTTCTTATGAAGTACCTGAGAAAATAGCTGAACTAAAAATTGTTCTTGACATTGACGGCTGGTCCAATGTAGTCAAATTCCAGTAATATAGCTAAACACTCACAACATGGGTTTAGCCGGCTGGGTGGAATTTTCGGGGTTCAGGTGCCAGGTTTTCATAAGGTAGAGTATAAAAATGGATTTTTTATCTCTGAACACATTCCAAAATGTTGGAGTTGTTTGTTATAGATTGCCACGTGCTGTCAAATATTTAATGCGACCAGCGTATAAGTTCAAATATGTTATTTCGTCCATTTGTTGTTGTACGTTGTGAACCGCTCTCACCATCCTCTGTTTTGTCTGCTTGAGGTGTCCCCCCTCTGTTGATTTTTCTAAGACTGCCATTGACTTCGATGAGCAGTGCCCTCGAGGTGTTTTGAAGGGAAAGGTTGTACCTTCAGGTCTAGTGCAAGCAGAAATCTCCTATGGTTCGAAATCGAGGGAGGAACGTTGCATAATGCTTCATCAGCACCGGCTTTGTCAGACAAAGTAGTCTTGAATGCTTCAGCATATCGATCACTCATCAGGCATAGCTGTACTGAGGGCTGAGAAACCTTTGCCCAACGAAATTTGAGGGTCCAGTAGAAAACCTCAATTCAAATGTCGAGAAAAAAGGTCTGAACTAGTGATGAGGTAGTGTAACGGTCTGGAACCTGCGCCAACAGAAAAGAAATTGTTTTCGTGCGCGAGACACTCGGCGAGCACAACTCAGGAAGTGTGCGGGACAAAAAAACGGCGTATGATGATTGAAGGTCAGCCGTTGAATGATCTACAAAGTAGATTGCCCCTGCCGATGATCAATGATCAGAAATCATTGTCAGTCTCAGCTGTTTCGAATTATACGTCCACTCACGTCTTTGGTTCCGTTCTAAAACGTGACAAAATGTGAAAAACAAACTTACTTACGACGAGTGAGAACAGAGTTTGTCCTCGAGTGTTTTTAGGTTCCTCGTTGTCGTTCTCTTGTGCTTGTGTCAGATAGGTACACCACTGCAGTGCGAAATCATCCTGGATATCACTACCGTAAAACTTTGCTTCAGTCGGATCATCTCCCAGTACAGTAGTAACAGCGTTATCACTACGGAAAGATTCACTGTTGGTGGCGGAAAATTCCGATGTCAAATCTGACGACGGACCTGCGCCCACCAAAGAGAAATTGTCTTTGGGCACGAGACACTCGGCTGGCACAACTCAAAAAGTGTACAGGGCAGAAAACGGCCTAGGATGATGAATAAAGTTCAGCCGTATGTTGATCTACAAAGTAGATTGCCCCTGCCGATGATCAATGATCAGAAATCATTGTCAGTCTCATCTATTTCCAATTATATGTCCACTCATTCCGTTGGTTTTTCTAAAACATGACAAAAAACATTAAAAACAATCTTACTTACTAAACGAGTAGGAACGGAGTTGTTCCTCGAGTTTCCGTAGTGTTCGCCAAGTTTCTACGTTGTTTTCACTGAGCATCGTTTGTTTTGTTTCCCATAGTACATATGGAAAATTTTCTTTAATTCACTTATTTACACTAATTTATACTTTCGAACTTATCACATTCAGCGCAAGAAGTATATTGACGGATATTCGGGTGAGGACTCGTGAGATAGGGGCATCGTGAATCATTCTTTCTTTCAACTTGCGCATTTCAGTCATAGAGGTACTACTACAAGGTGATCTATTCGGATGGGACCAACCGAAGTATAATTTGTTAGTAGTGACAACATTCCAACGATCGTTCGTGTTCATATTTTTGAACTTTCGGCAACTAATCACATAGTGGTTGGATTCTGAACAGCAAACACAATTTTGAGGCTTAGACTGTTTTTTCTTCTCGTCTGATGTCAAAACCCTGTGTTGGGTTCGTTCTTGTTTCACCATAGGACTATAAAGAAGACTTGCTGCTTTACCAATGTCTTTCAAACAGGTGGAAAAGTCTATCAGGGTGACTTGTTTCAATTTGATAGCTTGCATGGACCATTGTTGTTTGAAATTCATAGTGAGGTTGGCTACAAATTCTTCCAGAAGTATAGGGTTTTTCAAATAAACATCATTGTCCAAATGTTTTACGGCAGCAACTAAATTATTTACAGATGTGGCATATCTAACTATCGTATCAGGTCTGTTATCTTTAGGATATGGAGTCGATCTGACTTGATCAATCAAATATTTGATTCAGGTCTTCCATATAAATGTTTTAGTGTGTCTATAATTTCAGATACATTTTTGTTTGATATCAATAGCATTCTCACTGATTCTCTGGCCTCGCCTTTCAAGCATTTTCTCAGTCTAAGAAGGTTCTCACTATCGGAAAATCCGCATATTTCAGTAGTTTTATGGTATTCATTGATGAAAACAAGCCATTCGGAAGGATTTCCATCGAAAAAAGGCAAATTTCTATCAAAAGTCTGTCTCCTGATTTGGGATAAATCAGGAATATTCATATGGTTTTTTGAATTGGAAATGTCTATCGCTACTTGATCTCTTCCTGGATGAATATCAGGTATTTCACGAAAATCTTCTTCAATCGGTACGAACCTATTCATCCAATCATTGATCATTTCATTCTTGTGACTGGTTGTTGAAGAACACCTACTAGTTCTGGAAATGTCTTCATCTGAGTTTTGTAAAGAACAACATTCTTTCGTTATTTTCATTTTGTCCAACTCTATTTTTTTCATGATCAATTTTTCTTCAATTTCTGCTATTTGTCTTTCAGCTTCTAACTCTATCTCCAATTTCTTCCTTTCTGCAATGCTATTTTTGCTCACATTTGACCTTGTATCTTTCGATGTTCTTGATCTAGGATGATTAGAATTCCCTTTTGATTCAGCTTTAGTGTCAGAGCATTTGCCTTCACTTTTTACATTATACTGACTGGTGGCTTTTCTGTTTGAATTTTTGGAGGTCAATTTCAAACTGAACTTTCTTCCTGCATCGTTTATGTCTGGAGCGTGATGTGGTGAATGGTCCAATAATTTGGTTTGTAGTCTACTGCTTCTTCTTTGAACAGTTTTAATCGATTGATACCCTTTGACGTCTGCTCGGTGTCACTCATGTCGTCTAAATTTTCAACAATTCCTTATTCGGAATCGAAGGAACCAATGTTGCTGACCGCAAGTCTGTACCTCAAGAGTGTCTCTCAAGTGGTAAAATTTGGCTGGTTCAATAAAAAAACTATGAAAATTGATGACTACTTTCGTGACGTTTTCAACTCAACTCTTTATTCGTCAAAACTTGACATGAACATTCCATGATCAATACATGGTAAATATTGTGAAATATTAAAATAATTGAGGGAAATAGAAAATACATTTAACAGTACTTATTCTGGTGAATAATAAAAGTATTATTATTTTTCGTTTAAACAAATCTAGTCGGGTCCGTACTCCCCACTGCTCCGACCCAGTGGGCGAACACGCTAGTATAATTAACCAATGACCACTCCCCGCACCGCGGGGTGAGTGGTCGAAGGGGCCGAAAACTCAATAACTCAATATCAGGCTTATTGGCCTGTATTTGTCTGAGGGTGGGGAATGAAAAGTTCCAAAAAATTTGACACCTTCCATTCTCCACTACGGACTGAATATCCCCTGGAGCGTAAGGCAGCACCGGTGTCCTGTCTATTTCATACGAGTGCCGAAGAAAATAGTACAGCACTCGTAAGGCCGCATTATGGCGATGGATATAGGCCGAGACGATAAACCCTTCAGTCTCCGACTTCAGCTCACCTGACCTGAGGAAGGCAAATGTCAGCTTAACAGACAAGCCATGGTCCTCGATGTTCTTAAAGAAGACTCCATGCATGGGCTTGTCTGTATGCAGCTGCAGCATTTTGGCATTATCTGCAGCCTTGATGTGAGCTTTCCTCCGTGCGGGCTCCCGCTCGGTGTCGAAGACTATACCAAGTTCATCAGCAGCGCGCCTTGCTGCCTTGAATAAAAAGGCTCCGACTTCTGCATGTTCGTGATGTCGGACCATGCAGTGTAGGGGATCCGAACTCCTGATGACTCTACAGGCTCCATCCAGCACCATTCTGTTGTGGAGACACTCCAAACTCAAAAGTCCACGAAGGAGATATAACCGTGGAACGGACGATTTGGGATGCATGCTTCTGTGCATATGCATCATTTTTCGAGTCTTCACGTCAAGTTGCGGCAACTCTTCCTGAGTCCACTTGACTACTCCGAAGGAGTAGAGTAGAATTGGAATGGCAAGCATATTGGTGGCAGAAACTTTGTTTTTGCCCGACAGCTCTGAGGACCAGATCTGCCGTAGTTTCTGCCTATACTTGCCACGGAGAGCATTTTTCACCGAGTCTACCTCTTGGGTGTGGCGTTGTTCCACACCCAAATAGGTGTATGTCTCTCCGGCATTCAAATGATGTAGAATGCGTGAACTCCTGCACCACCCTGAGGGACTGCTGTAGGCCCCTTTCTCCAGAGACATAGAGCTTTAGGTCATCCATATAGAAAAGATGGGTTACCTTATGCCTCCGGTTCCCAGGGGTGCCGCAGTTATATCCCCGGGTTTTCCTGAGCGCAACGGACAATGGCTTTAGTGAGATGCAGAAGAGAAGAGGGCTGAGGGAATCTCCCTGAAAAACACCTCTTCTTATGATGACCGGCTCTGTTTGGATCCTGCTTTCACCTGATGTTATGGTGAAGCGGGTCCTCCAGAGTGGCATCAGTAGTTCGATGCATCTCACTATTTGATCGGGTACCGCAAGGCACTCGAGTAAGTACAACAACAACTCATGTGATATTGTATCGAATGCCTTGCGATAGTCGATCCAGGCCATAGAAAGATTTCGCTTATACTGCACGGAGTCCTGCGTGATACATCTATCAATCAGCAGGTTCTCCTTACACCCCGCGGAACCCCTCTTCGACCCTTTTTGCTCATATGTCCGTTCGAACACCGGGTCAACTGCTTGGAGAGTACGCATATACAAGATGCGTGTAAACATCTTGTAACACGTATTCAAGCATGCTATCGGTCTGTAATTCTTAGGATCCGACGAATCTCCGTTCTTCGGGATTAGCACGGTTCGCCCCTCGACAAACCATTCCGGAATCAGCTGCTCTCCATTCAGCCAAGAACTGAATATTCTGGCCAAATGGTGGTGAGTGCTCGATAACTTTTTCCACCAATAGTTATTGAGGCCATCAGGGCCTGGAGCAGCAAAGTTCTTCGAACCCTCAAGAGCTTTCCAAACTTCATCCGTGGTTATCGGTTGACGCAGTATTTCGGGCTCAGGCTGTTGAAGCCCTCTACAGAAAGCTTCAAACTTTGTCAGGGCTGGAGTGTCTCGGTTGAGTGGTTGCGGATGCTCGTAGATACTTTTCCAGAAGGATTCCACCCGATCAGCGGCCGGCGGATTATCCACAACACGCGGAGGCGATTGGAATAGGCGTGAGGGTTTCTCGCGGAACTGTTTGTTCTCTGAGAAAGCCCTCGCCCGCCTCACTAGTGACTTTTTTGCAGTCACCAGCATTCGTATCCTCTCGAGGCAATGCTGCTTGATGGTGAGCAGCACTCCTCGATTCAATGTGTGATGGGATCTGCGCAGTTTTGCAGCGATTTGCCACACTGCGTGCGTAAATGGTCTTTGAACCGCTAAGTAGTCCATCACACATTGGATACGAGACGCGTGTTTCTCGCCGACTTGATCTTAGCCTCCATCTTGTGTATGCGCTGTTCATGCTTCCTGGAGGGGTCGAAGGGTCTGTCACCCCCTTCTCTCCCAGAAAGAGCCTGAACAGAGTCATACACGGCACAGTTGATCTGCCAGATGTCGGTCTTCTCTAAGGGCACTACGAACCTCTGCATCCACTCGGGCCAGTTGTTCTGGCCTGAGGGGCTTCACTTTGTGAAGCATCCTCCGGGTCCCGATGTTCTGTGTTCTCGGTGCTTCCAGGCGCACCCTCTCCTCCACCAATCGCACTGGCGTTATTTCGACCGCCTGCTCAACCGGCCTCGGTGGGGCACGTACATAGTAGTATTATTATTATTATTATTATCATCGATTTTTGGTAGCGCATTCGCCATTCAAATAGTATAGAGACTAAGAAAAATATTCATGCTACTGGGGCGATTCGATAGACAGATCTCACTTTCCAGGACTGGTATCAAGGTAAAAACTGATAACCAATCACATAAGAACAGTCAGAATAGTGGACCAGGGATTGAATTCAAGTAAAATGGCTGTGCATTCAATAAAATAGTTGCAGAAAAAAAATGGATTTCATATAGAAAATAGCAATTTTTGAATATTTTTGTCGTATTTGTACCAAAAAAACAATTTCTCGATATGCTGGGATCATTTCATGACTCCTAATTTTTATTCATCTATTTCGGTTAGTTGTTTATCGTCATGTTCGGATCTGGTAGTCAAAACAGAAGAATGAAATTTTCTGCTTGATTCGTCGTTTGCTAGTATATTTATCTTTGATACTGATTTCTGATATACCGTGTACGGTTTCACGTACCTCGTATTCTTTCTTCCGCAGAGCAGATGCCATTAAAGATCTAATCATCTTGTTTTTTATATTTTTCCTTTTTCAAAAACATTCATACGAGTGAGCCCAGAAGGCACACATCACTTGGTAGATTCGATGAATTGACACCCAATCTAGCGATATATAATCTAGCAAAAATAATTGTCTGGATCGATTTATCCAGAATTTTGCCTTTCGTTTGTAATAAAAAACAACCCTGCGTCTTTTTTATAGCAGTTTGCACCAATCTCCGGAATACTTTCTCTGCGAAAATGATTTTATACTATAAAATCATATCTTCACAACACAACGATTGCAGAATATTCTTGGTTACTACATATGTCAAAAAAGGTACATTTTTGTTCACGGATCCAAATACTTTCGTTTCTTTTCACAATGGTGCATTGAAAAAATTGCAATTATACCCACTAAATAAAAATAGAACTGACATGAATATGAAATATCAGAGTATTGTAGCACAGTCACCTTGAGGATCGTTACTGGTCTTCCTCTTATTTTCATTTATGTTGAGGACCTCTATATGAAATCGGTATATCTATTTACAAGTATGTGGCTTATGTTGAAACCATGGAAACTGCTATTAGCAAATGAGAAGAATCCTCATATTTCAATAATTATTATGGAGGGGAGAGAATAATCGAATGATCGAAATTTATAAGAAAATACATATTAGCAAGAAATTCAAAATTCTACTCAGTTCGGCTGACAAATTGTTGGATGTTAATCTGTATAGTTTCATAGCTTGGAAATTTTTTGCAATAAAATGTTATGTTAAATATTGTATGAATTTGAAAGGAAAGGTATTGAACTCCGCCCTCTGGAGTGAAACATTGATAACACTGAATTGAACTGGCCGGAACTCGATGAAAATCCATTCAACAAAAATATCACAGTTTTTCCTACGATTCTCACTGACAAGTGACAATCGTACAAGAAACTTCAAGATCTGTCTTATTATATATACATACGTATGAGCTACTTGCGAAAAGTATGTAAAATAATTGCCTTGGAATTAATGATATTTCTGAAAAGCAATGGATATGAGAAAACCCAAAGACAATGAACAAATTGTTGAAACGTTGGCGATGTTTTACTTTATACCATTAACAATATTGTTATATTGGATAATGACTTTTCAGCATTCCTTGATAACATATATGCTTGAGTTTTACTTTCATTGAATTATACCAAACTACGAGAACCCCATTCGGTCTTCCTTGTCAAGTCATCAGAAATAATTCACAAAATCTTTCCTCACGTAATGGTGATATCACAAACAGATGGAGCTCTAGTAGAGAAATTGGTATTTAGAGAACTGTAATGTTGTCTGCACTGAACAAAATATATTTCCAGGCAAATCTTTCACATGTCGTAGAAACAGTTCAGATGCCAGAATTTATTCCTGTGGGAAACCAACTCACATGAAAAATCACATCGAGCAAATAAATAACTTGTAATGATGATAAGTCGCTCAAAATATTTCGTGGGTAGGCCAGATCTCATGAGCTCAATTCATAACTCGATTCATGAACCTGATTCAGATCAGTTCGTAATAAATACGTTATTAACAGTCCACCAACCGCCACTTTATTAGTTCTATACTTGAGTTCGAAGTTGCCTAGCTAGATATCCTAGTTGTTATTGCTAGCTCGAGTTCAACCGAAGTAACGGTCAAAGCGGCTTTGAATTAAGACTTAATGAAAATTGGAAAAGCAATCTATCCGAGAGAGAAACTATTCATGAACAGGCAAGCACCCTTATCACCTCACACTAAAAACGGATAGTTGGAAGGCAATATAAGCGTTTCGACGGTTTTGCCTGGAACGTTTCGGAATGTGAACAATTTAGATTAAAGCCGTGTTTGGACGTGTAATTAGGAATGAACAATTGTTACAGTGTCTATAGAGATGTGTAGATAGCACGGTCTAGGGCGAGAGTGAATTCGAGAAGAAATATCGAATTTGCTCACTTTTCAGGACACCCACATGTCTTGCCGAAATTTTTGAACTACAAGTCAGACAGCCCCAAAGTAGCGGTGATAGATTGTTTCATTACGGATAAAATAACAATGGGATATCAACTTTTCATTGGAGTTTCGATTGCCTCTTGAATAATAGAAGAAAACTCCATCCGCCCATAAAATGAAAATGCACAAAATAAAAATGAAATATCAAATCTTTGATAGCAAAGGGTAACAAGACACCGGACCATGATTTCTCTGGAGCTGGCGTGAATATTCATGGAAAATTATAATATGAATAAGAAATGTTTAATAAATCACGAACATGATATATATTTGATTATCAATGACAGCGGAAGATACTGCTTACTAATTCACATTGCATACATTCATTTTTGATAAATGAAGTTTTCAGAGCAAAGTGCAGTTCCTTTTTAAATGAGACAGAAAATGACAGATGCATTATTATATCTGACGAAGTCTTCTTCCGGACATTTAACGTTCCAATAATAAGTGTTTCTCTTACTATGAATATATCTCCTTATAAAAGTTGTAGAAAATTTAATTTTGACCAACTCTGGAGATATTAAGGATGTGGAAAATAATTCCATTTCGTCAAATGAAAACTATTGTTTTGCAATGGTATATTGCTTTATGGGGAGTAATGACTGACAGTATTTTGAGGTATGGTGGTCGGTTATAAAGACCCGATTGCCCTATGGTGGCGAAAGGGACGGTAGTAACAATAAGGCGCACGGTTTCTAGTAGAAGTTTTCAGCTGGAAATGGATGTATTGGCGGGAGATTATCTTTTATTGAGCCGAAGTTGGTCCATGTCTCGAATAAGCGGTCTCCAAATCGATTAAAAACATTTTGTTTAGATTTGATTACCTAATTTGATTTGTACTTTTATCCTTTCGTTCTCAGAAACAGGTTTCAATAGAGTTAATAATATAGACAATGGAAGTTCGAATCATTACCATCCATTATTTTCTTCGATGAATCATACATTTCTTTTGTTTGATAAAAAATCCATTTCAACCTCTTTTGTTTGGATTTGATTGCTTCAATATTCGATTTGAATTTTTATGTTTTATTCCCTTTTCAATGTTTCCTCATAAACAGTTTCAGAAGAGTTGATAATATAAACAATGGAAATCCGTACCAATACCACTCATCTACATCCTTATTTCAACAATACGCTTCACAGCGATTGATGACGTCATATAATGGTGGCGTTTCGCATATGTACCCGTAAGACATCTCGGGATGAGAATTTGATTTGAAAGTTGATATTGTTGATAATGAAAATGGAAACAAATCATCAACGTGCAGCGACTCTCAGAGCTTACAGATGAGGCAAATGCATGAACATCATGTGAGATGAACCCATTGTTTGAAAAAGCAGTGGAGGAAAAATGTTACTGTCAAAATCATCAGCCATTCGGCATCGTTAGCGTTCTTTCGACTCACATTCGAACGCGAATAATGAAACATTCTATATCGCCATAAAGCCTGGCGACGACAGATTTTTTTCCCGCGGCGGAGGCAGTAAATCTTCGATATCTGAGACGTCCGTCTTCTCGTTTGGCCGACGTTTTTCGCGAGTTCTCAATCCGAGTGACAGAATAAGTGGTACTAAACGGCACACAAATTCAATATACGTCCTATTAGCGACACGTGAGTTCCTAAACCGCCATCAATCGGCTCATCTTCTCTCTCTGCCGTTGTCGTCGTAACGGGCATTTGGTGTTTGTTTACTTGTACTCGCAGTCGATCGCATCCCCCTACATGGAGATATTCTTCAACAGTAATTGGCAGATTTTTTTCCGATCACGTTTTTGTACCACGACAGGTGGTGCTATGATTTTCCCGGAAGATAAGGTGTTGGTACGTGATTCCAGTGACCAATGCGATGAACATTGAGCTGAGATACTGTATTCAATTGATGCTTATGAAAAAGGCACTGTTATCATCATCTCCTGTTGATCTAGAGATCTTTTTTTTTGTATGAAGATTCATACGAAAGGAAAGCTATAGAAGTTCCGAGCATGCATAGAAACAAACGTGACTTTCATCTGTCAAGAAACAGAAACACATTGTGCTTTCCATCGAGCTGTTCGTGAGCTTCCACGAAAGACACAACATGCATTTTCTTCAAATAACACAACATGCACTCACTATTCTTTCACATAGCGCCATACATCTATTGTGAATTCAAGCTATATTGAGAGGTACACATTGTTTGAAGAATATTTGTCTTATGAGTGTCAGAGTGGTTTGTGCCAAATGTAAACGAACCTCGACAAAGATTTCAGATCATGATATGCAATGAGTACTTCACAGCCGTATCCGAACTGAAAGTCATGGATCTGAAAGCGTCATGTCATATCGCATTGCTACGATTGATAAATTGGCATAGCCAAAAACATTCCCGAATTCTTAGCTGACAATATGTAGAAACCTAATTATACAAAATATCAATCACTTTAGTACGCTTCTATGATAATAGAAATCTACCAACGACAAAGGCCAACAACGTGATATATACACCACGAACTGAAAAAAAATTCAACCCAAGAGGAAATACATCTTTCAATGAAAATGAAGAAAGTGGAACAAATCGTGGCGGAGATGACTACTCGTACTCGTAGTCGCTGGCAACCCTTCACATGAAGACGTAGGAAAGAACGCTATCAAATCATCCGGCCAAAGAAAAACCTTGATTATTGAAACTCAAGTTGAGTACATATTTCTAGAGGAATTGAAAAACTTATTATGCGTTTCCCAATAGATTATTTACAAAACCACTCCACATGTTTTACTAAACAATACCTTTTTTAGGCCGTCATAACAAAAGTTATCATGGATTTTCAAGAAGTATCGGCCAATTCATAAGTTAATTGAACTTATTTCCGTTGTTGTGGTTGGTTGGTCATTCTTGAAAAAACTAATGGAATATGTTTCATGTATTTTTTTCATTACGCTACTTTCCCATTATCTGCTAATCTGGATCAGATGAACGAAGGGTTTCATTGCATATATTGCGTTCAAAAATCAGTGCACTATCATTGATACAACATGACATTTCGGTGTGGAAGCTGACATTTTTTGTAGAGTTCCATTATCCTAATACCAAACTGATACTATTTCCACTTGACGCCCGATTTGCTAACAAGGTTAGAGATGGAAATTGACTATTTGGTTTACCTGAACGAGGAACAGTCTTGGTCTCTATATTCGATCCTGGGGAACCCCAAGAGATAGATAGATGAAGCAATAATAATATACGGCAAAAAAGTGTCGTGGCTTTGTTAATACAGTATAAATATCAATAAAAACTGTTTGAGTATTTTTTATATATGTTTAAATAATCGACCAGTTATATTCATTTTTAATAGTATGTATTGTTTTTTGCTACAATTGGCATGATTTACTTTTTGTGTTTGTATATTTCGAAGCAAATTCAATACAAAAAAAATATTTTTCAATTCCACTTTCATACTTTTATAGTAGTCTCCGCGATTATTCACTGTTAATTACTGTTAACAATTGGGACCAATTTATTCAAAGTTTGGGATGTTCTGGTCCACCAATTTTTCCGTATTTCTCTGTGGTGCGAAAATTCCTTTTCTTCTGAATGGAGCAGTTATTTCCCATCAGTTTCATATCGTTATCCAGTCATCTGCGAATGTTAATCTGATTTTACGTGAAAATAAAATGAAGGAACCCAATTAACCGCCGAAACGGTTTTACGATTGAACGGCCGCGAGTGAGGAAAGAAATAAATGAAGTGTATCGATTGATTGTGCTTCTCGGCCGGTTCTAATTGAAGGAAAGCAAGAATGTTATTGAATAAGTTTTTTATAGATTCATTCATGAATCGAGACGCGGCTGCTCGATTGAAATTAGAAAACGTCCATAGCGAGCGGAAACGTCGAGTATCGAAGTTTTTACGAGACTTTTTATCGGCTTGTTGATACAAGTTCATTAATGCTTTGATGGAATGTGTTGATGGATTTATTGAGGTGCGTATGAACGACTTTTCATTTATCAAGGTGCGGGGTGATATGATTTATTGTTAATCTATGTTGAGGAACTGCCTTTTCCTCCAATGTAGTATATGATGAAACATGATCCATTGGTAAAATAGCACTAAAACTGTCACGAACAAAAAGATAAACTCGTTCAATGAATTTCTTTTTCAACTGCAAATAGAAATCTTTCCATTTCCATTACGCCTATTTAAGAGACTTTCTTTTTCTGGTTCAGAAATGGAATTTATTTCAAATGCTATTTCATTCATTTCATATAAAAGAATCGACAATATATCTCTTGCATTTATGGTTGGATACATGAATGTTGTCAGTTCCTAGAATCGGCATAACTGATAAGCTATTTTATTATTAGGGTCTACTTCTCCCTTCGGAAAGCGTTCAGGAAACATATCTCGAATACCCGTTATATACTTCTCATACGTACTCTGTTATTTTAAATTGTTGCTGATTGGAGGTTTTTGCTATCAATGATTGAAGCTGATTTCTGAATGAATGTACCCAGGATGTTTTTGTTAGCCTCTGTTTGGTTTCATTTCTCTATAGAGCATAATGTGGTATGGTGAAAAGTGTTTAGTTTGGCTTGTGAATTCTCAGTAGCCCAAACAATGACTCATTCTAGTAAGAATGTACTGGCAAAAATGAAGATGAATCAAAAAATTACAAAACAAAAAAGGTGATTCGAGAGATCTATTGAAGTTTGTACTCACTACTTTTGAAATCTCTCCATATTTGAGCTTCAAAGTGGACGAGAATTAATACTTTCAATTTTTGAGAGAAGTGCCAAAATCTCATAATTCCACAAATATAGATATCCACAAGCAATTACCGATGGAAATCATCAGTTCTGTTAACACAATGCAAACCATGGTCACCTCACCATACGCTGCCAGAAGATGACTATGGCTGATACGCCAATATTCGTTTCTCCCCAAAGAGGGTAGAACTTTTTCATTTACGGACAGACGACAAACAGAAAACGCAAGACGTTCATATAAATTGTAGATGTGGATTTTCAATGCATATGTAAATGAACTATTTCTAACCATAAACCCACGGTTTTATAATGTGAGTTCAAATCGCAAATACTGTCGAGGACCTAGGTGTACTTCAAAAATGATTCATTTGGTATATGGAATCATTAGTGAGCTGTTCAAATTCTAATAAATCTCAACAGAAATTTTTTTCTCAATTTGCCAATAGATTCATTCCGAATCTCTTCGATCGAACATAAATCTGAATTATAAATGACTGATGGTGTCTTCATTAATCCTACTGAATTCGACCAAATCGTCTCAAGCTTTGAACACTAACAGAGGCCAGATTCTCGGGTACAGCAATCTTTATTCTGATAATTTTGACGACAAAATAACATTTGATAGCGGTCTGCAAATATAAGTAATGCTGTCTCTGTGACAAGCTCCAGGCGATGAGAATTCTATAAAAACGTTCTGTTGTTCAGCTAGAAATCAAATATCTTATTTTTGGGGGGGTTTACAGCCCAATCTGTTAATAAACCGAAGTCCATTCGCCATTGTAACGAACCGACTATTTTAACATTCACACGACAAACCAATATTGAAGGAACTCCATCATCTGACAGTGTTTGGAATCTGGAAGAAATCGTTCATGAACTTAGGTTATATCCAAGTACATGGTGTGGAAGAGCAGGTGAATTATATTGTGGAATCAGAAGGCAATGAATACGGTACTTATCTCACATAATGCTAGTTGGTATGTGTTGATGAAATTATAATTCCGTCAAATAACCACTGAAGAGTTTTTGAAAAAAAAATCACTCGACAGTTATTTATTGCCATCCAATCGGTCTGCCATTGCGCTAATTTGCATTGATAGTGCTTGCAATATTCTGTACGAGTTTCAAGTTTCATGAAATTCCTTATTTTTTCCAAAGTGATACCACAAGACCTCAGAATTGTATAAATAAATTTCCATTCCTTAAAGAAAACTACATTTATTGTAGGCCAGGTAACTAGCCAATTTGAATTTTCTAATGGAAGAATAGATTTACAACTTGGAGCCTGCTACCCAACTGGTGGAGGAAGCTGTTAATGCAATCTACATTGGGGCTGGATTCGTATTTTCAGAACACCAAATGTCCCTAGTTCAACCGAGACAATTTTTTGCATAACTGATTCAGATCTCAGAACAGAAATATTTCTATTTGTATAAGTCTATCGAAACAAATCTTTAGGAGGTGAAAATCTCAGGAAAAACTTCATTTCTATCTTTTTATATGGATTCACATCATTTATCTACTATCAAAATTGCAGATATTTTATTTTTATACGGATTCGCATCAGTAACCTGCCAGTTCTCTATACATTGAGTTGTAAGTATTTAACGAAAACCATGTGGGTCTGAGGTAAACCAGACTGTGAAAATCCGCGATCTGTGTCACAGAGCGCAATAGTTAGAGCTGTTGAAATGCGTGCCGTTGCCAATGATGTGGTACCGCATTTACGAATCCGAAGAGTAGCAGAAGTGAACCAAATCTCGACGGAACGTTCTTCACGATCGACCAGCAACCGATAAATCCAAGTAATTAAGTCTTGCAGGCTGCGTGTAGCGTGCGAATCCAGGTCGAAGTCGTGATAAAACACTAGTGGAAAAATCGGTAATCGTCCGTAATTCTACCGGCCACCTCCTATTGAACCGTCTCATAAATTCAATACGGCTCGAACGCATGAACACACACGAGCAACATGTTATTATTGTTATGACCGGAGAGGCCGTGGCTGGCCCGTCTGCATGCGATGATCGCCCAGACGAGCCACACGCAAAACACCTTGAAGGACTCCAAGGTCCTTTTCCCGGACGCGATTTACTTCGGGTATACGAGGGCGAGGTGAGATATCGAAGAGAAAATTAAATTTTTTCTTGTTTAGACTCCATACGAGTGGCAATCCTCCTCGAAATTGTGCGATTTGAGATTGATGAGTTGTAACTTTTCAACATGCGAGGTACAGATTTATTGCAAGTATAATACATAATACCGAAGCAGAAAAGTCCTCAATTTTCTAAGATCATATTCTCGACGATCAATCTTTCACATGCAAATTATTTCATTTTAAATCATGCGAAGGGATTCAATATTCAAAATATAATGACCATCGAATAAATTATATATACCTATGAATTATTGTGAAGGCATTTTATAGTTAATTAAGTCGTTTGATTTTTACCATAATATGAGTAATATTTCGCAATGATTTCTACAAATAGGTGGAGTTAGGCTCATTTGCAGATGAAGAGCTTCTGAAAATATTCGATGTAACTGAACTGTCAGATTCTATCAAGATAAATAGGGGGTTGGTGAGTGACAACTTTCCAACTATTTTTCTATGCCATCGTCAAACATAACTATATCTGAATGTTAAAGTGCACGGTGTTTCATGTCTGATGAAAATATGGCACGTGAAAAAGGCGAATAGTGCTGAGGCTCACTCAATTCCGATTGAACGGTGAACACTGTACTATAAAATGTAAATACTTGATATTTGGTATTTGAAGACACGATTGATTCAAAAGTTAGATAAATGAGTTCAGACGGCAGACTTGCCACATAGCGAGATGGTAGACAAGCTATTACTAACATACCAATACTCCGCAGGTAAATATCACGAAGGAAATTGGATAAATATTTGTATGAATATCGTATGCTTGTGATATAACAGGTCAAACTGTTAACCATGGGACAAGTGATAGATTTTTTGATATATTTCTCACAATCTACATAAGATAGGGAAATAATTGAATTGAAAAAATTGCGCGCTGCGGGCACACCATGTAAAACCAGTGACTATTTGACTATCGAATTGCATTGTCGTACTCATCTTTCTTTGAAGGAAATGTTATCAACTCATGAATGAGAATTTGCCGTGCTGCCATTTTAAGTTGTGGGCAATGATTAGAGTCGTTAGAAATAAACATGAACATGTTAGTGTCTCTCCTGTAAGTGTCGAATTCTATGCTGTTCTGTTCGTTCCTCATGACTAATATATCCGAAAAATGGCAACTGATTTTTTTTCTATCCCACTAGGGATGTATCATCCAGGGTCGTCAAGGCGTAAGCGTGCAATTTCACTGCAATTCGCGTGAATTGAATTCCTATGTAATGTCTAGTACTTTTTAACGATTATCATGACAATGACGACACAAGTGGAGGACCCACCACCTTTTCCTTCTTTGTAATGGTTCGAGTCAGTGAAGCTGCATGCTAAATTGCTAACGATGGCATTTATTTTATAAGGAACTGAAATAGACTAACAATCTGACATAGCGAAACATTTACTTCTGCTACGATGTGTACACTTACAAATCAAATGAATATTCATAGAAATTGCAGTGTAATAATATTGGTGACAAGAGCCGTGCAAGGGATTTGCAACAAATTTGCAAGCTGCATTCGAGAGATAAAAATGACTTTGTTGACAATTTGATCATTTGATGTCTGTGAATTTGAGTCAAAGAAATGTTCGCAATGTGACCTGTTTCTATGACAACGATGCTATTATACTGAAAATTTTCCTTTCTAGCTACAAAATTATTGAGTGGCAATTTCCCTTACTCAAAATGTTAATGCAGACATCTGTCCACCCCATTGAATATTTGTTTCGGCGCAGTAAAAGTTTCGAATTCTGGAATGGCAAATGCATTTTATTTTTGCATATACGCTGTGGGTCTGAATTTACCAAAGATGTATGTCAATGATAAAGCCCAGTGGTTAAATGGTTGCATATCAAAAGAAGTGTAACCGGTTCGAATAGGTTGTGAATTTTTTCCTTTTCTTTCTTCATTTTCCTCTTTCACGAAGCATTTTCAAATGATACAATTGAGCTATCGTTGACTTCAATTCAGATTATACGTGCATAACGTTATTAATTTCTGTTTCGAATCTCTCACGAGCTTGAGAAATCATTTTTTTCTCAGTTCCGAATTCTTTCAGAAAGTATTCTCTGGGCTGACGTATCGGAAATATTTTCAAAAACGTTTTTTTTGCTGTTGGAATGCTAAGTCGAAGTTTTTTCCCTACTGTAGTTCAATTTTTTGACATATATGTGTTACTTTTATTTACGAGTTATTTCCAAGTTGACCAATATAGAAAAATCATTGAACCCTGTATTGAATTACAATTTTTATTTGTGTCACAAGTTCAAAGTACTGAATAACTGATTTTATAGATCATGTTGATTTATAATTTTTATCACAATCTGCAAGTTCGTGATGAGAGTTCAGCCCGAAGTAATTGAACTAATTCCATTTGTCTGCGCGTAAACTTTTGTTGAATATTGCTATTAATACGAGTCCTAGGCAAAAGTAAGCCATGACCTGTGACCTTGTTCACATGATGTTGAAAACGATTAGTGTGGTCCACTTAATATGAAAGTAAATATGATCTCATTCGCAGTAATATCTAAAATAAGATTCAACCATAACTAGGCACGCATACAACTTGTAGCATATTTAACACAGAGTCCAACTCACAAGGTCCAACACCTGCTTCCGACATTCAAAACTAAAGCTCTTGATTTCTGAAATGTAATTTCCGATATACCACAACGCAATGCATACTCACCGACAGACCACTACAACGTAATTTGAAATGAAATTCTTTGAAAAGCAATTTATAGTCACATTTTATTTCAGCAGTGGACCTGAACGAATTCGAGTTGTTAATTAAAACTGTTTGTGCAGTTTTCATGGATGATTTTTGTACCGGCTATGAATTTTCAAATCACGGCATAATTGCAAATAATTGAAGGCGAATGGAATTGAAAATTGTAAGATAAAAAATTATTCATGTCTCATTTCGTCAAATTCAGAGGCGATAGTGTTCTTTTTTGAAGACGATCAGTTGTTGAATAATAAATATCAATTCAATCATCGAAAAGTGGATAAAAATGGTTTGGTCTTTTATACATAATATCTCAGATATTCCTTGAAATGCGACTTTCCAACACCGTTTTATGCCTCCAGACCAGTCTAGTAGACTGTTGCCTCGATGCCCCACAACAACAATACACCACATTATAACTTTCTGAAGTCTTCAATCTTTGATGGTTATAACTTTGTGTTTGTTGCTTATCTGCTGAAAGTATTATTGAATTTTCTATTTCAATTAGGTTTCTGCGTGTAATGTTCTGATTATGTTCACCACTCGCTATAGAAAAAACTTCTTTTATGTTCATGCATATAGCCTCGTAGTTTGTTAACAAAGGTATAGTAGTTTTCACAATAAATGGTATTGACTGAAGGATTATAATAAAACCAATTAGACCCTTAAGTTGTAAAATCCGAGATGCACATCATAAATGTAAAAGTACCGGATTCAGGTAATTTTGTTTCTCAGAGAGGGATTGTAGAGGATTACAGCTTACACTTCTTGTTCATTTTAGTCTTTGTATTTCATTGAAAGTGTTCACTTGTGTTACGGCGTGCAATAATTTTATAACATTTATTTGTTATTACAGACATTAATAGCAAATATTTTATACCCCAACGTACCGAATAGGCAGTATGTGGCGTCCGTGGATAAAAAGTAATAGTGCTTCTTCCAGTGGTTCGTTAAAGAAGAATCACTTATCTTGTGACGCGAAAATCATTATAAAAAATGTGTATAGTTCCTTACTTCAGCAAGGATATAACGCGGGTGCTGCAGCAAAAGTAACCAGTAATTTGACGAAGGTGCCTCTTACTTCAGTTAGACGAATTGTTGAAAATTCCATGGAATCAAGAAGAAAGCGTAAAGATTCCGCTGTCACAAAAAGTCTAGACGACTGGGAAAAAGATTTGTAAAGGCGAAAAATCTACACTATGTACGATGAGCAGCGTGTCCCTACAATCAAAAGTCTGAAACAGCGGCTCATCAATGACGAAACTCACATCAACTGTGGCCTCACTACTCTATGGCGAGCTCTGTCTGCAATGGGCTTCAAATATCGCAAAATGGACGAGAGACAAGTAATAATGGAATCCACACGTTTAATAAACTGGCGTTCTGAATATATAACGTCAATAAGAAAATACCGGTCTGAAAATCGGCCAATACTCTACCTCGACGAGACGTGGTTTGACACCCCTTCCAAAGGATGGTCTGATTCCTCTGATAAGTGTAAAACAAAAGCACCATCAAATAAAGGGAAGAGAATTACAATATTACACGCAGGATCAGAAATTGGTTGGATCCCAAACGCTATGTGGCTTTCTGCCAAAAATATTAAGGACTCTTGTGTTGATTATCACGGAGATACGACAGCAAAGCTTTTTGAAGATTGGTTTAAAAATTGTCTGTTACCCAACATTTCGCCAAACAGTGTTATATGGCTGCAAATGACATATATTTTGAGGAAAATTATACAAAAAAAAAACTTTTACAAGTGCTGCAGTCATTTTCTTAGAAAAAAACGTATGTTTGTGATACAATTGCAGAAGAATTGAGACATATAGTGTTACGACTACCTCCCTACTACTGCGTGTTCAATCCCATAAAGCGTATGTGGCACCAACTTAAATCGAGCGTGCGCGGAAAAAATACTTCTCCGACTTTAAGTGGTAGTGTGGTAGAAATAATTAGGAACTGTATGAATGACATTCCTACCGAGAGTTGGAAAAGTTCTGTTAGTCATGTTATAAATGTTGAAAACTCGTACCTTTCTGTAATACAATTGCGCCAATTATAATTAATTTACATGAGGATAGCGATAGCGACACTGAACTGAATATAGAATAGAATTGTAACATGTAAATAAATTACTTGTATATCTCCTACATTATGCAAAATTCAAATTTCTTAAGTTCGACCCTGTAGCACATTTGCATCTTTTACCAGATGATTTTCTACACAATGGGATTAAATCGGGTAGTTTATTGCAGTTAATAAGCCAATACCATTTACTGTAAAAAATACTATACACGAGAAGTATTTTTTTGGTTTCCAAAAGCAATGGAATGCTAGTAAGAATAATGACCCTAAAGACAAGTTGTTCATACTACACTTCACCTAGATTAGTTGTCAAACAATAAAAGATTCGATTGACTCAAGCATAGGAATCGGAGCGAGTTCACTTGAACTGGACATGAACATAGTTTGTGCAACTGGACTTAAGATCCGCACTCATAAAATACTGAGTTTGAACTTCACATGGAGCTTGAAATAGAAGAATCTGAGAAAAATTGCATGCAAATTTTGTCAGATACTTTTGTGGACGAGGCTTTGTAAACAAGTTCACGAAGCTGATTTGATGTTATCTTTTCAGATAATGATTATCTGTATTTCGAGAAAAATATTCTGCTTATGGTAGAGGAAGTCTGATGCAAAAAAACCTGTAATTATTCCAACCTATATATTGTGAACATTGTCAGGAAACATATCCAAAACAAAACAGTGAAGTGAAATTTTGTCTAATTTTTATTTTTGATATATGTTTCACATGTGTCAACTGAAATGAGCATTTTGTCGTTCACTACTGGATTTATGTTTCGTTTTACATGTTTTTCACCACATAGGTACATATCAATGTATTTATTATTCATTCTCGAGTAATGCCAGTTTATGAATGAGACACTTGGATTCAATGTTTCGAATGTCCGCATTCTAGAACAAAAATTATCCAAAAGTGAACCTTTTCATTTTTATTAAACGTATTCTTTGCAGAATTCATTTAAACAAAAGAAAATTTCACAAAATATAGTTCTGGGCGCTGATGGGTAAATACATTTGACAAATGTATCAAAATAGTGTAGGCAGTTCTTGGTAGTGTACAGGTTAGCACATTCGCCTTTCAAGTGGAATACTGAGGTTCAATTTCGCGCCGGGCCATCGTGCTGGGCAATCGCACGTTACATAGTAAGGCCTCGTTGATCCATTGCTCGCACAAGTTTCGACTACTAGGGGTTGACGTTCGTCAGCTGGATAACGGACACGAACAATTTAAGAACAACAACAATGTTCTGCCTGAGAACAGAATACTCAGTGAATGAATACTTGTATCCCCTCATTCAATCGAAATTTCGAGTGATTCATAATATATTCTTGAAGATTTTCCAATTGGTAGAAGTGATGAAGCAGTTGAATGAACGTTTTAGTGATTTTCATTCAATCAATCAAATCGAAAGATAATTATCTAAAGAGGTTCTGATGAATCAAAGTACCATATGTACTGATGACTCTACCCAAAAACGTCTGCCTTCTAAGCAGACAAAAACAGATAATACAGGACATGTCTTGGATTTGTTTACTGTGCGTGTCAAAAATATTATCAGTTCCAATTGCTATATTGAGTACGAGCGAAGTGTATGGAAGGGATATAGTAAACGATGGCAGCGCACGGTGTGGCAGAATTGTGTAACAAAAGGGGTTAGTGAAACTTGTCAAACGCTGTTTTGAAAATGGGTCATTATTCTTGTTGTGTTATAAACTGCAAAAATACCAGTGGAAATAGTCAGTGTAAATTTTATATTTTTCCAAAAGCAGCCTGGAAAATAGATCAAAGAATTAAATGGATAGCTGCAGTTAAAAGGAAAAAGTAAGTGATGTTGGACATAACCTTAAATACAATTGCCTACAATATTAATTTAAATAATGTTATAGGATATTTACTAATTATGGTATTATTATTTGTTGTATAGTGATGATGGATCGCCATGGCATCCAAAACCCGACGACAAAATATGCAGTGACCATTTCATAGGAGGCAAAAAATCAGACGCGCAAGCAAGTCCAAGCTATGTGCCCATGATACTACCCAAAGTATATCGGAAGAGGAAGGTTAACGAGCCACATGTACAAGCTAGATATACACGCCTGATTAAACGAAGAACCACAAAAGCTGCAGCAGATATCTCGGAAGTCTCGGATACCACAACAAATGAAATAATAATGGAAATAGGAAATCAAACTCAACCTCGTCTGGTGAATCAAGGATGTCAAGTTAATATCTTTTCTGAAATCAATTTATGGGAAACAACCTTTATTTGCAATAGTTTTATTTACACTGATCACTGTGATGCTGAAATTCAAGTAGATATTGCAACAACTACAAAAATTGTAACAACAACTAATCCCAGAAAAAAAGATAAAAGCTGTTGCACCAACAAAAAATCATTTCAAGACCAGTCTTCTGAAACTACAAGCCGAGAATTTGCTGGTATCTCATCAATAAAAAATGACTATGAACTGCTAGATCTTGCTGGCGTGTCATTCAATAATTTCGATTTTTTACTAACCAAATTAACTGTGACAAAATGTACAGTTTCAATTAAAGACCGGCTTCTAATATTTTTAATGAAAATGAAAACTGGCTTAACATTTTCAGCTTTGAGTGTGTTATTTGGTAAACACAGAACAACTATCTCACGAATTTTTCATTCAATTTAAAAAAATTTAGCTTCTGCATCTGCTAATTTGGTATTTTGGCCTACTAGGGCTGCAGTACAGGGAACAATGCCAGAATGTTTCAGTCCAGATTACACCAATACAAGAGTAATTATTGACTGCACCGAATTCAGAATAGAAGTACCATCAGCAGTGGATGATCGTGTTGCTTGTTACTCCCATTACAAAAAAGGTTTCACTGCAAAAGTTCTTATAGGAATTACTCCCGGAGGATTTATTTCATTCAAATCCAAAGTAGCGGGTGGGAGAAAAACAGACTCACAAATAACAGTAGAATCTGGTTTAATTGATCTTCTAGAAGCTGGAGATGTAGTTTTAGCAGATAAAGGTTTTCCTGCGATTAAACAAGTTCTAGATCAAAGTGGTCAAGAAATTAGAATTATTATGCCTCCATTTTTGTCAAAGAAAAAAGAATTCTCTCAAGAAGAAACTGAAAGGACTTATGATATTGCTCGAGTAAGAATCCATGTCGAAAGAATTATGCAAAGATTAAGAATATACCGGGTTCTTGATAAAATTCCACATAATTTATTTAATTGTATTGATGATATTTTACATGTATGTTGTGTTTTAGTTAATTTACAGCCTTCAATATTCTCTAAGAGTAATACTGTTGTAAAAGGTAAATAAAATCAAGATTACAATAACATGTTTTTTTATTTTATAAAGTATTGCACTTTACAGATTTAACTATTCCTTAAAGTTTAAATATATTATTATAGGTACTATATTATTATTTACTTAAAGCTAGATATAACCTTTAGTTATCACTTTGTTAACTTACTTTGGTACTGTTACAGTAATTTATTGATTTATCTTTGGGACACTTTTGGTGAGAAGAAGAGAGATAATGATATTATAAATCATAACTTAGAATGAATTTGAGATATTTTTTCCTGTAAAGGATCGTTTCTGGAGATCAATACAATAAGTTTGGTTATCTTCCAAAAATTCTGTAAATAATGCAGGCAAATAATGCTTAAAGTAAAAATGTTCACTTTTCAAAATAATTTCTTCAATGAATTGTTCATCACGGTTAACTTGTACAGCCACACTGGCATTTCTCAATGGTGAATAGACAAAAATATCACATATTGTCATTCCAGTCACATACATTTGTGACTGGACTTGAGTGTAGTATGGATGGCTTTGCCTTATTTCTAAAACATTGTTTATAAGAACTAAGTAATCCACATTGCATAAATTATTAGCGAAGTCAACTACAGGTTTTTTTTCACATGAAATTGGACATTTCACTTCGACAAGCTTTGTCACACATCCATCCTCAACCACTACTCCATCAATGCTAACGCACAGCCAAGGTTGCTCTTTACTAATAATTGCACCAACAGTTTTCACTTTACAGAAATTTATTTTTTCGTAAAGTAATATAGCATCTTTTTCATTACATAAGCCATACCGGGTTGCAACACAATCAATTTTCTTTGGTTTTAAAATACTTGACACTAAACTTTCTATGGATTTGGTTTTACGTGATTTTATACTATGTATATTTTTACTTGCAGTTATCCTCAAGTGTCTAATTGCATACCAGTTTGGACAGTCTGATTGCTTCATTGTATTACAACAAATGTTAATTATGTCTTCATTCGTTACAGCTACATATTTCTTATAATATTCTTCTAGATTTTCTGCTAGCGGGTAATCACGTTTGTATAATTGAAATTCACTCCTAACTGTAAAAAAAAAGTTTAAACAAGCTAAGCAGTCTTCTTTTTCCAAATCAACTTTGTCCGATGTTTCAGACACAACTTCAGTTACTAGGTTTGAATCTAGAGTCTGCTCTGTTGCCTGTAATATTTGTTTCAACGATGACTCTTGCAATAATTCATCATGCCTTATTATTGATTGTGGTTTACAACATTCAGTCTTGGATACTGATGGAAACATATCTTGAAAGTACCTCCCTTTGGAGTATTTACATTGAACAAATTGACGAATGCTGGGTTTGCCCCATTGTTGTTCACAGCTTGTTTTTGAATGACTAACTTTGTCGTTAATGTAACATATTAGAGCAGCAACATGTTTGCATTTGCCGCTTTGGTTGTAAACGCAGCTGCACTTTACTCCGGTGACAACTCGAGAACTATTTATCTGTAATAAATAAATAAAATCGTTAATAGATATATACTTTAACTACCGTAGAATACTAAAATGTGTGAATGTTTTTAGGTTAGAAAAGTACTTACGTTTAAACTTGTGTTATAGGGTGTTACGGTCACCGATGTTTGACGAATGATGTTTGCTCGTATTAAATAACTATTGCCATTAGTTCTTAGTTCTTCGACATTCCTTACGTGTTCAGCTAAAACCATTTTTTTTCCCTTCAGCATAGTTTGGGGCTGGAAACTTATTTCATGTTTTACACTCTCAAAACCAGTTTTTATAATCACATCCATGTTCTCCTTAATTGTTTTTAACATATATCTATAAAAACACTATTTATTGTCTTTCTATATATTTACTTTATTTATTTCAGAACAATAAACATTATGCACTTGTCATTCACTGTTTGACATACTCCCCTTTTGTTGCGTTTACATGGTGGCGCTGGTGTCGTGCACGTTCCGAATAGATCATGGAAGTAACTAACAAACCTTCTTACAAGTATTGTATTGTACAGAAATGCAAAATAGTATATTATGCAACGATAATGTAATGATGGTTATTAATACACGAGCATCAACCGGGATACGAAACGAGCCAAAGAAGAGTTTCGTATGGTTGATGCGAGTGTATTAACAACCATCACATATTTGATAATTATCGAACCACATCAGAACTTTACTTACAAATGTGGCAAGAGAAATAAATTCCAAATGGAGAAGCTATGCTTTATTCGATTCTCATGAAAATACAAATGTTTTGATCGCCTAGGCAATATCATTATGGGCTGTATTCATAATTTCTACATAGACATGTAGATATTTCTGGTTATCCATGTGATGTAATGTGTTCGCGAGGATGTTTTTCTTTCTATCATACTTCTTGCCATGTAGCACCTGTCTACATATAACGTAAGCTGCCATCAGAGAGTCCTGTCATAAGAAACTAACATCATAGATCTCGGCGCTCATTCTCGGAGAGATGTGAAAATTGCAGTTTGATTATTAATTCACTTATCTCAAGTAATGATATGGTATGAAAAGACCACTTCATTATTTCAACCACAGCTGATATTATTTGAAAACACGTTAACTTAATTGCGAGTCAATGTAATAAGAAACTGGTTTCATGATCTCTATTTTGCGGTTCACGTTCCGTTGGGCTCTTCTCTTTGTCGGTATTAGAAGGGAGCGCTGTTACCGACCGTTGAATGCGTGAAATATGCTTGAACAGTTCTCTTTTCTAGTTAGCTCACTGCAAGGGAATTGTACAGAAACACTTTGGTTTTCCAATTAATCACGTACCATAGTGAAATCGATGAAATAACTCCATGATGCAGAGATTCATCTATTGCGAAATTATTATGTCGCTTTTTATTATCTAGATTGAATTTCGGCCCATGGATTACGTATTATGAAGAATTTCTACTTTACTGTGGTTAGGTTAGGTTAGGTTAGGTTAGGTTAGGTCTTCTTGACGAAGCCGATCAGTTTATATAGTGAATGATTTTTCAGCTTCGAGGGCAGGAGTGAAATTCTGCCAATCATCGAAACCCATATTTGGTCCACGGTTTCATCATTT
This sequence comes from Zygogramma bicolorata, assembly GCA_032362365.1. Lineage (NCBI taxonomy): Eukaryota > Metazoa > Arthropoda > Insecta > Coleoptera > Chrysomelidae > Zygogramma > Zygogramma bicolorata. The sequence goes on from JAVJAQ010003882.1 coordinate 80,688, forward strand.
TCCAAGAAGACACGGTCTTGAGGAACTTCAGGCAATTCAAGCTTCGTCATATGATGATTCTGACGACAATGACCTGTGAGAAAGCCTGCTAGACAGCGTGAGTCATTCCTGCTGTACTCTAACAACAAATGATTGGTGCCATATTATATCGAAAGATTTATTTCTGAATGCTTTGAAGTTAGCCAATCCTGGTGAATTTTGCCAGAATTCTTATAATCTTCTTGCAGTTCATGTAGTCAGTATTTGTTTGGCGTAGCAAAGTGCAATGCCAAAATTATATTTCTCATTCACACAAAAGAGTTTATAAAAACTTTTCATTTGAACAGAGTAACAACTTTAAACTATGAAATATAAGTACTGACTATTATAAATCCATTGAACTCATTAAATATAAATGATTGGTGACTTTGCAGATATCAGCAATGAATAATTGATGTCATTTTCTGGTCATCGAACAATATTCCGCTGATGTAAGTTATCGAGCTGTAACTTCTCCATCCCCTGAGGAAGTCTTCTAAGGGACGAACAAGACTGAAGATGATTCTTTGTGTTCGGGAACTTGTGTATCATCAATGGATGGTTCTTGCTTTGTTTGCCTTTTCATCCAGAGATGGCTAGATGGCTAGTATCAGATTTCATGTTTTCTTCTGGAACGATCTTTAACCTTTTTACTTCTAGGTTCAGATGTTGTAGTTTATCCAAGGAAATCTCGTCCAGTTTCAGCGGTTTGAATTTCAACGAAGAGTTACTGTGGGCTGTCTTGATATTTGGTAAGGTGAGGGGTTCGTCCAAGATGAGAGTTTTGGAGTTTATGAAGGCTTCGTTGTTGGTTTTGAATTCACAACCTGGTGGAAGTTTTATCAGGTGCACTTCCTCCAGAACCACTACTTTCGTATTGGAACAATGTGTATAGATCTTTGTGGCCTGTGGAATGTTTCTATGTAATGGCCTTCTGACATCTCCAAAATCAAAGTTCAATTCATCGAAAATGGAATGTGTTCACATCTTACTTTTTCATCTGTTATTTTTAGCGTATGGGTAACACAGTGAGGGGATCTGCCAGTATCTTGGAGGAATTTTTTTTTGCAAAGGTATTCGAGGCCAGAGTTCAGAAGGTGAATTCAGGTATTGTTAAGTAAGAAGTTGGTGGAGTGATTATCGTCGAATTTAGCGTAGGAATGGGAAATAAGTGGAAGTAGGTGAATGAATCGGAAAATGTTAAGGGAACGTAAAACGATTTTACGATCCGTGTGTTAGGCATCTATTTTGATGAAGTCGTAGTACTTATGGATGTCGTTTTCCTGTTCATAGAGTAACTGGTTTGCTGAGTGATAGGTAAGCAGTGTCCTTATGATCTAACTCAATTCTTCGCTTTTGAGAACGCTGTTATAGACTGTATTGATTCTTGCCAGAGATATCGCCGTTTCTAAGTATCAGGCTGATTTGATCCAATACGTTTCTGGTTTTTAGATAGTGATTAAAGTTAAAAACAAGTCTGTTGAGGTCGGTTTCAATTCATTCGACTCCTAGCCGTCTTCGTCATCTGAATAGATGCAGTTTTTTCTCCACTGGTTTCCTTGATGAAATGTTACCTGTTTTCGTCTGCAGGAAGCCTGATGATATCCCCGTATTCGATTTGCTCGAATGAGGGGTCTGTGCCGGAGAATAACTCCTTTCATGTTTGGGTAGGGGTTCAGCTCTTCTAACCTCCATAGGAGTGTTACCACCCTTGCCCTTGTTTTCCAGGAGTTTCCGATTTCTTAGAGTATCATGATTTAATATTTATTTCGTGGGAGGATGCTCGGACCTTCAAGCGGAATATAATAAGCCTCTTCTCTCCAGCTCAATCATCGTCGATGACGAAAGTCTATGTTTACCTTGGGCCTGAGATTCCCACTCCAAGCATGACAAACCATGGTTCATTCATTCTCTTCAGTCTGGTGAGGACCTTATCGGTAGTCAGTTTGCATCTAGAGAGGCGCACTCCCATGGTCACTGTGTACTTACTTCAACTGTCAGTTCAGAGGCGCATGACTTGTTCGTCTCTAATTCGGGTTTGTTTTCCTTCCTCGCGCAGATTCTGCTTCTGATCTTTGAATATTTGTCCAAGGCGGAATCATAGGGTGTTTCGCTCTACAGGAGGCGCTTTCTGGCTGCTCCACCTAGTCTGCCCTGCAGACTCTAGGCCAGAAATTAAGGTTTCTACTGGAGTATCCATGAGGGCCCCATAGAGAAGCTAGGGAAAGGAGGCTCATTACGGTGGAGCTCCGCATTACCGTGACAGGGTAAACTACGAAGAGAGGGTGCTCGGTATCTTGAAGGTTCTGTTGTTGACACTGATAGGGTCAGTGTCGTACCTTCCCTCAGCACGGAAAACCACACCCTGGGATTTGGCAATTGTTAGGGTGACATTCGGTCAAGAAATAACAAAGCCACGCCTGATCCTGTTGAACCCATATCCAGAACTGCTGACGTGGTAGCAATCATCAAACTGCCGAAACAGAAATACACAGAAGACGCTTCCATTTCAACATTTGTTCACTTCCATGATGGGAAATGTGAATCAGAGACACCAAATTGGTACACAAGGACATGATTCATGAACAATATGTGTATTCAGCTGATCAGTGATGCAACGAAAGTGGCTTGTTTCTATATGTTGATTCGAGTATATTTGGTGCATTTCTGAAATCTTTCATTTGTATTGTCATGAAAATTTCACACCTCTGCTCTTCAACCAATAAGATTCTTTTTGGCGCGGATATTGAAAAAAATAATTATCTGAATATTCGTGCCCTCTAGAAAATGTCCGGAAATAATTCAAGCTCTTGTGATATTATAATATAATTATAATAATAATAATAATAATAATAATAATGATAATAGCCTTTATTGTCCAACAGTTTCCCATTTACAGGACAATATTAAAGAATAACAGAGCTTGAAATGGTGTTTATGAGTGAGTATAGTATATTAATAGTAATAGTACCTCAAACAATAATCAAAATAATATATATATAAAACATCATTGGAATGTCGATATAAAAATGTTGCTCAACTTTTCATGACAGTAATGAGTTCCCTGATGGAACATGAATGAATGTCAATTTGAGTGCTAATTCCATTGAATTCACTACACATTCTATAAATTGGAGATTTAAGTTGCATGTTTGTTCTAATTCTTGGAAGTTTGAAAGTTGCATGATTTCGAGAAAAATATGAGGGAACATTGAAATTAATCATGCTGAGTAGACCGGGAGAGTCAACAAAACCATTCAAGATTTCATACAAAAATATAACAAATGCGCAATTTCTTCTGCACTCTAAGCTGTCAATATTGACTCTCATGCATAATTCCTCATTGTTTGTTCCCCTTTCAGGATATGTTACATCTATTTTGAAGATAAGAAATTTCAAAAATCTTTTTTGTACGCCCTCAATGGCTGCTTTATGACACTCGTAAAAAGGGGACCAAACAATACTAGCATATTCTAGTTTTGATCGTACATTGGAAAAATACAGTAATTTCAATGCCTTGATGTTGGTGAAATTCCTACAATTTCTCATTATAAAACCGTATGACTTCAGTGCTTGAGAGACTTTTAAAGTAGTGTTTTCTATGAAATTCAACTCTTTATCAAAAATAACACCTGAATCCTTGATTTTGGTACAGCGTTCCAGTTTGATATTGTCAACATTGTAAGAGTAGTTTATAGTGGTATTTTTTCTAGTATAACTCAAGACCTTGCATTTTCCAACGTTAAGACATAATTTGTTTGTATCGCACCAATCTTGAATATAATCCAGTTGTTTCTGCAGTTGTAAGCAGTCATTCATATCATTCACAACAGAAAAAATCTTCAAATCATCAGCGAAGCACAACTTCTCACATATTAAATTTTTACAAAGGTCATTCACAAATATTAAAAATAGAAGTGGTCCCAAATTTGAACCTTGAGGTTCAAATTCAATTATATCATTATATCAATGAGAACTCAAGCAGACCTTATATTATGTTCTTCTACTCTAGATTGCTTGTATTAGCAGAAAGTGTTGTTCATGGTGATCCTCAGTGCGCATGGTCAACACCAGTTACATTAAGGACAGGATAGGACTTAACATATGAATATTCGATAATACAATTCCCGTAAATTATCTTGGTATCGCTGAAATAAAATGGACGCACGTTTCGCTAAGAAGTTAGCATCATCACAAGATGAGTGGGACTGGCATCTCCTTCATTTATTCATTGATACTACAACGTGGTTTTAATAATCTTTCGATTACGCTAGATAACGAAAGAAGCGTCGATTGATTCTGGATAGGTAACCGTAGTATACGCCACTGGATATGCATTTTAATTCTCTCCCATACTATCAATACGACGACTAACAACGCTCAACATAAAAAGATAGCACCAACATATTGTCGTAATTTATAATAGTCTTCGGTGAAATCAAGTGAAAAGTAGGTGAAATGCCCCCTGGTGACTCTCCATTAAAATCACGGGAGTTTTCTAAACTGCTAATGACTTGTGCTAATGGTAATCTCCGATATTAAAGCGCAGATCTCATGATGATAAATTACACCGAATACGAATCTACTGGGTAATAAAGGTGTCGAAATGATTGCCGATGAGTCGGTTACACAAGAAATTCTTAATACGAAGAATGAATAAATTGAGTTGTTTCATTGTGCTGGGTGTTTGATCAGATATTTCCAAACGATTTCGTTACAGGGTAACTTGTTTTGAGGTTTCGCATTGAACACTAAAATATGAATTCAAAGAATTCCTTCGTATAAACAATGGAGATTCATCTATTCAAACCCTAAAATATGAATGTGAAGAGCTCTGAAGCTAAGTTCTAATCGCTCAAAGTGCTAAGTATTTCGGTTACTTAACGATGAAAATATTTTGAGAATTCTCATTCATGTTCAAATGCCTCACAATCAATACACTATTCCCAACAATATTGTCAGCTCTAACGGATCTTCAGAAGGTGAGGAGCAAAGTATTGATCCCAATACATGATCTTCTCCTGTTGTTTCATATGATACTCTGAGCATTTCCATTTGTTACAAGTCGTTCTGCTGTAACTTATAAGAATGCTGAAAATCATTCGGAGTCAGAACAGATCCACCCGGAATTTGACCAGTTCCCTCTGAAATATAAATGATTATTGCTCATAGCTGTGGACTTTATGCAAAGAGTGACTCTGCAAAGAAATTGAGAATTAAGTCGTGAACATTTTCCTTTTTTGTTGATCAACACACTATTAGAATTTTTCAATTTACTCATATCACCGACAACTGTGTGAAAAAACATCCATGCATCAAGAAAGATGTGCTGAGTACATGTAGTCAATAGATATTCAATGAATAATATAATACAATGTGGAATTTGATTCAAACACATTAGCAGAGCCTCAACAGAAAATCAATGAAGACCTGCTGTTGATTGTAGATATATCCAAGAAGCATGACTTGATCATAAACCCATCGAAATCCTCTGTTATGTTATTTGGAACTGTTGATCCACCTGATATAAACATTCAATTAGCAGGAAATCAATAAATTGTGACAAATAAGTCTAAAAACCTTGGATTATTTATCGATAATAAGTCAAATTTTTTCGATCATGTAAAAATATTATATGGCCATAGACATAGTATGAGTAGGTCACTTAAAACTCTTTTATCTGATGGCATGTCATAATGACAACAATATGTCACTCAATCTTGATGACATACGGAAGCTCATTAAGGTACTGAGTACCATAATGAAATTCTATAAGGAAAACATGTAATGGTTTGATCAAAAAAGTTTATTCAAATGTATTGATATAAATGCCATCAGATAAAATTTTTTATGTAATACGAATCATAAACAATCATTATGGCACACGCCGTGTTATCGGACTCGGCTACGCCTCGCCCGATAACATTCACGAATTGTACCATAATGATCGTCTTTATGATCCTTATTACATAAATAACTATTATGTAACTCCCTGGTACTATCTCAGGCTCAGCTATTGGAATTACGTTTACGGACTCTGACTGCAAGGGATGCATCCAGAATCCAAAAACTACAAAATTCCTGACGGAGACTTATTTTTGGCATCCGAAAGTTCGAAAGAATATCTCATACATTGGTTACTACGGAATGGTTGTCCATGAGTAATCGGTGGAAACTTCATGGCCTATCTTACATAAAGTGATAATAAATAATACTCCATCTTATCTCACTGAAAAAATCAGATACAGGACAGACGTTCGTTCACAATCTGAATTCAAGGCATAAAAAATTCATCACAATTCCCCACCATCGCACTAAACAATTCGAAAAATCACTCTCATACAATTTGATTAAGTCATACAATCTACTTCTGGAAAATCTAAAAACAATGTCAGTGGTCAGGTTTCGAAAACACCTACAGAAAAAACTTTTCGAAGAGCAATGTGTGAATATATAAGTCATGTAATTACCATGAATTTTAGTTAATATGTTTTTCTTGAATTCCATCTCAATTTCCAATGTGATAATCACATAAATACTTTTCTGTGTGAATCTTCAAATCTTCATTCTCTTATATTAGATTTTTTTATAATCTTATTTGTATCCTAGGTTCCCGAGGAAGACCAGTCTTGACTGATAGAGCTCCTTTTAACCATACTATTTTTCAGTTGTTATATTTCATACACATATGGTTAATAAAGGTCACTATTATTAATATAGAACCGATCTCTATTTCCAGTCATTGTGCTATCAAAAATACAAGAGAAATGAATTCTACGCTTCAGGTTTCGAATGGCAAAGTTTCGTATTGCCCAACTAACGTGATCGATATGCATTTGGGAAGGCAATGCAAAAAATCCGTGAAAATGAAAAGTGTAACTACAGAGTATCGCACTTAAGCGCTCGTTTCAACAGCCATCCCGATATAACCCCAATTTTAACGAAATATTGATACATAGGCGTAGACAGTATAGGAGATGGACGAATTGAAGTCAGCTGTTGCTAGCACCATGAACATTCCTAGATTTTTCGCTAGTAGATGAATGACTTCACATGGAATTTTACGAAATTTGTGATTTTTTTTGCATAATTTTCCTTCACAAATATTCCTGGTTTCTAAACAAACCCCCGACGCTCTTCAAGAGATTGTGTGAGTATGACATATCCAAAACCGACAGTTCATGAACTGGAACCGTTACAGATCAATTGATATCTATAAACTGTTGTTCATATATTCGAGCCGTATTTTCATGTGTTTTGCCAATATTCTGTATGCTCTGTCCGTAGATGAATTTAATTGTTCTGTTCTTCGATTAATTAATGGGAGTTGGCTATTCTTTCACCTCCATATTAACGAAAAATTCAGGAACAAAAATGTTTCTCTGAATTATAAAAGTGAAGGGAAATTTTCCGTGAGTTCCGTATGAGTTATCCACTTATATGGATTCTGATTAATATTAGTACTTTTTTGTCAGTCAAATTCGATTCATACAAAAAGTTGGTGAGTAGTAGGGCGTAGTTCCTTCGAAAGGAAGGGAATTTCAATTAAAGCAGCAATATTTCGGGCTAGATTAAGAGTACGCCTTTCCACTCTCGTCATACCATAAATTTTTTCAGACCGCAGTAGGTAGAAGTAGGAAAAAATAACTCAATCACAAAATAATGATTTTCAAAATGCATTTTCAATGTTCTCAGACGTGATTCCCTTATAGTCCCTTCCAAGAGAGCTGCAGTGTGGTCGGGAGAGATCACTCAACAAAATAGTGATTTCTCATTCAATCTTTCCTCAAGGATAAAAACCTATGTGATGATCGAAAAAATATGGTGTTGCCCATGGAACCGTGGGGAAGGTCACTAAGAAAGGGGAATAAAGAAAGAAAGAGGGGTGAAAGATGAAAGATTTCGAAAGATAGGAAAATAAAAAGACAGGAAGATGAAAGAGAATGAACGGAGAAGATTCACAACAGGTTGAATTACTAAAGGAGTTGTGATTTTGTAAATTCTATTAAGATATTGGAGGCCAATTATTCGGAAATAATGAGGGCAGTTACTGAAAGTGCTTAAGAACTTCATCTCATTAATTTCTGAACATTTTTTATTGCTTCGTGAAAGCCGTCTGACCTGTCTTTCACTGTCAGGTCTCCGGGAAGCTCTTCAGCCTCTAGAGCTCATTGCGCCTTGCTTCCCTATACCTTATGATAGCCATTCCAGTAACCTTGTTCCCTGCACAAATTGTTGTAGGTTGATTGCTGGGTGTTTGTCTTATTCTTCTGGATCCGGAACCTCACACTCGAAAGATACGTGTCGTGCTGTCTCTGTCCCTTTATTACATTGTCTGTAGCTAAGGTCGCCGTTGTACAACCTTATCTTATCCAGGTGTCCTTTGAATGGACAGTGACCAGACTGTTATTACCCTTATCTGATTCCTGTTACACTGGAGCAGGTCTTTAATCATTTCCCTCCACTTGTATGAAATTTCTCCCGTGAACACGAATCAGTGGATTACCCAGTATTCTCTATGTTTTGCTCTCATTCAGTTTCTTATGTGATTCTGCACCATCGTTCTGGATACCTCTACTGCTGGCTCGGGTCCAGGATATGGTTTCGATGATCTTCGTCTTGCGAGCTCATTGACTTTTGCCTATGATATCTGAGTAACCTGGATCCCATTGTGGTCTGCCAGATGTTTCAGTTCCTTGCGGCATTCCCATACCAGCCCAGAGGTCACTCTGGGATTGTTTATTTCCCTGAGTGGAGTAGTTTTCAATTCTTTATTTTAAGTTCACTCAAGCAACAAAATTTAATACGTTATTTTATAGGGGTATACCCCTTTATGAATTCATTGGCACACCATTGTATACATATATATGTTCGAGATCGGGCAATGCCAATTTATTTGGATTGCGTCCTCCGCCGTTTTGATTTCATTAAGGGTGTCATCTAGTATCGGCGGCCCTGCAATAAACGAAACATATGGGACGCGACATACGTTACGTACACATAACACAACGTTACACGGCTCGAATATAAAACTAAATTAAATTTTGTATTTCCGCATTATACTCCGGCGTTGCCTTGATAAGTTTCCTTTCGACAGCCCTTTGTTGAATTTTCACTCGATGCATTTTATCGGAGTGAGTGCGTTTGATGGAATAGACGTGGAATTCTAATGATAATGCTGAACATTCATTATTTTCGTTCCATTTCAAATACTTGATGCAGGATCACCTATGGATTTGAATAAATAAATAGTTCTATGGAGAGTACGGAGGTTTTTCACTTTTCTTCTCCGAATCAATATAAAATTGTTAATATAGTAACAAGAATGTATGATTCAATTATCGAGATAAATAGTGGGTCCACTCCACAAGGCAAGGACTCCCTAATCCTCAACTCGTACAAGATTCGACTTGTTTTGATGCAGAGATACTTATTTGGGTTGCAGTCTGGGGATGACAATCAGCCTGTTCTCATTGTTATTGTCGAACTTTCGACTTCTATCAAGTTTCTGCGTGAATTGAAAAAAAAAACAATTTATTTCCAAGAAAATATCAGCGACGTGTTTTAGGACATATTTTCCTGAAATGGGTTTTTTCAATGACCAGCTGACGATTCCTTCACGTTAATCCATGGTGGGATAAAAAACATTGTTACAAGATCGAAAAGGTTATGTTCATGCATTGTGTGTGCGACGAATCAAATTCATCATTTATATTATATGATTGAATACATATATCAGCAACGTATATGAAACCATAAAATTATATTGTTTCCAAATAACAGTTTTACCTTATTTGAAAATAACGTTGTATTTATCAGTGATGTATCGGTAACGTAAAGTGGTTACGTATTTTGGCACTATCTCACCATTATTTCAGAAATTGGTCCTGGAGTATAAAGACAATTTTCGTGATTCACATTTGTCGAATTGTTTCAGATTTGACATAACATTTTGTCCTTCAAGAGGGGCAGCCATCCGCGATCCATATCAAGCGAACTCATAGATATGCATTCTTCACCAGACAGCATGATGAAAGCAGATTCCTTTAATTTTCGTTTCTTGCCATTGCTTTCTTTCGTTATAATTTGATATGTCTATACGAGGTATTTGCACGTGAAAAGGAATTTGACTAGAAGTTTTGGCAACGGAAGCAGATTTAGTTTCCGAAACGTTAACAGATAAGTATTTTCATATATATCAGTTCTTATTATTTTTTTGATAGTCAAAATTTGAGTTATACGAGAGGTTGCTGACTAATTGGACTTGTTCTATCCAGAAAGAACTGTTTTTCAATAGACGCAGTAAGTTTTCGGGGTAGATTGAAAATCTGCCCTTCTACACTTGTATAGATTCCAATATTAATTTTTATTGTTTTCAGATTGTGCTAGGTTACAAACTCAAAAAACTACGGAACAAATATTGATCCACCACAAAAAAATGACGTTCAAACAATACTTATATTACTTCTTTCAAATAAGCTAATTCATGAACGATATAAATTCAGGAATCTAAAATACTACTCCTTCGAGCATTCTCTTCTATTCCGAACACGATTCACTTTCGCAACGGGTCGAATGTTTCAGCATGACTATACCTACGATGTACCCGTTGTTAGAGAACTTTGGTCATCCAGAATATCAAGAGATAGCGTTTGGCCTTCACGGAAAACACCATCTGTATCGAATTTGGAATACTTACACTGATGATAGGAATCAAATATCTAGGAAGCGTTCGAAGTGGTAAATTTCATTTAATATATTCGCATCACGTACCATCGCGGGCCGTGGGTTTAAATATTGACTCAGTCTTGACAAAATGAGTTCGAATAATATTCTCAATCAAACCAATATTTCCAGGTAATTGAACCTCCAGCCATTTATGTATACATTGTGACAAAATTAGTCATTATACAATACTGGGACAATAATACAGAACGTCCGACACGAGAGCAGATATAGGCGAACTATAACGTGAACAAAGTAGAATGTGCTGTGAGAACGAGATCATTGCGTCCTTTATCTCATAGACTTTGATAATTTCTACCACAGCTGTAGGCGAAACGTCAGGAATAAAAAACCTGTGACCACGGCAACAATCACAGATAACACCCTAGAATTAGTTACCGCGAGTAGTGAAAATGTACGTTCCTCAATATAAATATTTTTGTTTCAAATATTTCAGTCTTTTTTTTTTTTTTCATCACTGCATTCTTGTCGTATTCATTCAACGGTTCTGGTTGCTTCCCACTTATACAATTATCATAATTTCTGATGTATATAATCGGTGAATTAAAAATACTGTTATAGAGGCTTCGGAATTATACTTAATGAGCGAATCACACTTAATCGTTTTCCGCTTGGAGCGTTATTCAATCGAGGCTGTAAAATTTCCAGCGGTATGTAAAGTGTCCACCAGTCCAAAGAGACTATTGGATGTCGCAATACTTTTCAAAACTTCATTCTATCGGTGAAATCATTCAAGAGTCATGAAGAGAATACGATTTTGACATGTTTTCTCGAAGAACTCAAAATATACTACAACTGGAAATGATTCCTGATCTTTCAATATTCTCATTTCTCTTTCAATGAATTCATTTGTATTTCCTTTCCAGGTATGTCCCATAAAGAAAACAGCACTACACCGTACTCAGGGTGAGTTCTATTTTTCATCCCATCTATATTCATTTCTCCATTTTCATTGAAATTCCCTTCAACTTGGAATGAATTCGAAAGTGACAAGAACTATTTTAGTTCAGAAAATGAAGCTATAAAAATGGTGAAACCTCGCAATTTTTTCGTCCAGCACCGACTTGTACAAAAATTTGGGATTAGGCTTATAACACCCTCTTGTTCATTTTCTTTATTGTGCCGTTGTACGCTTTTTCGTTTTTAGGGGTGAAAACTACCCCTAATTGTAAAAAATTATGAAATAACATTTAAAACCTAAATATGGGTAAAAATAGTTAAATGATGATTGTTTCATGCTTTAGGATACAATTTCATAATCTTTCAACCTACCCTTGTAATAAACTACCCTTGAAACCATTGAAATTTTCATATGTCTTAAAACTTCAGAATAGACTGGTGAGAAATCAGCGAAATATACACTCACACACGTGAGCAGCCTTTTTTCCGTCTCTGTCTTCCAATATGAATGGAAAAAGTGGTACGAATAACGTAACGGCTGAGTATCCCAGTTATGTAGATTACCACGCTCCGAAGAGGGTAATTCAAATTAAAAAAAAAAAAATTGGTCGTATTTTTGAGCATAGCTCCTTCATTTTAGGTGATAGAAAATTTTTTACTCAAACGATTTTGTAGAGCTTTTCAAAAGCTATTAGACTATGTGAAAAAAATTACTTAAATTTCAAATGGGGAGAGTTCAAATCGCTTGACTAAGGTGAAGTTCGACCGTAAATGTAGGTGATATCTCGCCGAATATTCACTTTACAAAAAATATACACACAGAAAAAAATGTTGTCATTGAAAAAGCTTCAATTCAGTACTGTATCGTTTCTTTCGTATCTTTAGTATTCTGAGAGATATTTATAAGAAAATGGTTAAAAACACGAAATTGAAAAAAATCGTTTTCTCTTTAAACTCCAATTTTTCTGAAATTAGGCATTTTAAATTGCTTGAATTTCGTGGGTGTATTAATAGTACATATATAAAGGAAATCACATAAGGGTGGCGATCAATTTGAGTTACGGGGTACTTCGGAGGTTGTTTTCACAGATTGTTTTCGCAGAAAGAAGCGGGTACCGATCTTATTTTGATCATAAGTAGGTCAATTTTCATGCTAGGAAGACATTTTTTTATTCATTTGAAAGCTCTCATTGAATACTTCAAAAAAGATTCTTCAAGCTTTCTTCGAAAAATGCAAATTTTCCTCGTTATTTCTCTTTGAATCTTCCAATTTATACATTTGACGAAAAAAGCTAAGCATTAATTTGCTGTATCTCAGTTCGTATGTGTCGTAAGAAAATTATAAGAGGAGCATTGTTACTGTTTTTCAAAAGCTACACTCTGCCTCTCCACACTCTTTTTGATAAAATGCATGGTTTTAGAGTTATTTGCAAAAAAACATTCGATAAAGTCGATTTTTCGTCAAAAAACTGTTACTTTCAACTTCGAATAACTCAAAAATTATTACTTTTCCGAAAAAAACCTTTGGAACATTTTTTCCTCAGAATTACTACTTCCGTCGATTCCTACAGTTAAAATGTAATAAAAAATTTCCATCCCCGTGATGGGGTGGTAACCACCCCCCAAGGCTCTAGCGTATAGCGTCATGATATAGAAAATGATCCTTGAGCTATTCCCTACCTTCTGTGAAGACTTCAGGTAAATTCATGGTGGACGAAAAAATTGCGAGCCAAAATGCTTCATTTCCTGAACCATAGTCACAGCTGACCGGCGGGTTCTTTTTGAAATCAAGACGACAATCATTCAACAATCATAATGATTTACTTCAATTAGCACCACATTCGTTTTCCTGTATGAAGCAGTTTGAATAATGTAGCCCAGAATTAACGACCAAGTGTTAATTAAGTGCCATTACAAAAGTACAAGTTTAACGAATTTATTTACGGACTAACTCGCTTGAGTGTTCCAAGTAGAAAAACAAACATAATGTTGGAGACATATAGTTGAGGTTGAGACCGATGAACAGTAAACAAGGGGTTACGTTGAAAGTTGAACTTCTCAAAATATGTTACTCCGAAAGTTCTTGGTTTTTTGTTAGGTTGTAACAGGTGATCGACAGATACCTATGAGAAGGAAAAACTATAGATTCGAAGATGAATTGATGATTTTTCCGTAAAATTGATTTTGAAATCGGCAGAAATTATCTCTTATGTGTGCATCATATTTTTCACACGGCTGAGTATCCTGTTGAGATATGGCAGCCGCTAATAACATGAAAATGACAGAAAAAACAGATTTTTGTGAAACTCCCAATGAAATTTTGACGTTAGCATCCCTTCTCCCGGTTTCTTATAAAACATTTGAATTCTACTATGACATCACCTCAACAAGAAAATAGCTGAATGTGAATATTTATTCCTATATTACATTCCCTTCAATCTTTTTTTAATATAACAGTGAATATCGATTGTATACATTTAACTTCCAATTTAACCGATGCAAATTTATATCAATTTTCTGTCAAACTTGTATCAAACCATGCTACACCATGCTATACAAGAAGCCGTGTTGGCATTGAGGGATTTCGTCAGCTCCTTTCCTCTTGATATGAAAACATTACATTCTGGATTATTATGGATCTGGAGTTGACTGAATTCTTCATGTTCAATGCCAATTCTACTGCTGATTTTCATTTTCATTATGAATACTTTCAATAGAATGAATTTATCAATTAGATAGAGGACTAACAAAATAATGTTAAAATAGTTTAGGGCGAGATTCAGTACCACCGAATGATATGAATAAGAGACAGAGGTCTGCTCTTCCACCTGAACTCGAAAAAGAATACAAAATAACGATATACAAGTCGAAAAATAGAATTGAAAATACAGTGAAGCTGAGAATTGAATGAACATGAGTGTTGGAATTATTATATCTGATGTATGATACGGAATAACTATTTATTCAGTAACATTTCTGTTAAATTGGCCTTGAATGATTTTTTGTTGATTGTCAGTTGTCTGAGAGAGATTGATATATTGTTCATACATTTGGCAATATTACAGGAGAACGATCGCTTGAACTGCTCAGAGTTTTGAAGAGGAGGGGTGACTATATGTTAAGGGTATGAACATCAGACCTATATCGAATTTTTGCACAGAGATAGAAAGGGCTCTTGTGAATCAAAATCGAATGATACAAGCAAACAGAGTGTAGATACCGCCTTTTTCCATGTTGATTCACGCAAGTTCACAATGCTATTCTCGTATTCCTGTTGAGATACATTCTGGTTTGATATATAGTTCTCAGAGAGAAATATGCTTTTTGTAGTTAGTTGGATATATGCTGAATAAATATTCTCCATAGGAGACCGACATTTTTCGCACAGTTATGTTTAGGTAGCTTGGTTGTTAATTGAAATATTGAATTCATCATTTTGATTCAAAGCAATTCTATCCTTCACCCTGCCAAAGATAATCATGATTGACTTTCAAGAATTCAGCACCAAACAGTGATGCTTTTGAATTTCAGAAATAGTTTGTAGATCATAATTTTTTGCGGCAGCTGCCTGAGAAGCTTCATCTAAGTAGAATTATTCATACGCCTGGGTGTCATCAGCTTAAAAATGGAGCAAACATGATATAAGAGAGAAAAAATTAGAAATATATAGCGAAAAGAGTAAAGGAGCCAGGATGGATCCTTGCGGAACACCCGTGGATACTATTAGATAAGATGATATTTTTTCTGACAGTTCAACTGCTTGAGAGCGATTACACCCCGTTTCGACGATGCAATTCGTCGCTGCGAGATATGTCATCTAGGTGTCAGTTTGCAATGCCAATATTGAAAGATAGCACTGATAATTTCTAATAATTGATATTGTGATAACATCACGTTATTACTCAACTTGATTCCCCAAGTCTCGAAAAATAATTGAAATGTTCAAAATCAATATTCTTCACAATATGATGCCACCACATATTTGTGGTTTGCGGCAACAAATTCACCATAGAAATAACTAAGTCGCTGCAACTTATTGCACCAAAAAAGATTCATGCAACTCAAAAAACTTGCATGAACACATGCAATTTTGTGGAGTTGCAGCTACAAACTCGCATCGTCGAAACAGGCTATAATGCGAATAGTTCGATAAGAGAGTTATAGATGACATATGGAGTCCTATTAAATGTAATATTGACAACAACAATTGATGAGTCAGCGTATCGAAATCCTTCGAGTAATCAATTAAAAAACAAAGCAGTTAGCTTACCTTTATCATTGGCCGTCCTTTGTTATGTCATCTGTAATTTTTCTCTCCATGAAATGTGATATATGTTTTCCCAAGTCCTAAAACCACAATTTGTACTTTCATTTTCATAATTGATAGACTATTTCAATGCTGCGCTATTCTGTTAAGATTTTATGAAAGTAATCCTACGAATTCGTGACCGATCTTTTTCATGGATCGACTTATGATTAAAATGTGAAAGCTCATAAATTCAGCACTTTAGAAATATATCCTCGTCGTTATTTATCATCCAACTTCCGATTACTTCCGATTGAAATTCACTTTGCAATATCATATTCATTATGATGTTTCATGAGCATTCATCTTTGTCAAAGAATTATCTCCATATTGAAAAAGTCAACTGTTCTGTTAGTGAAATTTGTTTGAAGTTACATTGATTACAGATAATAAGATATTGCATACATAATGAGAAGATTATGTTACGGGATGATTTTGTCTCACCCAAGGAGGTACCACGAACGCAATGAAATTCGAACAATATATTACTAACCTTTGAAACTCCCATTGACAACTATGATATTTTTATATGACTGCTTGTGTATCGAATGAAATATAATTTCTCGACCATTATTAACGGCACGAAGCATTCCTTTTCAGAAATCATTCGCAATCTAGAGATGTTTCCGCTTCTTACCAAGGGTTATGTAGGTAAACTGATACGGTGTGTTGATATTCTTGTGGTAGTATTAGGAGTGACCAAGTAGAGTTCACTACGAGAAGATTATGTGACTTGGTGGATTTCGTACCAAGCTTGGCTCGCACATTTCTTTTTGTGGATTAATAGTTGAGCTCTTGGTTGTACCTGGAAGGATTAAACACTGATATGCCAGGAGTGACATCAAACTGCTTTTAGTATTAACCACTTGTTGAAATGTCATTATTATCGATTTGTTTTGTTTACCATCTGTAGCTGTCAGGTTATAAATAGTGACAGATCTTCACATTCTCGGATTACGTTTGAAATCAGTGTTGCCAACTTTGACATCGAAGATAGTTACTGTGGTCAGGCATGTTTCATTCAATTACGGGTATTAAGTAGTTCAAGGGACGAATAGGAGTTTCAAACATCGATATAGGACAGTTTCTGTTAGACATCTTGCAAATTGTTCATTTCATTAGTTTTTATTGTTTGTGGCAGTAGCGACTTCTTTCGGAAATATTCGGATGCTGTCATGGGAAGCTACCATTATCGAGCATTTTGGGTCACAGACGCGGTGAAGGTCATGTTTGCGTACATTTTCCGGTTTGTCTGACAATTAGTGCCAAAGATGGCGTGACATTATTTCATACTTTGCATAGAAAAGTAAATATCTACCACAGCAGATATATTGATGGATAAGGGCGAAAATCGATGCACGAGGATATTATTGGCAGATGAAGGGCAAAAGGCACAGCGGATATAGACATTTTGAACGTCTTGACAAGGGTCATTTTTCGCTTACACGTGAACCCAACCGATCGTATCTTTTGTCGTGAGGATTGAATTATATTTCTCTATCCACAAGGACTGGTGGGATTAAAGACAAGAAGTACTAGAGGTGGTGAATATTTTGGATTCATCCAAAAACCCGTCGAGGGGATTAAATATTCACGTGTTCAGCCATTCTTCAACAAGCCCAATACCATTCAAAAGGTAGGCAAATTCCTCGTGCTAAACCCTCTTTGCATCCCTGACCAGGTCAAGGAAGTATGCTATGTGAGATTCTTCTTTTTAGGGCTTTTTCGTATGGGATATGGAATTTTGAATTAGCTGGTGATCCTTTTTTTTCGTATGGGTTATGGAATTTTGAAATAGCTGGGGATCCTTTTTGTATGAGACCTGGAATTTTGAAGTAGCTGGAGTCTTTCGTATGGAATATAGAATTATGAAGTAACTGTTCTCCTTCGTATGAAACTTTGAAGTAGGAGTTTTCGCCTGTCGAAGGCCTTTTAACGAAGAGATACTATAAGATTTCATAGAACTCATCACCTGCCCCAATCTGCAGGCCAACTGTAGGAGCACCCTGAAATAGTCAAGGCATACTCGCAGCCAGCGTTGGATGGGCCCCAAGTATAGTATATGGCAATAAAACATAAGCATATCGCTATTATTTCAAGATATATTTATCATATACCCTTCAGGTATTTTTCCTGCGCTTATCGCTATTGATTGTACAGTATATTTTCATTAATTTATTTTATTGGTCAAATATCATCGACTAGTGCACTGACCCTTCGAGCATATATTTCTTTTGTAAGCTGAGGTGATCACCAAGGTAGAGTATTATCCGGAATATTGATATAATATCTTCATTAGTGGAAATTTGCTCTTGAAGCGGAGTGTGTACGTACCAGCAGAACGTTAACCCCCATTATAACGTTAACCTCACATATAAACCGAAGGAAAGAAAAGAGAAATCATTAAAGGATTGTTGAAGAGTGAATGCCATTGTTTACTTTTACTGTAACCACCTCTTACTCACCCCACCGCCCGACTGAGTTAGCAAGTGAGCCACTTTCTTTTAGTGGAACACTATAAATTTTTTTGTTATCCTTCACTAAAGACTTATTTTTTTTTCCAACTTCCCTCTTCAAGGGATCAGTCACGTAACAAAATGGCGCCCAACTTTAGTTAATTCAGCTGGTTACAGGGTGATTAAAAGGGATAGAATCATTTTATGAATGGTGTTTATTCTTCCTTCAGTCTGTTGGTTTCTTTTTTTATTCTTTCCATCACATTACCATCTCTTAAAAATTACTTCATTGCATATTATTTCTTTATTTTCCTGCAGTGACAATATCATATATTATACAGGGTGATTTTTTTTTCCCCTTTTTTTAACTGCGCAAGCCACAGTGCGAATACTTGGTGGTGGTTGTTTGATATAGTAATATTGACTTTGGTAATAGATCAGAACAAATTTATTGTTAAATATTACAGGGTGGTCTCTTTACAGGGTGCAGATTTTGATGCAGTTTTCTAATAATTTTTATTTTCTTTTGACTACTATTAAATAAATGAAAAATTAACTTTGAGCTGTAGTAGTCCACCAAGCTGCATCTGTTCAATCATAATTCATTCGTACAGGGCTAGTCACTTATTTTCTGCTCTATTTCGTATTACTTCATTTTAAACGCTGTGCTGCCAGTACAGGGTGATATTGGAGATCAATGAAATTTTGATTTATCGATAGGTTGTTTTGTTTCGAATTGGGTTCTATACAGGGTGATATTGGAGATCAATGAAATTTTGATTTATCAATAGGTGGTTTTGTTTCGAATTGGGTGCTATACAGGGTGGATCAATATTGCACATTCGAATATATTTTTTTATTGTAAATCTTTTATAGTATACAGGGGTGATTAGTAAGTGTTTTCGTAATTCCATAACCATTCATATTTTCGGTTTCCAAAAAAGTCTGGCGATACGAGCTGAACTGCTGTAGACTTTGTTTTCTTTAGGTGGTAGATAGTAGTTGGATTCGTTGCTCACTATTAGACGTTCGTTTTTGGAGTCATACAGGGTGATTCAACGTGGTATTATTTTTCTCTCCGGGAAGGGGAAGGGTTCTCTTCAGGAATATTGCTTAAAGGTTAAAAAAATAAAAAAAAATTGATTGATTTTTTTTTAATATTTTTTGAACAGTATCTTATACAGGAAGAGTTCAATAAATAATCAGTTCCCGATATTTAGATTTAGATTGGCGAATCAATAGTTGAACGTAGAGTTCGGTATACCTCTTTTACAGGGTGGGTAAATTATTTTGTTGCATTGTGTTAAGATGGACGTTAACCGATTACTTGGAGACGAACTGACTTACGAATTGTTGATTCGTGGTTCAAGTTTGGGTAATGGTACAGTTCAAGAGAAGCGTGCTTTATTGAGACAGGCTTTGAGCCGTGAGCTCGAGGGATATGTTAGCTCAGGTGCTGTGAGTTATGATCCGAATAATGAAATTACGGTTTGTGTTTCTAAATTGGAGGAATTGGTGGGTGATATCCAAGATATTAATATTCAAAATTTAGAAAATGAATATAAACGTATTGGAACACGACTTGGTCATGTTCATGGTCGCTTAACGAGAATCAAGCCTCCTAATGCAGATATCGAAACTGAAAAATTTAGATTGTTAGCAATAGTAGAGGAGACACGTAATTCTTTAGGAGAGGTATATGCAAAGAATAAGAGGGCTAGTTCCGCTAATACAAATGAGTCGGGAATTTTAGATCAACCGGTACATTTGCAGAGTCAGTCGATATTGGATGAGGCTAATCCTCTGATACCTGAATTATCTTCATCACACCATACTGCTGAGCAGGTTCCTGTTACCATATCCAATCCAGTAGCTACTGATATTGATTTGATGGAATTTTGTCAACAGCCTATTTCAAATTCTAATGTGGGCAATATCAGCAATCCAAATTTTGTACCAAAACCGAAACACGTCACTGTCGTTCCTGACAAGCTAGTCGAAAAGTTAAGGGACATTTCTCTTAGGCAATGCACCCCTCCTCGTCTGACGAATAACTTCCAGTCAGACATGAGTAAATTTCCCCAAGGCTCGAGCTATAATAGGAATGGTGGTTCATTCGATACTCAATGCGCAACATTTAACACGATGCCACATAACTCAACCATCTTTGATCCCAGACACGAGTTTAACCCAATGAGTCAGACCCATAACTTCGACCAACAGTTTGGAATGAGGCCTTTTTACGCAAATCACACACCTTGTGGAGATCAGTCGGGTTCAAAATTTGTTGACGTTAGTCGTTGGAGGTTAAGATTCGATGGCTCTTCCAGCGTTACGGACTTTATCGAAAAGTTGGAAGAAATGAGAATTTCTAGAAACGTTTCTAAGGGACAAATGCTTGATTCATTGGTAGAGTTGTTAGAAGGTGATGCTTCGGTATGGTTTAGATTCGCTAGAAATCAAATTCGCGACTACGATGATTTTGTGAACTCGATTCGAGTGAGCTTTTTGCCAAGGAATTATGAGGAGCGAATATGGGACACACTCAAACGTAGGACCCAAGGGGATACAGAGTCTGTAACAATTTACGTCGCCTATATGGAAAACCTCTTTTCTAAATTGTCTAATAAGCCTAGGGAGGAAACCCGTGTTAATTTCATTCGCGGTAAAATGTTACCCCACATTCAAATATCCTTCGCTGGAAAAGGTATCACTACTTTGAGTTCTTTGATCACTGTCGGTCGGGAAATTGAAGAAGTTCATTTGAGCGCTCGAGAGTATAGAGCTCCTGTAGTCTCACCCCGACATACCGTAGAGCCTGGCCTGGAATACCATCGTTTGAGTCAGCCGAGAGTTTCGACGATTGGTGTCTCTACTGATCAATCGGTTCAGCAAGTTGGAGGTGTTGTATCCACCGCCGTTAGTTCGACGCCAGTGGAGCGGTCTTCAGAACCAGCTCGTTGTTGGAACTGCGGACAACCTGGTCACCTGCGGTCGAATTGCACCCAACCTCGCCGCTTGCATTGTTTCCGATGTGGAGCCCAAGGAGTGACAAGGAGAGATTGTATTTCTTGTTCGGGAAACGATCGGAGGAGCCACTAACTGGTCGCCCAGTGTGCTCTGAAAATTTGCCTTCAGCGACCACCAGTTCTGGTAACCTACATCCGGTTCTTGACTATATCATGTCACATTGTGAGGGAGATAATAGACCTTACCTGGAAGTTGATGTTTTAGGGGTGAAATTTAAAGCTCTGTTGGATAGCGGTTGTAATAGAACAATTATAGGGGGACTTGGTTGGACCATATTACGAAACCTGGGAATTAGACTGAGTACTTCTCAGATCACGTCTTGCAAGGTAGCGAACGACGAACATTGTAAGGTAGTCGGAATAGCGAGTGTACCATTTAATTTAGAAGGTAGGGTACGAACTATTGAGGTACTGATTATCCCCGAATTGAATCATACCATTATTTTAGGCGTGGATTTTTGGGTATCCATGGGCATTATTCCTGATTTGAAACGAAGTTGTTGGGAGTTTGAACACCCTAGTCCCAAATTAAATTCAGTTAGTCCGGTAATCTCCAAGGAAGTTTTGAATGCGGAACAGAAAAGTCGTTTGGATGAGGTTATTAGCGAGTATTTTGCATTGCAGGGCAATTCTTTAGGTTGTACAACAATGGTTCAACATAAAATCGTAACATCTTCCGAACCGATCAAACAAAGGGCGTATCGCGTCTCTCCAGCTATGCAACTTCACATCGATAAAGCTGTAAAGGAGATGTTGGAAAACGATGTGATCGAAGCTTCAGAATCTGCCTGGTCAAGTCCGGTTTTGTTAGTTCCAAAGAAAAATGGAGAATATCGTTTTTGCGTTGATTACCGACAGTTGAACCGCGTGACCAAGAAGGACGCGTATCCGTTACCCTATATAAGCTCTATCTTGGACAAACTGAGAAACGCGACATATCTCAGCTCGATCGATGTCAAGTCTGCGTACTGGCAAGTTCCGATATCTCCCGAGTCTCGCGAATATACCGCGTTCACTATACCTGGACGTGGATTATATCACTTCAAGAGAATGCCTTTCGGTCTTTGTAACGCTCCAGCTACCTTTCAGAGGCTCATAGATAGAGTATTAGGAGCTGACTTAGAGCCAAATGTATTTGTTTATCTCGATGACGTAATTTTGGTAACACAAGACTTTGAGTCCCATCTGTCGCTCTTGCGTGAGGTTTTCGAGCGATTCCATAAGGCAGGTCTAACTGTCTCGAAAGAGAAGTGCTCTTTTTGTAGACCAGAGTTACATTACCTTGGTTATGTGGTTGACAGTCAGGGTCTTCATGTGGACCCCGATAAAGTATCGGCCGTCTTAAACATTCCGCCTCCCAAGAACACGACTGAGATTCGACGCCTCGTAGGCCTTGCCTCTTGGTATCGTCGGTTCATTCCCAATTTTTCGAGCTTGGTAGCACCAATGACAGCCTTGTTGTCGAAGAACCGAAAATGGACTTGGACGGAGGAATGTCAGAAGTCTTTCACCGGCATTAAAGATGCATTAGTTTCGGCTCCGATACTCACTTGTCCAGATTTTACTCGACCCTTTTTAGTTCAGACGGATGCCTCGGCGTACGGGATCGGCGGCGTCCTCTCACAGATGTTTGATGACGGGGAACATGTAATTTGTTATGTTAGTAGATCTCTCACTCGTCAAGAGCGAAACTACAGTACGACCGAACGTGAATGTCTTGCTGCGCTTTATACCATCGAGAAACTTCGAGCCTATCTGGAAGGCTATAAATTCACACTTTATACGGATCATCACAGTCTGGTATGGTTAAACAACTTGCGGGAACCTACCGGTCGTTTAGCGCGTTGGGCTGTCAGGTTGCAACAATTCGATTTCGAAATTCAGCATCGTCCAGGTAAAAATTTAGTCGTTCCTGATGTATTATCTCGAGCCGTTCCCGAGATATCGTTAATTGAAGTTTTTGAAAATGTTAAAGATTCGTGGTATAATCGGATGACTTTGAGTGTCCGTCGAGATCCTTTGAAATTTCCACAGTGGCGATTAGTGGGCAATAAGCTCTACAAATATGTGGACTGTAAGTACCCAGCGTTGAGAGATACAGGTGATTTTTGGAAATTGGTAGTCCCGAAAGAGAAACGTAAAGAAGTTATCAGCCAACATCATGATAGCACTGTTGCATGTCATTCAGGTGTCTTTAAAACATTCGAACGTCTCAAGTACAGGTACTATTGGCCTAAGATGCGCTCGGATGTCGCCGATTACGTTAGGAAGTGTCCAGTCTGTCTTACTAGGAAGCCTGTTTTGAAAGCGCCACCTGGTTTTATGGGTAAACACCCAGACGTACACGTTCCGTGGCAAATGATTAGTGTAGACTTATTTGGGCCACTTCCGCGTTCTTCTCAAGGCTATAAATTCATTTACGTCATTACTGACACCTTCAGTAAGTTTTCTTTGTTTTTCCCTCTGAGGACTGCAACAGCAGCTGCTGTAACGCGTATCACTGAGGAGCAAATATTTTTGATTTTTGGATGTCCGGAATACCTACTTTGTGATAACGGAGTTCAGTTCCGCTCGAATTTATTTCAGAATTTATGTAAGACATATAATGTTACCGTCAGATTTACTCCCTTGTATCATGCTCAAGCTAATCCAGTGGAAAGAGTAAATCAGGTACTCAAGACTATGTTGTCTTGCTATATCGACGATAACCATAAGAAGTGGGATACGTTACTTCCCAAAGTAGGATGCGCAATTAGAACAGCTGTACACGAGACGACTGGTCTCACACCTTTCTTCGTTAATTTCGGACGAGAACATGTGCCTACTGGTGACGGGTATCGAAAACCCGATATCGACTCTGAAGATGTTCAACCCCCTAGTAAAGCGGCTATTGTTGAGGAATATGGTAACATTTTTCGAGACGTGGCGAAGCGATTGAAGTTGGCTCATTCTCGTTCCGCAAATCGCTACAACTTACGGAGACGACCAGAATCTTTTCCAGTTGGCGCACGCGTATATCGCAAGAACTATGTTATCTCGGATGCGGTACAAAATTTCACCTCAAAGTTTGCTCAGAAATTTGTTGGTCCTTTTATTGTGAAGCGTAAACTTTCACCAGTAACGTATGAGCTGGTTGACGCTGATGGTAGGTCTAAGGGTACTTGGCATGTTAAGGACCTCAAGGCTCATCCTCCCGATATGGAACCTGAGGCTTCAGATACGGATACAGATGAATAATGACCACTTAAAATGGGATTGGAAACCGAATTTGTGTAGTGTTGTGTCTTGTCAGATATTGGCGGTTTCTTCAGTGGGTTGAAACTTTGTTCGAAGTCATATCGGAAGTGGTAGTTATGCATTGGGTGCAAGTATCGTTTTTGTCGTAGTATTATGGTTTGAGTAAATTTTAGCATATCCTTTATGGGGGATTATTGAGACCACTTTCGTTTTATTGAATTTTCTTGTTCGTGGGAAAATACCACTGGTGTGGATTATTGATTGGCTATTCGAACAGAGATTGAACTTACTAGTGATTTCATCAATGTGTTTTCTGTTGTATGTTTGGGGCAAAATCTGGTTGTCCCTCACTTTTGTGTAAAGCTACTTGGACTTGGCACGTCCCCAGATAGTGGGTGGATCATAACATCATCCGTTACCCACGACAGTTACATCACTGTTGGTGCATTGAGACCTACATCCAAAATTCTCACTTAGTTCGCACATGAGGCCACGATTAATTGAAGAATTTGATCATCTTGGAAAATGTTGAATTTTTTTGCTATTAATGTGATTCGTAGCTACCACATTTTCTTCCATGATCTGGCGTTCTTTGGTGTTTTTATGTTGTTTTGTGTTCTTCGAAGATATTTTGATATGGAGCTTCGCTGCTGAGTTTCGGTGGACGACTGGCCTGTTATTGTATGTTAATGACATGGAGCTTCGCTGCTGAGTTTCAGTGGACGACTGGCCTGTCATTGTACGTTAATGATATGGAGCTTCGCTGCCGAATTTCAGTAGACGACTGGCCTATCACTGTATGTTTCTTCGGTTTGATTTGTATCTGATTCTCTCGATAGGTATATATTCGTTTGGTGGAGCTGTTGTTCAGGGTGCGGGATTGGGTTTTACTTGGTATTTTTTTAGATTTAGGGATAGCACGCTTGGAGGTGGTTTGTTATCAGGGTTTTAAACCTCCCGTTCTCCTACGTAGAATGTTGTTTAGGTGTGCTAGGACGGCAAACTCGAGGTGGTTTGTTAGCAGCATTTCGAGCCTCACATACACTCTGTATGGAAGAGTGTCTGCCCATTTTTGTTTTGTAGGAGACCTGGTGTGATGGGCGCGAGTATGGTTCAGTCCGGCAGCTTGACCTATCAAGCAGAATCCATGGAAGGGTGAACTTGGGGGGTGTCGTCTGCGCTAGCGTGGAGGCCTAGGCCGGTCAGCGTGTGAAGCTCGCCTAAGAGCGGTCGGGCGGCACTACTGGGGGATCCTGAGCTCCATGGATTCGTCGCGACTGAGGATTTGCTCGCGGTATCACACACAGGAGGATCTCTGAACTTTTTTTTGGGGCTTTGTGGCTTAGCCATTTTCAGCTTGGTGAGGGCTATATTTCACCCCAATTGATGTGGACAATTGGCTGTCTCTTTCTCTAGTATTTGCGTATATTAAATTCTTTTCCGTTTTTGTTTCCACAGGTGGGTTCTTGTGGGGTTTCTCCATTTCTGTTGTGGGGATGAGTGGGGTAGTTCATCGTCGAACTCGGGGGCGAGTGATATCGGGTGTATCAACGGCGCAGCATTAACATCGGGCAGCGAAACGATCACCTGATCTGAGTTCGGTTGTGGACGGCCACTCTTGTCTTTGCTTCGGGTGGAGGGAGCCAGCAACAGCTTACCGGTACCAGTCGAACAATTCGTTCACTGTTTTTTTTTTCCAATGCGATTTATTGTTATGCGTTTCAAGCCTTACTTCCGAAACAGGGTTAGGATTATTTCTGGCATTGTATTTCGCGGAACACATGACTCAGAAGAGATTTCCGGGAAAATCTCTTGAGGGTTGAGGGGGAGTTGTTACGGGATGATTTTGTCTCACCCAAGGAGGTACCACGAACGCAATGAAATTCGAACAATATATTACTAACCTTTGAAACTCCCATTGACAACTATGATATTTTTATATGACTGCTTGTGTATCGAATGAAATATAATTTCTCGACCATTATTAACGGCACGAAGCATTCCTTTTCAGAAATCATTCGCAATCTAGAGATGTTTCCGCTTCTTACCAAGGGTTATGTAGGTAAACTGATACGGTGTGTTGATATTCTTGTGGTAGTATTAGGAGTGACCAAGTAGAGTTCACTACGAGAAGATTATGTGACTTGGTGGATTTCGTACCAAGCTTGGCTCGCACATTTCTTTTTGTGGATTAATAGTTGAGCTCTTGGTTGTACCTGGAAGGATTAAACACTGATATGCCAGGAGTGACATCAAACTGCTTTTAGTATTAACCACTTGTTGAAATGTCATTATTATCGATTTGTTTTGTTTACCATTTGTAGCTGTCAGGTTATAAATAGTGACAGATCTTCACATTCTCGGATTACGTTTGAAATCAGTGTTGCCAACTTTGACATCGAAGATAGTTACTGTGGTCAGGCATGTTTCATTCAATTACGGGTATTAAGTAGTTCAAGGGACGAATAGGAGTTTCAAACATCGATATAGGACAGTTTCTGTTAGACATCTTGCAAATTGTTCATTTCATTAGTTTTTATTGTTTGTGGCAGTAGCGACTTCTTTCGGAAATATTCGGATGCTGTCATGGGAAGCTACCATTATCGAGCATTTTGGGTCACAGACGCGGTGAAGGTCATGTTTGCGTACATTTTCCGGTTTGTCTGACAATTAGTGCCAAAGATGGCGTGACATTATTTCATACTTTGCATAGAAAAGTAAATATCTACCACAGCAGATATATTGATGGATAAGGGCGAAAATCGATGCACGAGGATATTATTGGCAGATGAAGGGCAAAAGGCACAGCGGATATAGACATTTTGAACGTCTTGACAAGGGTCATTTTTCGCTTACACGTGAACCCAACCGATCGTATCTTTTGTCGTGAGGATTGAATTATATTTCTCTATCCACAAGGACTGGTGGGATTAAAGACAAGAAGTACTAGAGGTGGTGAATATTTTGGATTCAACCAAAAACCCGTCGAGGGGATTAAATATTCACGTGTTCAGCCATTCTTCAACAAGCCCAATACCATTCAAAAGGTAGGCAAATTCCTCGTGCTAAACCCTCTTTGCATCCCTGACCAGGTCAAGGAAGTATGCTATGTGAGATTCTTCTTTTTAGGGCTTTTTCGTATGGGATATGGAATTTTGAATTAACTGGTGATCCTTTTTTCGTATGGGTTATGGAATTTTGAAATAGCTGGGGATCCTTTTTGTATGAGACCTGGAATTTTGAAGTAGCTGGAGTCTTTCGTATGGAATATAGAATTATGAAGTAACTGTTCTCCTTCGTATGAAACTTTGAAGTAGGAGTTTTCGCCTGTCGAAGGCCTTTTAACGAAGAGATACTATAAGATTTCATAGAACTCATCACCTGCCCCAATCTGCAGGCCAACTGTAGGAGCACCCTGAAATAGTCAAGGCATACTCGCAGCCAGCATTGGATGGGCCCCAAGTATAGTATATGGCAATAACATAAGCATATCGCTATTATTTCAAGATATATTTATCATATACCCTTCAGGTATTTTTCCTGCGCTTATCGCTATTGATTGTACAGTATATTTTCATTAATTAATTTTATTGGTCAAATATCATCGACTAGTGCACTGACCCTTCGAGCATATATTTCTTTTGTAAGCTGAGGTGATCACCAAGGTAGCGTATAATCCGGAATATTGATATAAATCATCATTAGTGGAAATTTGCTCTTGAAGCGGAGTGTGTACGTACAAGCAGAACTTTAACCCCCATTATAACGTTAACCTCTCATACAAACCGAAGGAAAGAAAAGAGAAATCATTAAAGGATTGTTGAAGAGTGAATGCCATTGTTTACTTTTACTGTAACCACCTCTTACTCACCCCACCGCCCGACTGAGTTAGCAAGTGAGCCACTTTCTTTTAGTGGAACACTATAAATTTTTTTGTTATCCTTCACTAAAGACTTATTTTTTTTTCCAACTTCCCTCTTCAAGGGATCAGTCACGTAACAATTAGCCACGATCATCTATTGGATAAAATGTTTCTAGGATCAAATATTTTTTCAATATCTGTTTGTACTTTCCCAAGTTTGATCTCGATTCGGTAATTTGATTCATGAACTTATATCACATCGAAACCTGTCAAGAAATTGAACTGCAATAAAAGCAATATATCTGAACAAGAAAGTCAAAACAGTTGGTGGAACGAAATCACAAATTCCAAAGAACTATTTTTATTATCATAAAAAAATATGTTAGCAGAAAATATTGCAGGACAGTAAAATAAAATAAAACATTTAAAAGAAAAATGGGGCAAAAATGTTGAAAAGAAGTTTCAATCATTAGTATTCGCAATCCTTTTCAGCTGATGCCAAGTAATTTGATCATGAAACTATCTAGTCACAAAAATGATATTGTCATATGACGTTTTTAATGATCGGCAATATACGTCAACATTTGATGCACACACTACGCCAAGAAGTGATGGATTGAACTACAAAGGGATTCAGCAAAAGGAATCGCGAAAGACGTTAGGTGAAATGAAGTGCAATATTTTTGAAGACGATCTAAGTATCTCTGATTGACTAAGTGGTAAAAATAAAGGGTATCATTTGAATAACCACGGCATCAACAACGAAGAATAAGTCAATTGTGATCCTTCATCATGTAACCAGAACCACAAATTTCCATTTTATTTTAAAAATATGACATATTTAAATATATTTAAAATATCCTGAAATCAATGAAGTATGAGGAATTATTTTTTTGCTTTCCTCTTTTCCGAATCAGTTAGTAGAAGTTACAACTTCTATGAAAAATAAAATGAAAAAACGATACAAACACTCCTAGTTGATATGTACGTGTATATCATTCGAAGTCGTATGATTCATTAAAAAACGAAGAAAAAGTCCATCTAAAACAACTACTCCCCTGCCTGTATGGCACGACGGACACTGAGCTGCATAGAAATCACTTTCCTTTTCAATTTGTATATTAAGCATAAGAAAATTGAATCGAGTAGATAGCATACATAGGAAATATCTACATAGAGCTATAGACTGAACTATTTGTAGAAAAAAATCTCACTTACCAGGATGATATTTCATTCAAGCCCAGAAAAGATCTCGTTTCGATCAGAGAAAATTATCTCTTGAGCTCCTCAGTCAGGAAATAGATAAGTTACGGAACACTTTCATTTGTATCTGAAATTTAAAAACATAAATTAATGGAGGTACGCAGTTGACTTTCATCTTTGTGGTCGACTAGGAATTTACAAGAAAAATCGACAGTGATCACGTTAGTGAAATTATATAACTCATTTGTTCGATTTCAGAGAGCTATTCACTCAATTCAGAACTCTGATTATATACAACACGCTTGTGACTAACATTTTCTTGAATAAGTATCAAGTTTATAGAAAATCCTATGTAGGACAGGACATGTCATCTCATATGTTTTGCTTGTACAAATTCGGTAGTTCACATGTTCTATGTATATGCCGTAGATATACGTCTAGGTGCCAATATCATTTTTCATCAAACAACATCAATCAAATATGTAACAAATGTTACCTGCTTCAGTTACATGTAAAAATGTTATAAAATATATCTCTTCAGCAAAGATGTATTTGCATTTGAATTCCTTGGGCATCTTTTTTTCAAGTTTTCAGCTCATGCTAATCATATTGGAGAAGTTTACCCTAAGTATAGAATCTAGAATATGCTAAAAACATATATGATCTGGGACATATAAACAGTGTCCGCTAACATGTATGTAGTTTCTTCGAAGTTTCATTGGTTTTTCATAATATGTGTAGTAAATTCTAATGAAGTTCTAATGATGATCATGGATACATCACTTGCTCGTCCTGAAAAACCATATGCCAAGTATATACTGGATATATGATATTTATAATTTGAGAAAAACGATACAGATTATAAGCAGTTATGCTTTTTTCTATTGATAATTTCAAATTCGATTCGTTGCAGAACAAAAGGTGACGAAAGAAGCAAATTTAATCATTATTTTGTCGAAACAGTGAGCATGCATGAAGAAGCCGCAAATTTCACAACGATTGGTCGTTAGATAAGATCAATTGTTCAATATACCCGAAAACAAAAATAAAACAAATCTGAAAAACAGAAAGCGATTGTTTCTCAATCGTGCAGCGTGGGATTTCTAACGATTTGTTTCTTCGTTAATTGGTCCATAATACACCAGTGAAAGTATATAAATGATAGAAAAAGTGTCGTTATACCGATTTTATTAGCTAATAATGCCGCCGCTGACTTTCTCTGTGCGCTTATCCCAATCGAAAGATACGATAAATTCGATCGCGCGTTCTTCATTAGATCGTGTATTCGAGAGACAGCCAAGAATAAGAGGAACAGGTGGTCGAGGATGCTGAGCTGAAGCGTCGGAGGAAAAAATCACCATTGCCTAGTTTCGATCGATGATGTCGAAGTTTAATGTTCCGTTTTGTCGAAATGCGAGACCACTGACCACTTTTGGCAGAAATATACTTTTTCAGTAGATTTCTGGAAATTGAAAAATGTTGGTATGAAAGGAATCTTCAGTAGATTTTGGTAGAAAATTTGATAAAACATTAAACAAGTTTCCAATAATGAAAAAGTCGTTCATTTTCCTAATGTTCTAATTATATTAAATATTAAATACATCATAGCTCATCGTGATAAAGGAAAATCAAAAGAAAAACTTGAGAAAATAAAAACTTCAAGACCTAGCATAACGTTTCATTATGAAAAAGTCATATCTTTAAACTTATATTAGAAGTTTTAGCTCACCTAACAAAGCACACGCCAAACTGAGATATTTCAAAAAGTCTGAGATTCACTATTATATTTTCGAACCTATTTGTCAATCAACCGGTGTCTTCGAAGCGTTTCGTTCAAGAAATAAAGTGCTCATAGATGATATAAGACACGGTGCTTCCTCGAATAATAGTGACATAGACAAGAATCGAAAAGTCATTTGTGTACTATTAATAGGTCATTAGGCATATAATCAAATTGTGTCCAATACATTTTGTTTTCTCATAAACATTCACAAGTATAATGAATATTTTGTTAGCAATCGAAAACTTTCGATTGTATTATTCTTGGTAGAAATCACCGTTATTAAGGAAGGAGCTTCATCACTCTAGCCCTAGCCTCATCACACCAATTCACGATTGGTATAGTTCAGTGAAAATTCGACTATCGAATTGCATTCATTACACTACTCAAGCATAAGATGATATTCATCCAGTAGTTAATAGCTGAACAATAAGTCAAAAATGGCCCGGACGTACTCAAACGTTCATCAGTTTTGTCTTAGTCACAGATAAAATCAAACGCTTCAAAGTATTTTCTTCATTCAGGTTCATTCTTATTTCAATTGTTCATGTCATTTGATATTTCAGAATTTTAAATTGTCATTCCTTTATAATTCTCAGAGATACGAACTCATTCTTGAATTTATTCCATTTCAACACGATTTATTGAGATATATACAATATTCTGAACATACCAAATTTTAAATTATTGACCCAAACGAGATATGAGAACATTATGATAAAAGGAGACAGCAAATCTGCAATGATTTCGTCCATTGGGATTCCCACATTAATCCATTCCCTTAAATGAAACCTGCTCGAATCTTACAAGTAGTTTCATTTCTATCGAAATTCGATACCAACGACAGATCATCGAGCATGTCCTCGTCACATAAAACTTTCATGGACTCTGGTCATGACAGCTTTTTGTCGCTATCAAAGGACCACTTTTTTGTCGGTCAATCTCAACCTCGCAATGTTGCAGGAATCCACAAGACGAACACGGAACAACGATATCTTCCGTGTTGCCACCCCAATGAATTTGGTGTTCTCGTAAGTGGATTCAAAAATCCGCAGATTTCTATCAAATAATATGAAACGTGTAATGACCGGAGAATATGGTGAGAACCAAGAGAGACTGGATATGAATTCGTTTTCATTTCATTTCATTGAGTGTTGTGAAGCTCAGGAAACATTTTACTCGGCGAGGAATTCGGCATCTTGATGTGTTGAAAACCGTGTCCAAAATGAAATCTCGACTAGTCTCTAGGTTAACAGATGAAGGGTGAAAATATCTTACCCGTTGCATTAATCGCGATGGAACCGCTGAAGATGGGACGATTGGGAATATCTCAAAGATGCAGAGGCTATGAAATATATGTAGAAAAGGGATAATAAATAAGCGCGATTGTGGGTATAACCAATGAAATGAACTGCATGGAATGTGCAATCGTTCGACTGTAGTAACGAAATGGCGGTAGGGTGTGAGGTACCGCACCTCGAAGGTACAGGCAGATTTTATAATATTTTATGGCATGCTTATCAAGAAGAGCCTTAGCATTATCAGCAGGTAGTACTTTTCGAGAAGAAGAATTTTGATTTACCAGTGTGGACCAATTGCAAAAAATTCTGTCAATGTATTGTGGGCTCCGTACTTAGCCGGTGTCACGACAGCACTGGTAATGTTTTAGGTCGAGTCTTACGAAACTAGGATTGTGTTACGCAATGCAGTTGTTTGTATCACAATAATATTTGCCTAAACGCGAGTTTACCATTAATATCATTTTGCATCAAAAGTATCTATTTATAAAACAAAGAAAAGATGATACCGCAGACGTTACGTGTGAATGGTGTCGTACTAATAAGTAGCAGCCAGGATGCGAAAGTCTGAAGACTTTTCACTCATTTCCAACTTTGCGACAGATGACAATATCTCTGTCTGCAATGCCGAGAACGTTTCTACTGACAGCCGTTGAGTCGAATTATTCCAGCCCTTTCATACAATAATCTTCATTCAACAAACTTTTATACAATTATTGAGTACGTTATGTGTCTGCCTGAAAGTAACGCACATGTCGAAAGAATGGTTTCTCGAATGAACAAAATATGGAAAAGTGATGAAACACAGTTAAATGTCACAGTAATGAAAGCTTTTATTATTACGAAGATGAATATAGATGAATCATGAACTGATTTACACTCTCATCTGAAATGAAGACCCGATATTTTGAACAAAAAAATTGTTTAGCCGACAAATACAAAAACACGACCTAGAAGTCACGCCAGTACTGGGCTTACCAAGTCCTGCCCAATTGACTCTTAGGTTAGGTTAGGTTAGAAGTGAGTGGGTCTGTTCGGCCCTCCACTGCAACCAACAAGGGTTTATTGTGGCTCACACCTATTCAAACTCGACCAAATAAACCCAGCTTCTTAACGAAGCCGATTAGTTTGTATGGTGAGTGATCTTTCAGGTCAGATGGTAAGAGTGAAACCTTGCTAAACTCTGAAAACCTGATTCGGTCCGCAGCGGGGCAGGCACAAATTATGTGCTCTGCTGTTTCATCATTTTCCAGACAGAGACGACACAGGGTGTCTTCTGACAGTCCGATTCTCTGCATATGATGATTCAAATGACAGTGACCTGTGAGAAGGCCAGTTAGACATCGTAGTTCGTCCCTACTGTAGTCCAATAACTGTTTGGTTTCCGACTTCGAAGGGTGAATAAACGCCTTGGAATGAGCCAATCCTGGAAGATTTTGCCAGAAGACCATAAATCTTCTCGCCCTCCAGGTATTTAATGTTTGTTTGGCAAAGCCTAAGGCGATGCCAATGACAGGTTCTGGTCCGATGAAGCTGCTTGCAGCACCCTCCTTTGCAAGGGAGTTCATTGCCTTCCAGGCCAGTATGGCCCGGAATCCAGACCAGAGACAATTTGTTAAATCTTCCTATTGAGGAGAGTCGTTTTTGGCAATTTGTTACCAGTTTGGACGTTGATCGGTAAGAGCCAATGGCTTTCAGCGCCGCTTGACTGTCCGAGAATATTTTCATTGACTTGTGTGTGAGGTTGGATTCTGCCAATTTCTCCGCACACAGTTCAATAGCATAAATTTCCGCTTGAAATACGGTCGCATAGGTCTCTAGGCAGGTTGATATCTCTGTCCTGGGTTTGCGACTGAAAACACCTGCACCGGAACCAGAAGGTGTTTTTGATCCATCTGTGAACCAACAACTATCTGCTCTCAGTATTTCCTTCCCCCGGAGGATCCAGTCCTCTCTACTCGGGAAAAGAACTGTATAAGGCAGTTCATAGTTCACAGGTGGAGTCATAACGTCAGAGGTCATTCCCAGAATGCTGTGACTTCTAGTGTCAGCCAGCAGTCGGGTATACTCTGCATTAGATTGTTTTGTGCAATTAGCGATGTGCACAAGTCTATATGCAGTCCATCTAGCCTCTCTCTCCAGAAAAATGTGGAGAGGAGGTAGATCTAGAAGGATCTCCATGGCCGCTGACGGTGTGGTACTGATGGCACCACAGATAGCCAAACAGGCCTGTCTCTGTAAGCCAGAGAGCTTTGCCTGAGCCGTTTTCTGAGAAGCCTTCGGCCACCAGGCAATTGCCCCATAGGTAATCATTGGTCTGACAATAGTCACATAAATCCAATGAATTTGTTTGGGACCTAAACCCCAAGATTTACCACAAATCCTTCGACAAGTCCATAGGGACAGTTTGGCTTTGTGTAAAACTTTTTCCAAGTGGGCGTTCCAGGTGAGTTTTTTATCAAGGACAATGCCAAGATATTTCACCTCCGTTCCAAATGGAATAACCTCATCATTGAGAGAAAGTGGCGTTAAATCATCCAATTTTCTTCTCCTGGTGAAGGGGATTATCACAGTTTTGCTGGGGTTTACAGACATCTGCTCCCTCTGGCACCAACCGTGAACAACATCCATCGCGCTTTGAAGGATATTACAAGCTACCCTTCCCGACGTGGACCTTGCCAAAATGACAAGGTCATCTGCATAAGCTTGCAGATCTACTTGTCTTCTTTCGAGGGCATTAAGCAGACTGTCCACCAGGAGTGACCACAGAAGAGGAGATAGTACCCCACCTTGAGGGCAGCCCCTGGTGACCCTGAACTCAATGACCCCGTCTTGAAGAGTCGTAGTTGCAATTAACTCTTAGTGCTTTGATTATTTTGTGTTATTCTATCTTCTTTATTGCAAAAACTTGTAAAGCACTTGAAAATTTTGTTATATTATGCATATATGACCCCGTTCAACAAACTACGACTAACAGGTTACCAGTTTTCTAAGGACCACAATAATTTCTATTGTTTTTTTTTCAGGAAGGGTTTTGCATATATGTGACAGTATTATTTCACTTCGAATAAGTAGTGGAAGGCACAATTTATGCGTAATTGTTGAGTTTATCGAACCCTCAAAACTGATCTCAGAGTTCCGCGGTTTGACTCAGATTCAACAAACACCGGCTAATGGGAGTGAAATCGGACATCGCTGCCATCCAGTAGTTTTAACAATTACTTGAGTTCGAACCAGTACCACTTTATTTTTTTGTTACACCTCTAGATTGCTCGGAGAATTTGTCGTGCTCAAATCGAATCGATTCCTTGTTCGCTTCTGATTTTTTGTTGGGTTCATTTAATGGCAGAGGTCAGAGCTATGCTTGTACCCCTCTATAACGGGCTCCAGTGGAACACATTTATGCTCTCTTCATAGCAAAATAATAAATGTAAATATCTCAAAAGATTCAATCCGAAATTGAATTTTTCAAACTAAAGAGGCCTATCAGTGAATCTTTCTATGAACTCTCAGCTGTGTATCAGAATAAAAAAATTGTTCGTTGAAACAATAACCGTCTAAATCACATTTATGAAAAATTGATGACATTCAGAACATGACTTGTCGAATAAAACGAGTAAATTTCTATTTTTTCAAAGAATCGCTATCAGAACTTCTGGTTGGTAATCGAATACTTTCTGGAAATTCTTAACCCATAAACAAATATGACAGAACTACATAGATAGTAACGCTGGAGGTGAAGATTTCAGAACTAATAGGAACATCCTGTCATTCTATTGCAGTGCTAAGTTACAGTATTGTCAATCTACGCAAATAAAGTTATTTTGATGCGGAGAAGTAAAACTTTGGAAACAGCACACAGGAAAGATTTCAGCCGAGGATAGCACTAACGAGTTCATCAGATTGATGGTCATATGACAGTTCAGAACGATTTGTTAATCGATGATGAAAACCAGTTTTAGCATACGTTTTAGTCCCAATATTTTTGATAGAGGTCGTCAAAGTACAATCCTTTACCCATGCGTGAATATAAGTAGGTTTTGTTTATTCTGCGCTTTGTTGGCAACACTGGTATTCTTTTCGACTTGTATTAACACGTCATGCGAGTTTTGCGCTCCCAACCAAAAAACAATCGTAAGTGAAATATCGTCACGCATGAAGCTCCGATATGTCTGTATGGTCGAAAAAATGTACAGAACACAAAAAGCCGACACTAATATCTGATTGATTGGTCCGATGCAGTATGCCTAACAGCCGATTGTTTATAACATATCTACCACTTCGCGGATCGTAATGTTGGTTTTTGTTCTCCGAGGAAATAAGCCGGAATTCTCGATTCATCATAAACGTGTATGATGTATCGGACGGGTTTCGTTTTTCTGCGTGTGTGTGCTTTTGACGGAATATTTGTCCAGTTGTGTGCCGAGATCCGGGAAAAAACCAGTTTCGTTTTCGATTTGTATTATATGAGGAATACATATTTTTGGCCTACTGCGATGTTCTCCGATGAAATTGTTCTCGAGTTGAAGTGCGGTGTCAAGAAAGAGTTTATTGTTAGTGGTTTCACCGGTTTTTCCTTGTCGATGTTCACACGGGAAGCAAAATCTCGCAATGTTTTAGTGACAAGGTGATATAAGAATTGCTACTGAACTTTTCTAAATTACTGTTAACTGAGTTTACACTACGAAACAAAGTTTTTATCCATTTCCTGATGATCCCAACATTATTGCCGGACGGGTATTTATTCGGGAATCCGCATGTATACGATTATATGCTTGATATGAATCTATAGTAGGAAATTCCATTTTTCTGTGTTCTTGATCTCATTTGATTATTCAAATATGTTGTTGCTATTGTGAATATATATTCATCGAAGTTAGTTGATTGAACAGTAGACCACTCTCTCAATTGCTGATAAAATTTCGATATTTCATCAAGAGTTCATTTGAATTTGTCATTTTTTACATTTTCTTTCGATTTTAGTTGAACTTTCCGACATATCTGTCTTTTGACAGGTTTCAGTAGAGGAAATGATGATTAGACAATGGAGGTTTGAACCAGTATCACTCAACAAGGAACATTCTCAACCAAAATTAAACAAATAAAAAATTATTATAAGAATATTGATTCAGAGAAACACTTCGCTAGAAAAGTGAAGGAATCTGCTGTCATTATGCTGTAAAGATTGCATCTCTATGAGTTAGCTTGAGATCGCGGATGGCTGCCCCTAAAACAAAATGTTATTTCAGATATAAAACTTTGATAACTGTCATTTACGGAAATTGACAATGCCGAATAATTACATTTGAGAAGGATGTTTGCGAATAATGTTATATATTAACAATGATAGGCAAATTTGGGTTATTCGAGAAGTTGCTGATTGGACTTGTTCTATCCAGAAGGAACTGTTTTTCAATTGACACAGCACTTTTCGGGGTAGATTGAAAATCTGCTTTCTACACTTGTGAAGATTCAAATATCAATTCTGTTTTTTCAGATTTTGATAGGTTAGAAACCTACGGAGAAAATATTTATCTCCTACGAAATATTGACGTTCAAACAATAACTCCCTAGGCTTTCCTTTTTCGAAAGTGGCTTGTGAAAAACAAGGAATCACATCAACTTTGAGTCAGTATAGAACTGGAAAGTCTCGAATAGGTACATGAACTTATTTGAAATGACTTATTCAGTACAATGCATTGCTTGAAGTCAACGGGCTTTCGAAACACGTTTCAAAGAGTACAATTAGCATATTATAAGGAATGAAAAAACACTGTCACACAGGATTAGTAAAAGTTATTTATATCCATCCAAAATGTGCATGACAATAGATTGCTCGATTCATTCCAGTGTTTTGAAATAACTGAGTCTAGGTAGTAGTAGCATGAGTAGTGATAAAGTATGTATTTCATTGAATTTTCTTTTTGAATCGGCTTTCATAGTTCACTGACGGATTTGATTGCCAATTCTTTTTGAATTATACGAAGATGAAATACATCAAAAGAGTAGAATCGAGTTCCAGCCAGGTTATTTCTTTGTACTCTGTGGTAATCCTTCTAGTGACGTTACCATATTTGGTAATTGACAAAGATTTCACTTTCGCACTGTTGAGATTGAATGGAAAAGGGAATGGTTTTCAACAGTTATTTCAAAACGTCGTAGATGTTACACTTTGATGGAGTATGAGTTGATTTTTTCAAGTGACTATAAATAACTAACTGAAAAGTTAAGTTGAATCTACCCCGAGCTCAAGTGAAAACGATACCGTAACCTGTTTCATAACTTCATAATATGGTCGAAAATAAAACGTAGATAGATGATTGAACCAGATTCATCATAAAATGAATATTTTACAGAAATTCTTCAAAATATTTATATAAATAGAGACTCCTTCAATACGACTATTGTAATATTGACATCTGGCCCACGGCATTCCACCACCAAGTGAGTTTTATGTGTTTTCTTCTGTTTCATCTATCAAATATGATCCTTTTTCTGGAATTGACTCGTTATTATTTCTTTCTTTCAAGAATTATCATTATCATCCGTCCCGCACGACAGAACAAAAATATCAACAGGACTCGTTCCCATCAAGCGATCCATTTCGAAGTTCCGACTGACAAATCAATTTTATGCGTGCAGTGTAGAACCTCTGCGAATCGAACGTCCAACAATAAACGGTCACGCCAAAACGAAACGTCTGACCGGTGCGCGACAAGGCCACTCGTCATATCGCATCAACACGACATTGCTCGACATCGCCAACAGATGAAAAAATGACAACAAACCTGCAAGAATGCGACTCATCCATTATTCACGGGGTTCCGTCGATCGAGCTATTGATGTCATTTTCAAAAGTGGAATATTGTTTTTTCTTCAAAATCGTCGCGAAAAATCATACACCAGTGTGTCAGTTGATCACCATACGGTTCTAGCCCTCGAAGTCGAGAATGGAACACATCCCCAATTTTTAAAGAGAACTCCTTCAATTATATTATTTTCTGGACTGATTCTATAAGTACATTTTCAGTGGAAATCCAAGAACACAGCTTTTTTATTCCTGGTCTTCAAATTCCTGTTTCTTTTTCACCTCTAATTGTTGAAGTTGTTAGACTTACTCCTAAATTCCTATTTGAGAGATGCATCTCATAGTAATTATAACCTCGCCTATATACGCCCCAAAATACTGAAAAGACTTCAGAACTAACCTTATGGAAAGTGGCTCCTGGACATAAAACTTCCATATTTTTATTGGCATTGACCCTGTGGTATTATAACATTTGAAGTCGGTTTGTCTCAAGACTGGACTCGACTCAAACCAAAAGGAGGAAGGGTTCCTTCAAGAGAACTTTTTTCTGCAGAAACTCAGCTCGGAGAATTCAACGTTAAATAACTAATTCATTACTCGAACCTCACTCATCAAACAATTTTGGACATTCAAAATGATCAGAAATATAGGATGATTCATGATAACTGAGTGAGTTGAGACCTAAAATGTTGGCCACTTGAATTATAAAAAAAGAAAAATAAGACCCAGTCCCTCCTACTAGAATTGATATCTGTTATCTCTCTACAAATCACATTGATTTGGACAAAACCTACTTCGAATTGAATCTTTCCAGTTCAACTTTTCTTTTCGAAAAAGACTTTCAACATTGATTTATACTCAATGAACAGGTAGCAATCTCCTTATTTTCGTTTGACAAAATGCATGTAGCGTCATGTGTGTACCATTTGTCGATAATGAGTTCAAATCGCGCTGCGCCGGCACAAGAGAACGAATACAAAGTCAGAACCATTGGGACAGAATCCAACATGTCAAAAAAGAAGTGCAATCCATTGACTTCAAGTTGAGCTTGAATACGATACAATGAGGCGGATGTTTGAATTGGAACGGAAGTTAATTTTGGAGAACGCTGAACTGAGAAGAGCAGTGTTTGAAGAGAACTTCGAACGTCAAGCTGAAAAAGGTTCTGGAAGCAGATAAATAGAGCTCCAATCACCAGATTAGTTCAAACAGGAAAAATATACAGAAATGGGCAAAAGATATCGATTCTTTCATTAGTGAAAGTTCTGGCAAGGATACTGGTGATGCGAATGCTTCAGGTAGAGAAGGGATTCTCCAAACATGGACCTGACAGTCTTCAACACTAATCACTTAGTGTTTCATATTTCTTTGTTGATCATTTCTTATATTTTCGTTACTTCAAAAGGGAATGAGAATATGTCATCATTTGAGTTCCTTCAAGACTAAGACCTCGTTCGATTGGTAAGTCCTTTTCAAAATCTAGATCGTTCACCGCAATCTCTGCAGTTACTCGCCAATTCTTTTCATCTAGAATCCACCTTCTCTGTGTACATCCGGAATTATATTTGAAATTTCTTTTACAGAGTCGAAGCTTTCCAGGTAATCGTCAATGTAGAGCTGGTCGTTAATTACTCGGGCCGCTTCAAAAAACTCTTGTTCAAATTTCTGGCATTTCTCATGCTGGAGATGGCACTGCACCAAATATCATGACATCCACCCGGTATTCTTGAGGTTTTCCATCTTCACCCCACCAGAGGAATCTTCGGGCATCTGGATCTTCCTCTCCATCTCTTTTATGCTATCCTTCTATCTCTGGATTTGAACATCACTCCTAATGAATAATTGAAGAGATCAGATCCTTCTGGAATATTCAAATATACTTCATTCAATCTTGCTGCGATATCAAAAATAAATCTAATTTTGTCAGATTTCTTTGCATTAGGGACTGCAAAATGAGGTAAATACAAAGAATTGTTATTGTTATGGTTGACATTTCTTTCTGCATATCCCCTTTCAAGATATTCATATTTTATTAGATAACTCCCAGCAAAATTTTACTTTTCCGACATTTTTCTTGTCGCTGAACGTACGACTCACCGCAAGTGATCTGGAATTTACGAATTTCACCTCATTCTTCCATAAAAGCCCTGTTTCCCATTGTCAATCCTTTGTAACGTTCTGTTTATGATTTCGACAGCCCGCTCATCATCTTTACAGAGTCTTTCCTCGAAGATCTTCACTCCCAACCCATCTAATTTGAAAAACTGCTTTACCAAATCGTGTTACTCATCAATTACAGAAAATCCAGTCATTGTCCTGTCTCCCATGGAAAAACATTGCTTCACCAAAACATGCATGTCGTCGACTCGATGGTTCTCGTGAAGCAAAATCATCATTATCAACTTGACCTCGAAAACAGACCATATTGCCGTGAATCACCTAACGCAATTTGGTCCATGGGAGAATTGGACTATTTTTGTCTCCTTCAATAATCAAATCGATATAATCTTAGCCAATAAGAATCACTAGGATGTCCACAGAGCTCTCTCGCTTCTCATATGGGGGGGCTGCTGAAAGAGACGAGTTAAATCTGAGGAAACGGCTCTACAGACTACTCTGAGAAATCAAATCTACTAAGAAAAAGTTCTCTGACTTCATTATTTGAAGTTGAAGGTATTGTTAATAGTAGACCACTAACTCACGTTTCTTTAGATTACACCGACTAAGAAACCCTGACTCCGAACCACTTTCTTATTGGATCTTCTAGTGCTGCACTTGCTCCTTGTCTGATTTTACACGAAATTGATGGTTGAAAGGGAGAGAATGTTGATTTTATATTTGCTTCTGTTTTCACTTTGTATTTTACTCTCAGATAGTTTTGATTGTCAGTGATCGAAAAGACAAGGGAATGAAGGTTTCTAATAAAACAAGGTAAAGTTTTCGGATTTTTTTTTAATAAAAGTTATATAGAACAAAATTTTAATTTCAACGTTGTTCTTGTAGATCTACACGATTTGCGAAGAGATTAAGAAATTAAGTTATTTTGAAAGAAAGAAAGAAGTATACTATAATAGAAATTTCGAGAAACTCTTAAAACTGCGCCAGACCAGTGAAACTGAATCCATCTACATCTTCCGATCTATTAGTAGGCTCTGGCTTTGGAACCATGAACGTTTATATTGTCTCAATTGTGATATCAATAGGGAAGAATATCGACCGATGAGGGCGCTGGTGGTGGTTAAACTATATCCACCATTTTGAAATAGTTACCTTGTTTACATTTGTGAAATAACGCGCCAAACTGAAATCCAGTCATCAGTTGCACTCGCTAGACAAGATTTTGGTGTTTTTTTTTGCTATATTTTCATTGAACGAAGTTTTTCTCGTGAAGGTTAATATAACTGTGTTCATGATGCACTGAATAGCCGCATAATACTATTCATTGGAGGTGAACATAGATGCATTGTGTTTTAAAATCTATATTCGTTCCAGGACATTTTTCAGTTTCAGTGTAGTGTTAGTGAACCAAAGAGGCTTTCATTACATGGATGATGAAATGCGTCGTAACTTCTCCTAAAAATAAAACAGACTCACCAGGTAACAAGAAATCATCTCTCTTGAAATGCAAGGAACACACTGAAGCAGCTCTAGGTGGTGATTCATGCAGTTTCAGTGTTATTTTTCCTAGCCTTGTACCTGTGTATTTTCTCTTTCAATCCACTCTCCGTAATCTTTCCCGCCAAAGATGTATTTCTCTTTGGAAACGTGTGGAAAGACAACTTTGGATTTCGGTTCCTAGAGTTGCGGCAACTTGGCACCAAACACTTTATACGGCTCACTGAGCGATCTGCATCCATGATTGTTTGTTATTATTGATAAAAAAAAACTACAACTTCAGATGAGATTTCCTAAATCAACACCAAAGAACTCAATAAATTCCGAGATAAATTCACACACATAAAATGGAAGCCGTTTGTTTGTCAAATTATAGCAGTGCGTTATATTTCCGCCAGACGTCGCATAAAATTATAAACTTCCCGAAAGCAATGAACTTTTTTTCTATTCAAGATCTTGGTCTATTTCAATTTAGAACTTAGAGAATTCAAACTAACAGATCTCTCACTGAAAAGTTGACATTGTTTTCCCATCAGGAGATAACAACTCGATGAATCGAGTGAAAGTGTTTCGTACTATTGGAAAAAAAGTATCTTCGAGAGTTTCAATCCTACTCTATACGTTATATCCTCTCGTTAATCAGGATCGCATTCGACCATCAACAAACTAGCTTTTTTTAATTCGACCATTACTATTTTCGAATTTTCCACTTGATACTCATCTGAATTCATGCGGATTCACTCTTTTGCGAACAATTTCTACAGTATCTTATAAGGATCCACATTGCTCGTGTGGAAGCGTAATATACGTTGAATTCATGGTTTGCGTTGGTCGGGAAGTGCATTTTAGGTCACACCGTGTGCGACTGAGTTTTATCACTTATTTACTAATTCAACAGACTGCTATCTCGATCATATCTACCTCATTTCCTGTTTTCTGATTATTTCAAGCGTGATGGACGGGGGTGAAAATTCATAT
The DNA here is from genome assembly GCA_032362365.1 of Zygogramma bicolorata. Taxonomy (NCBI): domain Eukaryota; kingdom Metazoa; phylum Arthropoda; class Insecta; order Coleoptera; family Chrysomelidae; genus Zygogramma; species Zygogramma bicolorata. Next base: position 124,924 of record JAVJAQ010003882.1, read on the forward strand.
CCTCTCTATTCAAATCTATCAGTAGGGGAGCTGAGAAAAATTTTGTTTAACAATTTGGTGTTTTCATTAGTATTGAAACAATGAAATTTCTCTCTAATCATATAGCACAATGTAGAAATATGAGCCTAAGCTCATTGTGAAGCAAATATTCTGTTTTTTCTAGGATAATATGAAATTGTAATTCTGACGTCAGAACCCATATCGATGACAACTTTTTTACATTTGAAGCGTAGGGTTTATGATAGATGGATTTGTATTTTCGATTTTATCGAGAATTATTGTAGTCATTTTTGTTTTGCAGTTATAAAATACCTTCAGACGTGTTTGTGAAAGCTCCGTCAAACAATTTACCATCTATAGACACTTTTATGGTGATAAAATGCGTATAGAGCGACGATCCTTGCAATGCAGCTGAATTTCTAAATGTAAAACAACATCGTACGTGTACTCAAAAAGTTCTATTTCTGTTGGAATTACTCCCAAATATTCCTCCAAAATCAAGTCAATGTCCGATTGTTTTCATTTGAAGAAGAGTTTCCATATTTTCTCTTTTAGAGATTATGTTACATCAACATCATGATTTGGAAAAGCATATTCTTATTTCTCATATTTGAAGTAAATATCACCTACAGGGCTACTCGTGTGGTATACGGTTTCAATGCCATCGGGTATGTGAAGTTTCAAAGGGCCCTTTGTAAACTTCATGCACAGAGCAAAGTGTTCGTCCGACAGTTATTCTGTCCAACTTATTGTTGATGAGACAGAAAGAAGATAAGTTATTAGATGTGGTCTGAATGATTGTGCTGCTTTGTCATGTTATTGATTGTTCAAAAAAAAAGCAGCTATTTTATATTTTTCAAAAGATTGTACGCATTGTAAGCATGCACTTGTATTTGTGATGTGCGATGTGGGGACACCTCACTGTTTACCATAGAACAACGACGTGTCCAGCAACAAGTAGTGACGTATTTTTTTTGTAACTGACTGTTGACCATTCTTCCTGTTTTTTTTATGGAAAACACCGTATTTGGCTGCATATTCAGTTGAAATAACTATGTTAAATATTCTCGTTCAAAATGGAGACTATTGACAAATAATCTACATGACAATTTAATCGTTGGATTACATGAACTCCTTCAACGATATCAATTTTAATATATTTTCAGGCTCACAGACTATATCTGGCACCTATAACGATCGTTGGCCAAGTTTCCGATTTAATAAAAGGGATTGGATATCGTGCTTATGAAAAGGGTGGATTACAAGGGTCGCTGCCTCTCTTTCATAGTATCCGGAAATATTAAAGTGTTGGTGGATTCAATAGTAAAGTTGGTGAAATTTATATATTTTTATTGTTCTTTTGTCCTATTTAAATGTTTGATTCCGTAAAAAATGGTGCGACGAATTCACTTGTTCGTTTTTTTTAATTGTAGATTTATAAAGAGATTCAAACCTCTCGTTTACTGCGAAATGTTATGATTCTGAAGCATAAAATGTATCCATTCAACGATTCGAAAATGTGTTTTGTTGTTTTCACATTCCACCACCATACAAAATGAAGCCAATGTAAATTGTGATAGCAAACAAGTTAACCAAAAAAATAGTGGTGTCTCTTTCTTGTGTCCTTATCTACCTGAACACAGACAAAGTTATTCACATATTGATAGTATAAACCTCTATTCGACCTTTCCATCACTAAGAATGTGAGTTTCGTAGGTAAAATTCATATAACAAGACGATCAATTAGTTTGGGTAAGGTTAATGTGTTCTTCATTAGAAAATCTCTTTTATCTTCTAGTATTTTGAAACAACTACTCCTCTGGCTGATACCACGGAGGGCATTGGATTACATCCAACAGGTGTTGGCGCAGGATTCTTCACAGAAGAAATTCCTAGTAGTTGTTATCTGATAGGTGTTAGTCCGTCAACCAACAGTATAGGTGAGTTGAGGCTGGCCTGAACAAATTGTTCATTTAGAATATTTGATTTAAAGCCAGTCTTCAAACATACCCGTGAATATTTTTGATTTTCGTTAAATCCTTGTACTAGGAATTGGGCCATGCACATATGTTCTAGGTTAGTACCTAGTCTATGGGCAGATGGCGCAGCAACGGCTATTTTGCTTGTTGTTTGTATCAGCCTAGGTCTAGGGAAGATACTCTGTTCGAATATGACTATAAATTATGGGGACTCATCGACTTATGTTCATGATGGCACTGCCTTGCACTGACAAGAGGCCAAATAACCCGAAACCGGTCTACAAGTGTGTCCCGTCCCAATAATTGAAAAATAGTTCTGCCAGTTGGATGGCCAAGAGCATATGCAGGAGTTTCTTCTGTGAAGTATCCTGAACACCCGTTGGTTGTAATCCAATACCCTTCGTGGTATTAGCCAGGAGAGTAGTTGTTTTCTGATACGTGTTAGTTCGTGAACCTACAGTGTAGGTGAGTTGAGGCTGGCCTGCACAAACTGTTCATTTAGAATATTTGAGTAACATCTTTAATTCTCAAGTATTTGAAATTGATCCTGCCCAGGTAGTTTGACCAAGTCTTCGTTATTGATGCTAGGAACATACATTTGTTCGGGAAAGGGCAAGTATTGACTCGTTTCTAAAATTCTCAATGAAAAAATACATTTGAAAATAACGATTTTTGTTAAGTATCACCAGGATCGTAGCTTTCAACGTGAGATTCTCAACATAGAGGAAGGAGTGAAAGTCTGTCCAAGTGTCCGATCACTCAGTGGACTTTTTGTGATATCAAATACGGGAAGGAACTCAATGAAAGCCCACTTACAATCTCCACTGGATTAATATTAATAAACTTCTGGGCGGTTTGCCTATTACTGATTCTTGAACAATTATATGAAATCAATACATGTGAAATTAAGGATCAAATGACTTACCTGTGAGGATGACACGTTCGATTAGACCAAAACTTGTAGTCACGTCTTCTTCGTACTAGTAGTCACTACTTCTTACAACAAAAAACATAACAAAGATATCATATCGCTCGGACCCTAATTATGTTTTTGTGGTTGAGCATCAATAATTGGGGATAACCAGAAATATATAATTGTCATTGTGGAGAGATCGAATGTGGCTTATTGCATAATAAGGAATAAATTTCCTTAAGGTAAGTTAGTAATTTGATCCTTAATATTATAATTCGAGACACGTTCTCATAGACCAAAACTTGTAGTGAAGATGATCTGAAAAAATTTTGGAAAAAGAAATTTATTTCTGAGAATCATCATTCTTGAATATTTTTTCAGAATTTTACATAATTGAGCTAGTTATGGGTACATCTCTATTCACCTAAATGTAATTCTGAAGGAATATATGATCCATCCTCATTTTCCTCAAGAGCTAAAAGGCTCTTAGCATGCATAGATTTCACTTCTAATAGTTCTCTTCAAGCTTCTGTAAATGTTTCCGAATAAAGTAAATATTCTTCTGAAAGACTCTTTACTCTTACTTGCGCGAAAACCGTCGAAGTAGTTCATGCAGAAAACTCGTAAATATACCTTCTCTCATATGAAAATTATTACAGTTCAATAAGTCGATGAACTATCAAAATTGATATTGTGGAAGATTGTTTTCAGTGTCACGAATTTTCATAGGGCAAACATTCTGCGAATAGTCGCAAGGCAATATACCTTGAACTTGTGCCGCTTGTGCAATGAACGCCCTGTGCGTCTACGTGGGAATCGTTGAATCGAGAGATTCGACCAATGATTCATTCTTACATGAGATGAAAAAAAAAAACGTAATCAAAGAAGTCGCCGTTACTGGCGGCCAACCTTGACAATCATATCGAATTCATAATGGCTAGTCATCCATCAAACTCATTCTGACTTTTTAATCAAGCACAGGAAATTCGGTGGCAGCCACTATAATAATCGAAATCCTTCGATGTCGTTGGTCCATACGATTCACCGAACACCTACAAAAACAGTGGAAACACAGGCGGATATAAGGGGAAACAAGCCATCCCAAGACTAGGCTGATGGGTCTGTTTCATAATTACTCCAGCAGAAAAGCAAAACTTGAAAATGATATCACTTTTACGTCTGCCACAATTTAGTCATTGGATCTCATTTATAATAGAAAAGAAATCAACATTCATTTTGTAAATCATTAATAGTCAGTAATGCATACTGAAGTAGTTATAGTTATTTTTCTCAAATAAATACAATAAATAATGGAAAACAAGGACGGTAGCCGGATAGCTCGGAAAAAAAAATTGTCCGGAACATTCGATTGGCTGTTGAGCACCCAGTTGACAGCTAAGATTCTCAAAAGAACATTAAAAAGGTGGCCTGAGTGAAAAGCAAAGAAGAGATTTTTTTTTTATTCATTTGCCTATTATACTATGAGAGTTCCTGGCGGCCCATGACGTGAATTTGTCGGTACATCCATAATTTTGTCATGATCCCCGATGAAGTCCCCTCAGATCCGCCTGTGAACGGAACGATATGATGAAGGATAGTAGGTTGATGACTTCTACATTAAACAATATCTGTGAGATTTCACGGTCTTTGCTTCGTAATGATACCGTGGCAAGGTGCACTATTATTTTGCGCTTGACAAAATAGTCTGATAAAGCAACGGATAAACTGCCTAAAGACCGTGCGATATTCTAATTACGGGTACGCGAAAAAACGTTCATGATTATAAGGTTGCCGGCAAAAAATGCATAGGAGTTTCCACGCGAAATCACGAGTTATGTTTTGTATGCTAACCGGAGATGCGTTCCTTGTAAATAATCAACAGTTGAGCTCTCAACGTGCTTAGGTAGATGGTTATCAGTGACAAGAAAATTACCGGGTATAACGAACTCTTCAATTCGTACTGTTGTCGAGATATCTTGATAAAAAAATCAGTTTTTATCCAACGAAAAATTCAAAACATGTTTATATACCGTTCCGTTATCTCTCAACTGTGACCCATTTCTGGTCTTCTGTCTGGTCTATTTCCTAACAAAATATAAACATCCTTGGTTTCTATTCATGGCCGTACATGGTACATGGATTCAAATGGAATATTTGAAAGACTCACAAATTCAGATAATATTTTCAACAAGCCAAAAATGCATTGACAATGTGGCCTAACTGAAACGCAGTGATAAACACGTGAACAACTACCACTGAAATTTTTTAAAAAATGAATAAAAAAAATTGAAATAAGTAATGTAAACAAAACTAAAATAGGTGATTAGTTATTGTTGTTGTATAGGTGGCTGTCTTTGCATTCATCAAGAAAATGAAAAAGTTGTCAATGAAGAAATATTTTGTGGTTAATATTTTTTCAGATTTATTTTCTCTACATCAAAAGATAACATCTTGCTGATCTTATGCACCTAAATTGGGTCGTTATACAATTTCTTTCACAATAAGTTGGCACTCGTTATTTTTATATTCTTATAACTTAATAGCAGACACACGAAATTATTTTACCATGAATTTCCTGTATCTGTTCCAGGGCAACCTTCAATTCTATAGGTGAATGTTACTCTTAACCATTATCTTGTGTTCAAGAAATGTATTTCAGAATAATTATTTTTAATTATAAAAATTTGAGCTTTCTCTTAGTGGGTGTCCATACCCGTAGGAAATAGACATCTGCTAGAACTGACAATTGTACATAGTCGGCTTATAAGAAATAGTATTCTACAGAGACCTCTGTTAAATTTTTCTGTATGCATATACCAGTTAAGGGAGTCTCAAATGTAACATTCAGACAGAAGTGCTGGAAATGATCAGCTCCCCAGCTTTTTCATCATTTATTTGCATTAAATTGCTGAATAATCAATAATCACACGTTAAAAGAAAAGGCCTCGTTAATCCATTGCTCGCACAAGTTTTGATTTCTGAGGGTTGACGTTCAATCAGTGGAGTTGTCACTTATAATATCACAAGAGCTTGAATTATTTCCAGGAATAATTTAAGCTTGCGTGGTATTTGGTGAGAAAATTTCACAGCATAATCAAAAAAAAAATTATAAATCCAACCTGACATTTCAAATCAATTTCTCTGATTGTCAAGTTAGTCAGGGTATTGCTGTTTTTGACATATATTGATCTGTCATTTTTGTTTAATCGGTTCTGTCAGAAAAGATAATGAATACTTGTTATAAAAATAATATAATATAAAAGTACTAACTTTAGTTAAACCAAAAGATGAAACTCAGATGAGTCCCAGTCCAGTCTATCGTCCTTTGGTAATTTCAGTCGACTAAAGGTGGTAGAAATATATTTTTACAAGTAACATGAAGCAATTTCGAAGAAATACTTATGAAGGTATGTCTATCGTTTAATAAAGAAAATTACCATTTTCACATGTTTTACATATGTTTATTTTTTGAACTGTGGCGCTTCGAAAAAATTTCCGGATTTTTTTTTTTTTTGGTTGCCCTGGTAACTAGTCAAAATTGAGGCATCTTATTGGTTGAAGAGTAGAGTTGTGAAATGTAGGGTGTGAAATTTTCAGCTTTTTTGAAAGAGTGAATGAATCGGAGGGGATGTTGATAAGTGAGATATCGTCAGCAAAGAGAATAGTGGAGCTTTTATTGGAAATCTGCTCAAATACAATCATCATAATTTTTTTATTTAGCACCCCACTATTATGGTTGCAAACCTTGACTTAGCTCATTTATGCAAATAAATTGATGGCATAACAAAAGTTTACTAATCATTAGATACTCAGGAAGTTCTCATACACTTCAGATTCGAGAATGCCTGAATTTTGTTATACTTATAAAAGTAAATATTTGCAATTAGTTATATGTTCCATCTTGGACAACTTCTTCACTCTATCGATAAATGGATCTTTGCCCTAGAAAATTTTCTATAAACGCTCATCTTACTTGATATACTGACACAGTGAAAAAACACCTTTTCAAGCACCCAGTCATAAGCACACGATCTTCAATTTTCAGCGCGCATTTTAATAATGAAAATAGACACGATCGAAAATGGCGTCATTTCAATTTGGGAAATTGTGCTGATTCTCGGAAATCCATCCGACCTGGAGTCGAAACGGGATGCGGACAAAAAAGAAAATAGAGACTAGTCTCGCCACCAATAGTACAAATTGACGTCCAATGGTAATTCGACTTCCCTAACGACCCATCATGCTGCCGGTTGTCCATAACCCTATTTATCGTCAGTTTTAATGAAGCCGTCGACCGATGTTGACCATTGGCAATGGAAAAGACTGGAGGCGAATATTGAGTGGATATCGGATAGGCTACGTCTGCCTAAATACATTTCGGTCTCTTTTGGAGCACGGACACGTTGGCTCCATATTGTGAACAATCATCACCTCGAACAGGGTTTGGACGACCTCTGAAAAATGATGATTGTTTGTAGAGAAATGACAATCGTTTATCGTAAAGATACTTTACAATAATTTTTTACGACATTGCTTTAACGGATAGCGTTAAAGGAAATTTTTTTCAGCTGGAGTTGACTGAAGGGCTTTTGTCCTTGCAGATAACGCTGCACCGCCGAATGAAATGAGAATTCATTTACGAAATCAAGGCATTCACAAATCCATTGCCAGACGCTTGTTTCGACCCTCCATAGGTCTAATTATATATTTACCCAAGTTTCTCGTATAATTCGGCTAAATTTTACAACAAGTTACCCGGTGAATTCAGACTCTACACTATCTAAAACTTCAAGAAACGTTTGAAACCTATTCTCAAACATTGATTACATGTAGTAATGCCTTCAAATATGGAATGTTTTTGAGACTCATATATTTTTTACCTTTCTCTGTATTTACCTTTCCTTTTCAAGCTCGGTCAGTTGTTCGAGACACAAGATTGCCTTGAATCTCAGGAGGGTTGCAGCTTCTGTGCGTCTTGCTGTCAATTTATATTGTCAAAATATGATATGGTAAACAAATGAAAATAAATTAATAACAGTTTTTGTTCCAAACTGGTTTTTGTTTCTTTTATTCAATAAATTTCATTCTAAATAGGAAACATGAAAACTAGACACTGAGATGGAACTTTTCCAGAAACTTGAAAATTTAAATAAAACCTTACTCTACCCTGTTTCTAACAGATATCTATCTTACTTCTGTCTTACTTTTATCATTTGTTTCTATTCAAAACTGATTCTTAATTTACTAGTTTTGACATACTATACAGGAGTTTCCACGCCACGAGTTATGTTTTGTATGCTTACCGGAAATGCGTTCCTTGTAAATAATCAACAGTTGAGCTCTCAACGTGCTCGGGTAGATGGTTATCAGTGACAAAAAAATTACCGGGTATAACGAACTCTTCAATTCGTAATGTTGTCGAGATGTCTTGATACAAAAATCAGTTTTTAACCAACAGAAAAATCAAAACATGTTTATATACCGTTCCGTTATCTCTCAACTGTGACCCATTTCTGGTCTTCTGTCTGGTCTATTTCCAAAAATATGAACATCCTTGGTTTCTGTTCATGGCCTTGCACGGTACATGGATTCAACTGAAATATTTGAGTCTCACAAATTCAGATAATATTTTCAACAAGCCAAAAATGCATTGACAAGGTGGCCTAACTATAACGCAATGATACACACGTGAACAACTACCACTGAAATTTCTCAAAAAATGAATAAAAAATTAAATAATGTAAGGGTTGCAGCTTTTGGGCGTCTTGCTGTCAATTCATATTGTCAAAATATGATATGGTAAACAAATGAATATAAATTAAAAACAGTTTTTGTTCCAAACTGGTTCTTGTTTGTTTTATTCAATAAATTTTGTTCAAAATAGGAAACATGAAAACTAGACACTGAGATGGAACCTTTCCATAAACTTGAAAATTTAAATAAAACCTCACTCTACCCTGTTTCTAACATATATCTATCTTACTTCCATCTTACTTTTATCATTTGTTTCTATTCAAAACTGATTCTTAATTTACTAGTTTTGACATACTATACAGTTCTTTTTTTATTCAAAATTTCTATTTCTTTGATAGTCTGTGAACTTGGTTTAGCTGTATTGTTGAATTCCAGCCTATGATTCACGTCACGACCTTGCTAACTTCACTGTATGAGGTTAGGGAAGGTTGAAAATAGACTTTGAGAATAGTTTTTCGAAATTTGATATTGCCGAATTGTTTATGGATCGTTTTAATTTCCACAAATACCTGGATTCGATGATGTAGTTTGGTTGTGTCTGGTTTTTCTCAGCTCAGCTCTGGTGTTCTACAATTTTCAAAGGTATGTTCCACTATTTACCTTCGACTTCTATTCCTCTGGTACTTGGATTGATTTGCTACCTGTATAGTGCCTTTTTGTTCACTATTATGCAGTTTTTACTATTATTATCAATTTTGAAAACTTTTTTTGTTACACTTCCTTATTAATTACTTTGTACATATACTCATACTATGTACAATTTTTATTTATTTACATAAAGGACCCCGCACTAATCTTATGGAAAACCGGTTTCGGTGAAAATCGCTGAAATTTCAATATGATGTCGCCCATGCCATCCTGAATAAAAGTTATCATTGCGCCAACTCTCTGAATGCCCGCGTTTGGATTCTACAGGGGGTCAAAGTTCGATATTTTGACGATTTTTCAAAAAATCCGGAATTTCATTTTCATTGTATCGATCTGAATTTTTATAATGGAATAGTCCACAATATGTGCATCAAAAAGTTCAAATGACAAAAGTTTCTAGAATCAAAACTGGCGGGTATACAGAGGGTTGAACTTTGTTTTTGGTAATTTTTATCGAACTTTTTTTGAGAAAATATTCGTTTTCCTGCAGATCCATGTGCAATTGATGTTACTTACAGTACATAAGAGGGCGATCATATTTTGCATTTGAACTAACCATCCAACTTTAAATATTTGAAAGGTACGGGGCGATCAAAAATATATTTTCAATTTCGGAAAAATGTATCCCTTTGTATAGTCAGCTTTCACCAATATATTCAGCTGATTTTTTGAAACTATGTAGCTAACATACATACAAATGTGTCAACGTCTGTGCTCATTAATCTGAATCCAAATAAAGTTGCGGCGATGGTCCAAAAAATATGGAGAAGGGATGTTTCGGAATAATTTAGAAATGATTTCTAAAATCGTCCGTGAATTTCTTTTATTTTCTGATATAATGTAGATGAGTTATTATTGATCAAAAAGTTCTACAGTGCCTACCACGCGAATGCCACGGTTTGAATTATACAGGGTTTTGAAGTATAGTATTTCCTTGATTTCTGGAATAATCAATAATTTCTTTGTAACGGAAAATAATAGTGTTTACTAGACAAACTTCGAAACATTTCAATGACCAAATTATCTGAAATGAGAATTTATGAATATACAAAGGTTGGTCCAAAAAAAAATTTTTTTTTCAAAAATATAAGTATCCGTTTACTATTCATATTTTTTATATATTCAGAAACTCTATTAGGACCAGGACCACCTTGTCTCCACCCGATGTTTTAGGAAAATCCAGTATGAAAACAATATATTCTCGAGAAAGATCGTGTGCGGAAGAACAAGTAGAGAGAAATGAGATGATTTGGTTTATATTCAGGTAAATTGCGTCAGGGTCTGTCGGATGATTTCTTGAAGGTAATATTCCATTATCCCTCTAGGCAAGCCACCAGCTTAGCAATTTCTAAAGTAAGACAGTCTTTGATGCAAAGATTCGTTCCATCGAATATCGGCTTTGCAGCCATCGATAGGAATGTGTATATTAGAAGGCATGTGAGTGAGTTTTCCAATATTTTATATAACCCGACCCCAGCCAACCCGAAGGCCATCGTTTACATCGACGGATCATACGCCGCCATAAATAAAAGTTGTAATTTCAGGATATTGCGCCAATCTTTCTGCCGGTACAAGGGACATCATCTGGTGAAACCAGTTTTGATTGTGGCCCCGGATGGATATATACTGAGTATTCAAGGACCTTATTTCTCAGACGCTCGCAACAATGACGCAAGAATTTTGGAGAATCAGTTTGAAAGAAACTTAGAAGACATGAGGGGATGGTTTAATGAAGGTGACATTTTTGTTGTGGATCGGGGTTATCGAGATGCCATACCCTTACTGAATAATCTTGGCATACAATATGAAATGCCCGCGATTGTTCCACGAGGGCAACAACAGCTTTCCACCGAGGAAGCAAATAAATCTCGATTAGTGACGAAAACTAGATGGATAGTTGAAGCAAGAAATGGACATTTGAAAAGCATGTTTAAGTTTTTTGATAAAACGATCGAAATGCCACACGTACACAATCTTAGCGATCTATATCAAATGGCTGGTGCACTCATCAACAGCTTCCACCCCCCAGTCTCAATGAGAGGTGCCAATGCTCAGCTGGCACAAGAATTGTTACGAAAATCACAGGAGGTAAATGTCGTCCAGGCTCGAGTGGAAGTGGACAATCTTCATCTGAGAAATGGTCAATGGGTCCGTATGAATGGAAACCTGATTCCAAACTTTCCTCGCCTTACGATAGAATATCTAAGAGATTTGACCGTAGGTATATACCAAGTTAAACTTTCACCTTCGTATATACAGGATAAATTGCAAAGGGAAGAAAATGAAGAGTTTCAGGTCGATATTTTCGAAGAGGAACCTGGATTCATGAGAGTCAGGGTTTTTTCGAGGTTCAGAAATGCCACAAAATATCAACTGTGGATCAAATATAATGATGGAGAAGAACCTGATGAACCAAACGAGCCCATATTAGGATATTTTTGTACTTGTAAAACCGGCGCCAGAACTTTAGGAACATGTGCGCATGTTGCCAGTGTTCTATGGTATCTTGGTCATGCTCGACATGACCCCAACAGTCGATACCCCTCAAGTTCCCTACTAAACTCAGTAATGGACGCGGCAAATAGACCACAACAAATGGTTCCTGATGGTGCGCTTGAAATAGTTGGGTAGTGAAACGATGACAGTCATGCCGGTGAATAAACTCCTCACAATTTATTTGAATAACATCTCGAAAAACCCAAGACCGGTATGTAGGTGGTCAATTTGGATGCATGACATTTCGTCTGAAGTCTAATTCTTTATTGCGATAGAAATCACTTGCATCCTCATTCTTCATTGCAATTGAATTAACTGCAGATTCAATCATTGTAATGGAAGATTTTTCCAATTATTTCAGAATGTCGCATGCTCTATTCAGTGATATCTATATAAGACCTACCCTACACTGATGAGGGGCAAAACCCCGAAACCGGTATAACTCGTTTCGGAAAACGAAATATGAATCGTCCGAAAGGCTGTCTTCATGGAAAAAATGTACTTGCTGAATTGATTCGACTCAGTTCAGTAGCTGTTGTAGTACTATCATCATTTCTGTTTTCTCTGATTCAGCCCATATGCTTGGAATCGTGCTGAATTCATGTTATGTACTTACTTTAATTCATATTTCATATATCTGTCAGTTGCGGTCACAATTTTTTGAAGACAATGGCAGTTGCGAAGACCTGAATATAAACCAAATCATCTCATTTCTCTCTACTTGTTCTTCCGCACACGATCTTTCTCGAGAATATATTGTTTTCATACTGGATTTTCCTAAAACATCGGGTGGAGACAAGGTGGTCCTGGTCCTAATAGAGTTTCTGAATATATAAAAAATATGAATAGTAAACGGATACTTATATTTTTGAAAAAAAAATTTTTTTTTGGACCAACCTTTGTATATTCATAAATTCTCATTTCAGATAATTTGGTCATTGAAATGTTTCGAAGTTTGTCTAGTAAACAATATTATTTTCCGTTACAAAGAAATTATTGATTATTCCAGAAATCAAGGAAATACTATACTTCAAAACCCTGTATAATTCAAACCGTGGCATTCGCGTGGTAGGCACTGTAGAACTTTTTGATCAATAATAACTCATCTACATTATATCAGAAAATAAAAGAAATTCACGGACGATTTTAGAAATCATTTCTAAATTATTCCGAAACATCCCTTCTCCATATTTTTTGGACCATCGCCGCAACTTTATTTGGATTCAGATTAATGAGCACAGACGTTGACACATTTGTATGTATGTTAGCTACATAGTTTCAAAAAATCAGCTGAATATATTGGTGAAAGCTGACTATACAAAGGGATACATTTTTCCGAAATTGAAAATATATTTTTGATCGCCCCGTACCTTTCAAATATTTAAAGTTGGATGGTTAGTTCAAATGCAAAATATGATCGCCCTCTTATGTACTGTAAGTAACATCAATTGCACATGGATCTGTAGGAAAACGAATATTTTCTCAAAAAAAGTTCGATAAAAATTACCAAAAACAAAGTTCAACCCTCTGTATACCCGACAGTTTTGATTCTAGAAACTTTTGTCATTTGAACTTTTTGATGCACATATTGTGGACTATTCCATTATAAAAATTCAGATCGATACAATGAAAATGAAATTCCGGATTTTTTGAAAAATCGTCAAAATATCGAACTTTGACCCCCTGTAGAATCCAAACGCGGGCATTCAGAGAGTTGGCGCAATGATAACTTTTATTCAGGATGGCATGGGCGACATCATATTGAAATTTCAGCGATTTTCACCGAAACCGGTTTTCCATAAGATTAGTGCGGGGTCCTTTTCCAATGTTCTGGTTTCAAATACTCATATTTTTCTTATTTCAACAGTTTTTTCTTCCTTGTTCTTTTCACCTCTCAAAGTCATTTCTCAGTTTAGATGCACAAATGATATACAGTGTGATTTATTATTTTACTTTCTTTCACTTCCTGAAATTACACTTTTTTGTAGTTTTTTAACTATTTCTGCATTTGTTATTGCTTATTGACTTTTATTTTGTTATTTTATAGGTTTCTCAAGAAAATTGCTGTTCTACTAGCTTGGATAGATGTGAATTTTGATGATTTTGATCTTTGTTCTGCGTAGAACACGATATTTACTGCTTAGATCATTACGAACTTGGCTTGCCACCTTAGCCACTATCCTTCTGAGTGTTACTGGTTATCTGATCTCATGCAAGATGTTTATAAAAGATGGGCAAATACAGGTGAAGTGTCTTTTCCTTTTTCAATTCCATTTTTTGGTAATTTTGAGTTTCAACGTTCCTTTATTGTTTTCACATAAAATCATATCATATATATATATGTATTCTATTTTACGTCAACGGTTGATTTGAGGAACAGCTTCTGCTGAAGTACCACCTTCTCATCTGACTCTCTTTCTGTAAATCAATGCTGTCCTTTGTAAGTTGTTCTCAGATGAATGAAGTCGATTTATTATTATTATTATTATAATTAGTGATCTAAGCTTCTCAGCTATATTTAAATGTTTCCACAAGTCACAAAAACTTCCATACCAGGCAAAATACAAATACTATCGCCCTAGATATAATGACAATTGATCGATAAAAGGTTTGTGCGTTTTTTAGCCAATATCTCGAAAAAAACTTCTTGCAAGGAATTATTTGAGAAGTAGGCATGATGATTTTGATGGTCTCTATGATATTTAGTATATAATCATAAGATCTACTCATGTAATGTATAAAGCTCTGATCATCCCATACCACAGATTGAATAGAACTCAAAAACCGATCGGTCATTCTGCTATGAAATTATTCAAAAAGTTGCCTGAGGCATATAAAATTCATTTTTTTATTACATTTTCAACGAAAATTTTGTGATAACTTTAATATATTTACATACTGGTGCGGAAAAGTGACTCTCAACAGTAGAATGAGTGCGAAAAAGTGGACTTTTCCGTACGCTTAGTGGAAAAAATATTTTTATTATCACTTCATATTCTGCTAACACCAAACTGTTAGTATTTGTACTCGACGCGCGACGTCTCACTGACAAGCTCCAGTGGCGAAGAGTTGAATTCCTTGGTGCCTGACTCGTGAGGACAACCTCGATCGATTACGTTCTAGCGCTACTTTCAAAAATTTTCGTTAAAAATGCAATAAATCGGCAAACTCGCATACAACTGAGAAAAAAATATTCACTTAGGTATTATACATCGGAGAAACATTATATTTCCACTCTGATCGAAGCATTTTCTATCCGAGAAACTGTCTACATCTAAACAAGTTAGGTAATATTTTTGAACTCTTTTCGATATCGGTGTGCATCCACCTCACCGGATTCATGGTTCTACTAGGAAAATACATGTTGTGTTTTACCTGAAATACTTGGGTTAAATCCGGTCTCGAAGAACGAAAAGTGGAAATTCAATGTCAGTCAAAAATATTTTTTTTTATTATTATTGTTTTAGTTACAACAACTGAACATCAAACTAAACATTACAATATACAGGATGGAACACAGAGTAAAGAAATAATATTGGATGTGAATACTGAACATTCTCTCCCGCAGTAATTGATTCGAATGCAAGAAATTACTTCAAATCTGATTATTCTCAGGAGACTTCTCTTTGAATACATCAAGTATACAAAGTGTAGACACGGCTCGCTTGAATGTTGTTCCAGAGGCTGTAACAACATCAACCACTCTGATTTTGCCATCCTTTCCAGGATGAACATTTATAATTCTTCCTTTCAGCCAAATGTTCCGCGGACTATTGGAGTCATAAAATAGAACAATATCCCCTATTTTGACATTTCTTCTCTGCTGATGCCATTTACTTCGTTTTGCTAAAGATGGTAGATATTCTTTAGCCCACCTTTGCCAGAATAAATCCGTGAGCTTTTGTGCTGCCTTCCATTTGCTCAGCAAACATAAATCCTTCTCGTCGGTTTCAGCACAAGGCAACGCTGAATAATAGGTTCCAATCAAGAAATGATTTGGAGTTAGAGCCTCCATATCATCCGGATCAATGGGTACATGGGTGAGTGGTCTAGAGTTCAAAATATTTTCCACTTCTGCAAACACTGTCCTTAAAACATATTCCTGAGGATATCTTGTTGTTAGAACTTCGGAAATATTTTTCTTGATTGATTTTATCAAACTCTCCCATGATCCGCCCATAAAAGGAGCTAATGGGGGGTTAAAAAACCACTTCACATTTTTCAACGTACAAAATGTTTTTATTTTATCCTGGTCAAACGATTCCAAACCTTTTTGGAGTTCTCTATCACTCCCTTTGAAATTCCCTCCATTGTCACTATAAATCTCTTGCGTAAAACCTCGTCTGCTACCAAATTGTCGAAAAACATGAATAAAACTATCTGTGCTCAGGTCGTGTGCAATCTCTAAGTGAATTGCTCGTGTCACCATACAAGTGAATATCACCCCATATCGCTTCTCGCGACTTCTCTTGACCGAAACTAAAAGAGGTCCAAAATAATCAACTCCGGTTTTTATAAAAGGTCTCACTGTCCGTTCTATTCTACATGTTGGAAGCTGTCCCATAATCGGAGGTTTCGGCAAAGATTTCCGGTTCTTACACTTTTGGCAGTTTGCCCAGCAACTGCGAATAGCTTGTCGCATTCGTAATATCCAAAACTTTTGTCTGATACTATTGAATACAGTGTCCTGTCCATGGTGATTGAACTTTTCGTGATGATAAAATATAAGAAGTTTCGTAATTTTGTGTTTCGGGTCTAAAATTATCGGTCTTTTCACAAATTCACCTAGAAGTTTGGAATTATCTAATCTTCCACCCAATCTGATCAAGCCTTCTTCATCAAGGAAACAATCCAATGTAAACAGGCGACTCGTGTTCTTCACGATTCCATGATTCCTCAAAGATTTCAGTTCGTCATTAAATGTTTCTTTTTGACATCTTCTAAGTAGATTTATCTCAGCTTGATTTATTTCTGATACTTCTAATTCACCTGCTGTTTTTGCTTTCGTTTTACTATTTTTTAAGAATCTATATATCCAAGCGGTTGATCTCAATAATTTTTGCCACTTTGAGAATTTATTTGGATCAGTCGTTATTACATTTTCTTCTTCATTGATTTCTACATGAACCAGAACATTATTTTCTTCCATGTCTATTTTTTGTCCATTATTATCGGCACTGAATTTTTCTTCCACAGGCCAAACCTCTGATGTCATGTACAGAAATTCTGGCCCCTTTAGCCATCTACTGTCAGTAGAAAAATCCATATTCGGGTACTGCTTTGTGGCTTCATCTGCCACGTTTTCTTTTGTTCTAACATATCTCCAATCACAAGTATTCGTGAGCTCTTGAATTTCTCCTAAACGTTGCGCTACAAACATTTTGAAGCGTCGAGCTTCCGATCGAATCCAATACAATACTGTATTTGAGTCAGTCCAATATATTGTTTTATCAATTCTCAAGTTCAATACGCTTTTTAAGCTGGACCCCAGCCGTGATCCAATTAATGCTGCCTGTAGTTCAAGTCTTGGTATAGATAGTGGTTTTATTGGTGATACTCTGGTTCGTGCGTTTAAAAAACAAACTTTAATGCCATCTTCTCCAGACCATCTCAAATATGCGACGCTTGCATACGCATTTTCAGAAGCATCACAGAAGATATGAAGCTGAATTTCAGAATCGGACCTATTCATTTCACAATATTGTCTTGGCAGTTTGAAATCATCGACTTTTCTCAAATCTTGTATGAATTTCTCCCATTTGTTGATCAAACTGTCTGGTATTTCGTCGTCCCATCCAATCTGACTTCTCCACGTATTCTGCAATATGATTTTACCCTGTATCAGAAAGTTTGCAACAAATCCGAGAGGATCAAAGACTGATATGACGATCTTGAGTACTTCTCGTTTTGTCGGTATTCTGTCACCTTCCAATACATTTTTGTCAATTTTGTGAAATTTTGTTTTGAATTGGAAGATATCTTTTTTAGGGTTCCACCATATACCCAAAATCCTTTCCTCTGAAGAATTTAAATTTTCGTCAAAATTTTTGTGAAGATTGGCCAATAGTGAGTCATCAATATCTTGAAATAAAATCGGGTTATTGGAAATCCAATTACATATAGTAAATCCATCTTTACTATGTACATGTATGATGTCTTTTATCAATTTTTTTGCTTCCTGGATACTATCTGCTCCCCCAAGGTAATCATCCATATAATGATCATTGATTATGGCATTTACCGCTTCAGGATATTCTTCTTGGAATTCTTTGGCATTTCTGTTCTTAGCCTCCTGGGCTAAACACGGTCCACACGACGAACCAAAAAATACCACATTGATTTCGTATATGTCTGGGTCACCATCTCTTCGCATTCCTCTGTATAAAATTCTCTGTGCTGATCTATCTTCTTTTCGAACATTCACTCTCAAAAACATCTCTTTGATGTCTGCTGAAAATGCATATTTTTTTATTCTAAAATTCAGAAGAATTGTCTGAAGTGAATTGTATAAATCCGGTCCTGTCAGCAGAAAGTCATTTAAGGAATTGCCATTTGATTTTGAAGAGGCATCAAATACAATTCGCAATTTATTAGGTTTGTTTGGATTTATGACACCGAAGTGTGGCAAATACCAGATTTTTCCGTTATTGATATCTTCCGCACTGTTTGAAATTTTCGATATATAATTTTTCTGAATCATGTCTTCAAACTTTTCGCAATACATTCGACCAAACTTCTCATCTTTGTGCATTCTTCTTTCCGTACAAACGAGTCTTCTCAGGGCATTTTTCTTACTTTCCGGTAAATGGTTATCCTTTTTCCAAAGCAATCCTGTTTCAAACTTGTCACCTATTCTTCGCATTGTAGAATCCATGATCTCTTGAGCTCTGATGTCTTCTCTGGATAAAGATTGTCTTGAAATGGGGAATGATTCCATTTTCCATTGTTCTTTAACCAGGTCATGGAGAATGTCTAATTCATCTTTTTCTTTCCAATCCACAAAACAAACGAACTTTTTCATATCGTCGTTACTATGACTTAAATTTCCGTGAACTACCCAACCTAACAATGTTTTCGTAAGGGCGGGTCCATGCCAAGGCCCCGAAATTATTTTCTTGCTTACTAACAATGGCCAATTATCTTGACCAATCAGAATTTTAGGACGTACGTCAATCATAGATTGTATTTTGTTGTTAATATAAGGATATTGTAAAGAAATCTGGTCAATATCGACAGTTTGTTTTGGCAATGAAAGATTTTTTATTGTTCTAACATGTCTCAAATAAAAATTCGAAATAGAATTACATGTTTTCGACGATATTTTGAAAGTAACGATTCTTGAGTCATCCTGCTCTTCTGTCTGATTATTTGTCCATTGGATACATTAAATTTTTTTGGGGACCATCAAGATCCAAATCATTAGCAAGATCTTCATCAATTAAAGTTATGGTACTTGCATCATCCAAAAGAGCATATGTATCAATTTCTTTTTTTCCATTTGAAATAGAGACCGGTAGAATTTTCAATAACACTCGTCTATTTGATGAAATCTGACAGTTTGTTTCAATATCAGTGACTTGCGAAGTAGAATTTGTTTCTCTATTCTCTTCATTTTTATGTAAAAGCTCATGATGTACTCTCTTGCATCCATCTACTGAACATATCTTTTTTCTTCTACAATTTTTCAAACCATGAAAAGGTGTCAGACAGGAAAAACAAATTCTATTCTTTGTCGCAAATGACCATCTTTCATCAACGGAAAAGGACTTGAAAACACGACATGAAAATAAACCATGAGTTTGATCTTTACAGCAAATGCATTTTTTGCTAACAAATTTTGTGGCCAGAGTGATATCTTTATTTTTGTAATTTTCTTTATTAGCCTTGAATTCTGAAATTTGTGGAATTTGGAGTTGGCAAGCTGCATTAGCTTTGGATCCTAACCATGAACAAAATTCGACAAGTTTATTTTTCACTGTCTTTTCAGTAATATATTCTACCCATTTCAATTTATAAGAAGTCGGTAATTTATTCAGAAGTTCTTGTAATAGCAAAGGATTACATAGGTGTTCATTCTCCTTGAGTGACTGGACAGTATATACAAAATTCTTCACTTCGTCTGAAAATGCTATCAAAATATCTAATTTATCATCTTTAATTATTGGAAATTTTCTCAAACGATCGAGTAATAAAGTAATAATATGTTCAGATCGACCAAATCTATTTTCCAATAACTCTATGACTTTATCTACATTTTGCGGAAGTATTAATAATGCTTGTGTTATTTTCTTGGCATTACCTTTGAGACATTTCTGTAACCTACTTTGATTTTCCTCTCTTGAATAACCACACAGAGCAGTAGAATTTTTAAATTGATGAATGAAATTGGGCCACTCTGTAGGATCCCCATTAAAAATTGGCAAGTCTTTCGGAACACTCTGTCTAGTCAAAATTTTCTTTATGTCATTATTGTCAATTGAATGACAAGACATTTCAGGTGAATTGAAATTTTGCCTTACGTCATTTTGACAGCTGTTTGCATTTTGAGGAGTAGGATATATTTCTGCGTGTGACAATGGAGAAAATGGTTCACATACCTGAGAACAGCTAGGTGTGCAATTTTTTGTGTCAATATTACCATTCCAAGTGAACTCGTTCACCCATTTTTGAACATTAAGACCACTGTTAACCACTGACCCTGATCCACATGATGGAAACTCATCCTCCACTGATGCGTCCGAAGATTCACATTCCATTTGTGATAACTTGAAGGCTAATTGTAAGTCGAGAATCTCTTGCTCTTTCTTCAATAATTCCTGCTCCAGTTCTTTCTTCTTGATTTCTGCCTGAATCATCAATTCTTTTTTAACTTTTTCTGAACGGGCGCTACTAATCTTGGACTTAATCGATTTCCTTTCTTGAATGGAACCCTGCCGTAACATTTTCTTCTTGCTGTCTGCTTGTGAATACTTAGAGGTGGAGTTTTTGTCATCAATGTCATTACTCCAACTTTAAGCCACGAGAAGAAGTGTTGTCTTTTTCCCCTTCACTACTGATAGGAATCGCTTTCTTTTCCCGTTTTTCCACTAATCTCTCGCTTCTTCGATTTTTTGACATGTCTCAATAGGCTCTGATTCGGTAAAGGCGTAGAAGGACCAATAAATGTTGTGTTTTACCTGAAATACTTGGGTTAAATCCGGTCTCGAAGAACCAATAAATGTTGTGTTTTACCTGAAATACTTGGGTTAAATCTGGTCTCGAAGAACGAAAAGTGGAAATTCAATGTCAGTCAAAAAGATTTTTTTTTAATTATTATTGTTTTAGTTACAACAACTGAACATCAAACTAAACATTACAATATACAGGATGAAACACAGAGTAAAGAAATAATATTGGATGTGAATACTGAACAATACATTGGTTTGAAATGATGTGTTGATAATCAGCTTCATTTCTATTGTTCATTACAGTGAGCACGTAGGGGTTATGAAAAATTAGGTAGACACGTCAAGTTTATTTTTCTGTTGCCCAATTTTTGCTCTAATCATATTTTTGATGGCGTCATTACTGTTCGAGTTATGACGTCATTATATTTTTAGTGGCAATACCCTATCTTACTAATATCATTGAAAAAAAAGCATGTTTCTATGTGTGAATGCCAGATTTTCTTGTATGTTACATAACCGTATGTTCGAGAAATAAAGAGAGTCATGATAATCCGATTTATGAAAATGACAACAGGACTCAATAAATTGAAATATATTATAGCTGATACAATGTAAAAACTGTTGCAGGTCATTGGGCGTGGTTAAATTTTTGAGTGCACTGTAGCCAGATTCTTATAGAATTGTGGAAATAAATCAAAATCAAAGTAAAATCTTGGATATGAAAGAAGGAAAATCGGAAATTTTCACAACACTTTTTTGCTAATAGGTACGTGTATATATATATATATATATATCATTCATTGAAGTATGGAAGCTCATCCATGAAAAAGATCTGTCCTAGTTTCCATAGGGAACTTACAGTTATATGCCCTTCCAGAAGTTCAAATCATATATTTTGAATAGCCACACTATTTTGAAAAATCGAGAATTTCCCATATTTATCAACTGCAAATACTATTACTGTGTTCCTACATAAAATAGGGGAGCCCAAGCAGGGATTTCGGTATTTACTAAAGCGCGGCAAATTAATATACAGGGGGATACCTTGTACCCGGTTGAGTACTTCCACCTTATATGATCAGATCAGTGAAAAACAATTGATCATCTGAAATTCTCGAGCGCGTCAGATTAAAGTGGGGTGAGTTAGTTACATCCTGAAACGTGTATATTCCACTAATATGATAATTCGAGAGTGACCTAAAAAAGGAGGAGGGCTACAAAGGTGTATAAAAACCGTCATCTCGATATTCTCGAGCGTGGCTAATTTTATTTTTATTTTGAAGGAAATAATTCAAGAATCGCAAAAAATATTGAATCTGACGATTTCCACAAGCCGAAATAATAAGAATTCATCGATAAAGTTTAATGCGTGCAGCTACGTGATGCCTATGTATGTTCCCCTCTCCACGTTTCTATTTCTCTCTCATTCTTTCTCTATCTATTGCTCTTTCACTCCGTCCCCACTCGGTTTCTGTTGCCACGATGCTATGACAGTTGATCACACAGACTCGTTGGTGGCGTGATATAGTTTACAACGAATATCCAAGGTTTAAACATTTTAAAAATTCAATAGCTCATAATTATTTTCCTATGAATACAAGTATTCTACAAAAAAACATACCCTTTTTTTATTTGCATGCTTTTTCCTGAGATTGAAAAAAAATCAAATTGGCAGAATACGCGAATCCCTCCAGATAATCGTCAGATTATGAGACTGCAACGTCTAGGGAGGAAAGATGAACCTTATATATTATCCTAATCTAACGCGCTTGTGTATTTCAAAATGACGAATTCTTTTTCACATTCTAATAACAGCCACGAGTCTGCGTCACATCCAAACCGTCAGATTATTATATAAGAGCTTTTTTTAAGTAGGTTCACTTAATCCTCTCAGAAAATCTGACGCGCTCGGAATTTTTTTTTTCATTTTCAACCCTAACGTACGACCACCCCCACCATGGAAATGATCAGATTAACATACGTACATTTTTGAAAATATGTAGGACATAGATGATATCAATGTCTGACGCGCTCGAGTATGTCCATGCAACAGTTTTTTTTTTACATTTTTGAAAGTCTATAGCCGCTACCCCCACCGATGAAAAGGTATACATTATATGACATTTTTTTCTTTTTATCATCTAAGCTTCGCAACCCAATAGGTCTCTATGAATAGGAATATGAATATTGTTACACATAATACCTATATCCAGTAGTGCAGTATTTGACAGTATACATAGTTGACATCAAACTGCTGCAACACGATAAAAATGACTGTAGATTTTGAATATAATTCACTACGTTGTATCCAATTCAAGTCTGAACCTTCAAAGGAAGCGAAGGGACATTATTATTCCCCTCTCTCTCGAAATAACTAATCGAAGATGTTATCAACTTTCGGCAGCGATAGTTTTTAACTCTTTTGACATTTTTACGAAGAGCCTGAGAGTAATACTTTCTATAGAAGCATCGAAATACACAGTTTTTGACTCGGTTTCTGATCACAACTATCTAATTTCAAGTACCGGAAAGACCTAAACACAGAACTGTCACTTTGAATGGCAATTGTCAATCGATAAAAAAAAGACTTCAAACAAATTGCGGAAACATCGAGAGTACTGTCAATCAAATGCCAAAGAATAACAAGCAGCAAATTTCAAAATAAACGTTCCAATGCATATTCATCAATGCATTGGTACTAGTGCGCTGATTTCATGTCATCATCGATGACGTGCAACAGTTTTTGAATTGTGTTCAATATAGATTGAGTGCTCAGTTTGCGAGCCATTCACCTCATTTTAATATGCTGGGAGATGTTGAAACTGTTGCAAAACATTATTGAAGTTATCAGCATTAATTGAACTAAAATTGGTCCTCATTTTCTTTTTTACTCATCGAAATACACAGTTTTTGACTCGGTTTCTGATCACAACTATCTAATTTCAAGTACCGGAAAGACCTAAACACAGAACTGTCACTTTGAATGGCAATTGTCAATCGATAAAAAAAAGACTTCAAACAAATTGCGGAAACATCGAGAGTACTGTCAATCAAATGCCAAAGAATAACAAGCAGCAAATTTCAAAATAAACGTTCCAATGCATATCCATCAATGTATTGGTACTAGTGCGCTGATTTCATGTCATCATCGATGATGTGCAACAGTTTTTGAATTGTGTTCAATATAGATTGAGTGCTCAGTTTGCAAGCCATTCACCTCATGACAATATGCTGGGAGATGTTGAAACCGTTCGAAACATTATTGAAGTTATCAGCATAAATTGAACTAATTTTGGTCCTCATTTTCTTTTTTACTTTATCAATGGTATTGCGTCTCTTCAAGTGAACTTTTTACCTAAATTATCCCGCAAAATATCTAATAGGGTTAGATCAGGAGATCAAGCTGACCACTCTCAAAATCCTCGTCTGCCAATCTATCTATTGGGAGACAAGGTATCGAAGTATTCACGTACATGTGGCGCTTTATCTTGCTGGTACCATAGTGAAATGTCCGGTAGCTGAGGACTTTGATGATGTGGGTACAAAGTCGCAAGTGCAAGTATTATGTGATGTCGCAGTAAACGCAAATATTTTTTACCATTTGCTACCATTCTCCACGAACATATTAGACCAATATCACGGAAATATTAACCTTATATTGTAAATATCATATTGGCTATAAGAAAATGTGAACTTTCGGCGATATTGGATCAATATTCGAAAACAATCTAAGGATATATCCTTTTGACTATATTGGTACAATTTTGTAAATAATATATCGACAAAAAGGTTATATTCGATTGATGTCACTTAAATCAATTTCGATTTTTTGTATTCGGTATTATTCATTTTTCTTACCAAATAGTCAATCCAAGAAACTCACTCATTGACATGTACTAACCTAATACTATACTGGAATAATTCGACTGCTCACGACCTTCACTCAGGAGTTGGTTGGTGTAGATGTGGTGACTTCAACAAGTTCAGGACAATATCAAAAATGAAAATCTAGTTGAAAAAACACTAAAGAATCACTGTCTTATGTGATGGCGGTTTGGAATATGAAACTTGCTGTGCAAATAGTTCTGGACGTAATTTTCTGATATTGAAATTCACCACATATCGTTATTTCAATTTTTCCACATTTTTTGGAATAATTCATCATAAAAATTGCATTACCAATATTGATATCTGTTTGAACAAACTAAATGATCACTCAAAATCCCGATACCTCTTGCTCTCAGGTTGTGATTCGAAAATGACGATTTGAATATTTCCATTTTACTGTGAAAACAATAGTCAAGCACTGATATTAGTAATAAGTTATCAAACCCATATATAATCAATATTGAACCTTACAAAATCATATTTTTTTTTCGCTCCGTGGAAGCCGTCTGACCTGTCTTTCTCACAGCCAGGTCTCCGGAAAGCACCTCAGCCTCTAGGGCTTATTGCGCTTTACTTCCCTATATTTCATGACACCCATTCCAACAGCCTTGTCCCCTGCACAAGTTTGTGCAGGTTGATTGCTGGGTGTTTGTCATATTCTTCTGGATCCAGAATTGGTTTTCCATATATTTGTTGCCTTTTGTGATCCAGAGCCTCACATTCGCAGAGTACGTGTCGAGCTGTCTCCGTCCCTTTGTTGCATTGTCTGCAGCTAAGGTCGCCGTTGTACAGCCCTATCTTGTTCAGGTGTCCTTTGAATGGACAGTGTCCAGTCAGTAGCCCTGTTATAATCCTAATCTGATTCCTGTTACACTGAAGCACGTCTTCAGTCTTTTTCTTCAACGGTCCTTTAATGAAAGTTCTCCCGTGAACACTACCAGGTAGATTTTCCCAGTAATCTCTGTTGATTCATATTAGTTCAACATCAATTTTTCCACTTGATATATATCTATATCGGACCAATATGAATTCGGAGTTTAGCCAATATGATGTGCTACCTGGGCCAATGAACTGTCAATAATAAAAGTACCCACAATTATATTACCAACAACTCCCACACGCTGATTGTCATTCATAATCACACATAGAAACAGTGTTTTTCCATTACCAAGATAGGGGTCAAACAGTGATAAAGTCATTA
Organism: Zygogramma bicolorata; assembly: GCA_032362365.1. Taxonomy (NCBI): domain Eukaryota; kingdom Metazoa; phylum Arthropoda; class Insecta; order Coleoptera; family Chrysomelidae; genus Zygogramma; species Zygogramma bicolorata. Next base: position 150,970 of record JAVJAQ010003882.1, read on the forward strand.
AAAATATTAGTAGGCTAACAAATGTGCAAATGAAAAAGAAACTCAACGTGTAAGAACTTTTTCCCCAATGGCCATATCAAGTTTTCACGTGTTTTATCAGACGAACAGTTGTTATATGAATCTTTATTGAAATATGTTCTTTGTGTATTAGTATGTGAGACTTTCCTCACATTGAGAAATCAAGTTATTCACTTTTCCAATATAGCACAGTCTAAAAACTCTTCGAGACAATACTTATATCGGATTAGCATTAGTGATCGAACAAGTTGTTCTTCCTACATGCTTAAATTCCATTTTTATCGCCGGACACATCTACATTCACCTATAATTGGAGGTAATTCCTTATTGTGTTCTCTATCGTTTTTCTGACAGTCGTCGTGGTACGGAGAATATAATCCTCTGAATGAGTTCAAGTGCCGAACAGGTAATATCTGTTGATAACGATGTCAAAAGACGTTTTATTAGATATTAAAGGAGTGATTGCCTATTTGGTACTTGTCATACGAACCTAATGTTAAATGAGGAACGTTATGGGTGAGGCAAGATGCATAAAAACCCTGGTGAGTTGACTGATAGGCTTTTGTTTAGCCAATTCCTCTCGGTATGAGGAATCGAAGTGTGAGCTAACATTTCTTGGGGGTGTGTGATTATGCAAATACGATTTTTCAAAGCTGTGATTCCAGTAAAGAAACAGCTCAAGAGAGAATTTCGATACTGACGGAGTCATTGGCTAAACTGGCGGAATATTCGTTCACCAATGGAATCAGTAGTACACGAAATTTGTGCTTTTAGGAAGCTGACTCCTCACAGACAAGTGTAACAGTTTGATAATTCGATTTGGAGTATATGAAATTTGAATGCGTTTGGAAGTTCCGATATACTCAATACTTAATTTTCTATTCTATTCCATTCACTTTTGTTCGTTTTATTTCACGTTGTACGTTAATTTTCTATTCTATTCCATTCACTTTCGTTCGTTTTATTTCACGTTGTACGTCCCACGTTTTTATCGTAACTATTGTTGATTGATTTTTTTTACCTATAGTTGCTTTTATAACGAAGCATTTTACATTGTTTGTGGTGTTAATATTGTCGAATTTAATATCCTTCTCCATAATTCATTGAGTAACACATATTTCGAAAATAGGAGATGGTTTTGAAAATCCCAGAATCGAAATTGGTGTCAATTGATAATAGAAAGCGAGATTATTGTGACGATGATTAATTCAAACTTCAACATGAAAGACCTTCCTTAACTTACTTGGGTAACAGTTATATTTGTGTGATTCAATGATTGTTTTCCAGAAATTCTCAGTTCAATTTTTTTCCATTATGGTGACAATAGTTGTTACGTGCCTAGTGAAAAAGGATGCAGAAACAATGAACCTAGAAAACTGCCGTAGTGCTTGCAGAAAATGTGACGTAACTTTATCAGATTCCTGAATTGAGCCTCTGTTGGCAATCTCTCAAAGGAACCCACCTCTAGGAAATTCAACCGTTACCAATATGAAAGAAGGGGTTTTTAAATGAAGAACAAATCTCAAACACAATTTTTGATAATCAATCGAATAACTAAGACAAAAAGAAAAAGATGGAATTGTTTGGAAAGATGTTTCCCCATTACAGTTTTGACCTCGGTTTTGACAGTAACTTCAACTCGAAATACTCTTAATCTCAGTGAGTTCGAATTGTCCAATTTATATCGGTTTTCGCAGGGCCCACTAAAAATTCACTCGTGACCCACCGGTGAATTGCGACCTATAGATTGGTAAATCCTGCTTTTTCAATATGAAGAATTCGGAAGATATAGAATTTGGGCTTACGATTATTCAGATATGAGTCAACTCACCAGGGTATTTATGTATAAGAGGTGAGGTAACGAATATGTGAGCGACCTTTGAAAAATATTATATGTGAGCCGTATTCATTTCGAATTCTGGTATCGCATCTCAGAGGCTGACATGTGATGACAGAAACCCTCTTGAAAGTGAAAGAAATTGAATTTTAGGAATATTCTCAATGAACATGGTGAATGGCATTGCCATCTCAATTAATAAAATATGTTGATACTCCAGGTTTTTAAGTGGAAAAAATATTATATATAATTCTGGGGCTATATAACAGCTCAATTCTCACCCTAGGAGTATAATATACTATTTACTGACTTTAACTTTGAAACGCAGTTGGCCTCAAAAACCGCATTAGAAAGTGGTTCAAAACGTTAGACATTAGACATTCGTGAAATTATAGCCAGATGATTTCTGCTCTGTTTGAGAGTCATTATTTTGTGGGTTAGTAACCTACCATATTCTGAAAGAAAATGATATCGAACTATATGAAAGTTTAGTAGAAGGGTAGATTTCATATCTATCCCGAAAAGTTGCCTCGTCTAGAGTTTAGTGTTCGACGTTTCGGCTCCGATTTTGGAGCCATTTTCTGAGGTATCAATCTGCCAACTCCCAAGATTGAACTGTTCAATCGGAATTGAAATATATTCAACCGTTATCAGTCAGTACATCCTTCAACTCATATTTTTCATTGGCTGTATTCAGTTGTTTCACCCTAGTCCCTTTTGAGTCCTCTCTTATGTCAATCTCATTTCTCTTGAGAAGCTTCCTTTCTCCCTATATTTTTCCTTGTTATATATAGTTTGGAATTTCAGAAAGATTCTTCTAGTTTCCTTTTCCTTCTTTTTCAACCTACATACATATTCGCCAGTTACAAATTCCGGTTTCTTGATCCGTTTGATCCAATTTGAGTTTATGGTTTCCAACTTCGACAGTACTCATCCCCCTTTCAATGTTTTTGAGTTCATTTGCATTTTTTCTCATTTACAGCTCTTTTCAATTCTTCTCGGATTTATCTGATTGAAATTGTATTGATATCAAATTATCTATGGTTCGGTGGGTGATAACTTCTTGCAAATAAAATTTGTTTATTTGATTTATTTTGGGAGCTCAGTCGACTATTCTCTACTCTCCATAGGTGTAGTAAAATAAACTAAAATATAAATATAATCAATCGAATAATGTTGATGAAAAATAAAAGGATTTTAAATAATCGGTGCTCTAAGAATTTGTTGCTCACATACGAAGAGTTCACAGGTTACGGACCTCGTCGCAGGAACAGCCAAAAACAAAAGAGGGCCTTCGACATGAACAAGCAAACCCATACAACCTCGACCGCTTCTTCTGTACCGGCAATATTTCTCGTTCGTCGCCGCTCGCTTGATGGACGTCCGCGATGTCACTTTCTCTCGGCGGGGTCGTATCTCACATCACAAACTGGATTCCTTCGAGCATGTCATCCCGACGTGCATTCCGCATACGTTTCTACGCTCATTTGTTTATGATGCACGCCCGGCGCACTGGTTTGGTTTTCTCTCATCGAAATGCCGGTTGGAATCCCCCAGAGGTGTATTAAAATTTCATAAGTTCGATAGTATAAACTACAAGTCCATGTCAAAATTCGAAGGGTATCGAATGATCATCATGAATCATGTTCAAAACATCGCAGATATGTGAGTCCAATATATAACTGATGGAATTGACCGATACTTGATGAAAATCCATGGTAACGTAATTAAATAATTTGTTGATCAAAGAACGTAAAATTTCACGGCCGGAGATAACTGGTTCTGGGGTGTTTTTCGGGTTTGTTTGCCATGGACCACAGGTTTTTTCTCCTGACGTTTCGCCTGCAGCTGTGGTAGGCATTATCAAATCAAATTTGAACGGGCAATACGGCCCAAGAGAGCTAACGCCAAAGAAACCGTAGATACTCCCGCCCTACCAAAAGCCTTCATGTCATATTAGAGGTGTGACAAATCGGATAGGATGAACGATAAAGAAACATCAGGTAGAAGCCATATTGAGGCCGACACGAACCGTCAGAGACAGTTCAAGGTCAGCTAAAGATCAAGGAAGCCGTGGGTAACACCAGGTGTGTACCGTATTACGTGTAGCTGTGGATCGGTCTACATTGGAACCACCAGAAGAAGAATCCAGACACGGCTCTCCGAACATAAGAGAAATTGTTGCCTAGGACAGTCGCCAGTGGCAGAACACGCACTCGGAGTAGGCAATCACGTAATTGCTTCTGACGGAACCCAAGGGCTCGACAGGACTCTTAGTTACTATCCGAGATTCCACAGAGAGCCAATAGAGATACACAAACATAAAGACAATTTCAATCGATATGAAAGCAGATATAAAGCGGATCAAAACATGAGCGAAGTAGTATGTACTGTGAGAACGAGAACATTGCGTCCGTTACCACATAGACTTTGATAATGCCTACCAAAGCTGTAGGCGGAACGTCAGGAGTAAAAACCTGTGGACCACGGCAAACAAATCCGTAAAACACCCCAGAATCGAATAACTCGTTATTGTGTGATTTCCTCTGAAGAAGCTATCTTATACTGATGCGACGTGACCAATTGGACACAGTTTCTTGAATCCCAACGAACTCATGAATTAAAAAATGGACGAAGAACCATCTCATACATCACAACATGTCATTTACGTTCAGTCGTTTCTTTTGGAAAATGAATTAGTTCAGGGCTAATGGGGACAGATTGCGATATTGGGTGTTGAGGCGTATTTTCAAAAGGTAAAGAAAACCTAAAAAGATTGCTGTAAACATAACTCTGTTTGAGAGTCAAAGTATGATACAATTCAGCAATTCTGGTCATGGATCTCTTGTGTTTCATTGCAAGGCAGTAGTTCAAAATTCAATGGAATTGTGGACAATTTTGGAAGAAAGGGTCAGTCAAGGTATTCAGACAAGTTTGAGAGGTCGAGTTCTATTCGATTTATAATTTTAAGTTCTAGTCAGCTGGTGTTATCTATCGAAACTGAAACGTCATCTACTTGATTCGGCCAAAAATTGTGGAATAAAAATTCTAATAAAAGAATAGATGATGTTTGAACTACAAAATTTTTGCGGACGTCGGTACCTTGCATATGGGATTCTCCTCCAAAACCCTAATATCTTTTCATGGAACCAAATCTAACAGATGAAGAAAAAATTGCAAAACCTGATCGAGTATTTATCTAATTCTTTGTTCGTGCGGTCATAAATATATCGATGAAACCTCTCTACTATTGTAAGTGCGACAGAGTGAACACAAGATGTAGGTACATTAGGAATAGACAGATAGGTGGTTCTGAATTATCAGAGCACATCCTTGTTGCCGATGGAGATCACACAGTAGAATGGAATTTCACTTAAATTTTGATAAAAAAGAGCAATGACAGAAAACGAAAATTAAAGGAATCTGCTTTCATCATGGTGCCTGGTGAAAACTGCATCTCTATGAGCTCGCTTGATATAGTCTAAGAGCTACTGACGCACGTTTCATGAAGTGTTTTATGCACCTTGAAATTTTGCTATAATGCATCTCTTGGGTAGATGTGAAGATGAGTATGTGTTGGCCAGACCTACCTTGGGACACCAGGTACTGCGCATAGAAGAAAGGTGCAAAAAAATATGGCCTAAATGAAGTGTTTTATGCAGAAGCCAACAATCATTAATGTAAAATTGAGCTAATTTTACAATGGATAATAAATGAGGCAGACACTTTCGAGGGGGTTAACATAAAAAAAAAATCATCCAAAGTTGTTATTTTTTCTTTACTAAATGAAGTGTTTTATTCAGAAGCCAACAATCATTAATGTAAAATTGAGTTAATTTTACAATGGATAATGAATGAGGCAGACACTTTCGAGGGGGTTAACATAAAAAAAAATCATCCAAAGTTGTTATTTTTCCTTTACTAAATGAAGTGTTTTATTCAGAAGCCAACAATCATTAATGTAAAATTGAGCTAATTTTACAATGAATAATGAATATGGCAGACACTTCCAAGGGGGTTAACATGGAAAAATATTAATCCAAAGTTGTTATTTTCTCCAGACTGAATGAAGTGTTTTATTCAGAAGCCAACAATCATTATTGTAAAATTGAGCTAATTTTACAATGGATAATGAATGAGGCAGACACTTTCTAGGGGGGTAACATGAAAAAATATTAATCCAAAGTTGTTAATTTCTCCAGACTGAATGAAGCTCGGAATGAAGTGTTTTATTCAGAAGCCAACAATCATTAGTGTAAAATTGAGCTAATTTTACAATGGATAATGAATATGGCAGACACTTCAGAGGGGGTTAACATGGAAAAATATTAATCCAAAGTTGTTATTTTCTCCAGACTGAATGAAGTGTTTTATTCAGGAGCCAACAATCTTCAATGTAAAATCGAGCTAATTTTACAATGAATAATAAATGAAGCAGACACTGTCAAGGGGATCGACATGATAAAAACATAATCCAAAGTTGTTCTTTTTTCTATACTCAATGAAGTGTTTTATTCAGAAGCCAACAATATTTGAAGTAAAATTGAGCCAATTTCACAAACATGAAAAAAATTATCCAAAGTTGTTCTTTTCTCCATTCCAAATGAAGTGTTTTATTCATGCTGCTTTTAAAAATAGCGTCTCCAATAATAGTAGATTATACCACGAGTCAATAATGATAACTATTATTCTCGAGAGAATAATAGTCATTATTGCGTGGAGTATACTCTGCTTTATTCAAACAATACATCTAGCGTACAGGGTTGCTAAATTTGCCGATAGCTATGGAGCCTTATTCATAATCCCAAGTAGCTTAAAGTAGCTAGCATGTACTGTAGTGAAATGATAACAATTATGTCATTAGCATTTTTTTCTCATTAAAATAGGTATAAACTTCATATTTCAATGGAATTCATTCAATTGAATTTTATATTGATGAAGTGCTAATCCCCTTTTTGTATATTCGGGATAATCCGCAAACACAGTCTTCCTTTCCTCAATGACTCGAATTGAAGAGATGCTGAAGAGACAATTTCGGTCGGTAATTGTACAATGTACATAGCATGGGGCAGTACAAAGGAGCCATGAGGCATTCTATAGAAACACCTCTTTTCAGTAGTTCCAAGTCCTGCCCTGACCGACTAAAAGTGTATGCCTTTTGTTATTATTTTTAATTATTGCATTGAAGACGGTGTTTGAACGTCTTATTCATTATCCATTGTAAAATTAACTCAATTTTACATTAATGATTTTTGGCTTCTGAATAAAACACTTCATTTAGTAAAGAAAAAATAACAACTCTGGATGAATTTTTTTTCATGTTAACCCCCTCGAAAGTGTCTGCCTCATTCATTATCCATTGTAAAATTAGCTCAATTTTACATTAATGATTGTTGGCTTCTGCATAAAACACTTCATTTAGGCCATATTTTTTTGCACCTTTCTTCTATGCGCAGTACCTGGTGTCCCAAGGTAGGTCTGGCCAACACATACTCACCTTCACATCTACCCAAGAGATGCATTATAGCAAAATTTCAAGGTGCATAAAACACTTCATGAAACGTGCATCAGCAGCTCTCCGACCAATATGGATCGCGGATGACTGCCCCTCCTGCTAAATGTTATGTCATATATGAAATATTTGACAAATGTCAACTACGAAGATTGCCAACAAAAAATACTTGCATTTGAACAGGAATTTTCGTATAAGTTTTGAGAACGAAGATGAATTTAGTTTCCGAAACGTTAACGATGAATATTTTCATATATATATATTAGTTCTTATAATTATTTTGATAGTGAAATTCGAGTCATACGAGAAGTTGCTGACTTATTGGGCTTGTTCTATCCGGAAAAAACTGTTTTTCAATAGACGCAGGAACTTTTCGGGGTAGATGTAAAATCTTCCCCTCTACAATTTTACAGATTCCAATATCAATTCTTATTTCTTCAGATTGTGGTCGGTTAGAAACCCAGAAAACTACGGAACAAATATTCATACATCACCAAATAATGACGTTCAAACAGTACCTTTCAAAGTGGATTTCATATAGAACATGAATTATTATATAACTATCGGAGCATAATAACATTGGTGTGGAATTTTCAGTTCCATATCTCGATGAATATTGACAAAGTTAATGGTGATAGAGATGAAAATAAATTTCATTTTGCAAGAAAGCGGTCATGCCATCCTTCGAGAACAAAACGACGATGTTATTGATTTTACTTCCAAAATATATAACTAACAGGGAATTGAGATGGAAAAATAATATTGTAGTATCAATATTGCAAAATACCCGTTTTTATTGAATTTTATATTTGTTAAGAAATGTTTTCACTATAAAATAATTTTAATACAGAAATGGGGAATTAAAGAACTATCCATAGAATTCAAAAGACTGATTCCATATTTTCAGAAATTTTGGAATTGAAAACGATCCGTCCAAATTTTTCACGTGGATCGGACCGATATCATCGTCACATTCCCGACATCAGCATTCTCTCCCACGCGATGACTTTAAGTCAGTTCAAGTTGGCGTTGTTTCGCACCGCAAGTCACTCTAATGAAGTTCAGCTGTCGACGCCTTGGAACGGCGATGTTTTCCTCATCTGATATTAGTGTAAACGTGTCAACCATAAAGAGTAAACTAGAAAGAACATCGCATAAGTAAACTGGTCGCAATAACACGAGCGAAACACGATAGGGCAATCTTCTTTTCTCACGAACCGGCTTGTAGGCTTAGATTGTGAGGCTTCGTAGGCCACGTCGGGTCAAGGAGAACAGTCTAATCGTTGACCAACCGGTTCATTAAGCCGTCGCAGAAAAAAACGAGCGGTGACGGCACATTTCAATCGCACGACATACACCCTTCACACCTAGAAGTGGATGTTGCGGTCGTGATACCTGCTTCATTTGCATTCGGCTTTACTCTCTGAGGTGACGACTTTATTACGGTTGCTGGGAATGGTACTATAACTAACGCAAACGCCTTCGGTACTTCCTTATCCTCTACGAGCATCGGTATGTAGTCATTAGAATAATAATTGAAAAAATCAGTTTTTCCAATCATGATATTGGTCCATCTACAACCATTTTTGTTTATATGTATGAAAGTAAGTGTAAATAATCAACTGTCGCAGATATCTCTGTTATTTCAAATCGCCAAATCAAGAAAATTTCATTGTCGCCACAGTCCGCCCAAATATGGTACGTGTCACTCTGCTGGATTTTCTTACCATGGTGGAATGTCGAAACTTCGTTTCGATCTCCCTACTTTCGAAATTGCCTGATTTCATTCATAACAAAAGAACAACTCTTTTCCAATATCTACAAATTGAATAAAAATAGATTTTAATATATTATTGAATTTTATATTCTGTTATTTTCTTTCAAACATCAAAAGTGTTCAACGTTTTATGACGAACGAAATTGAATATTTCTAAATATATTTTTATCAACTACGACTATATCGCTGACCAATAAATCAACCAGTTATCTGTACAGTAGGTAATGTTAACTGTCATTTTTTAACAGGCCGAGACAGAAAATAACTTCAGTCTGTTCTTATCCATACAAACATCTGACTTCTGATAATGGACAAAAAATATCGATATGAGGATAGTCTGACAATAGTGTATTCAAATATCTTATTATTCGAGAAAGGTTTGAGGAAATGAAACCAACAGCTATGAATTCGATGCCTGCATATTTTTGAAATGCCATTCGAGAAAAAATATTACTCTGTCTCTTTGCGGCGAAGATCGAGGATACACCACAGATTGCTTTATGTATTTTTCTTATAATTTTTCCTCGAAATATGAGGAAAACTTCTATATCTAGTTTCAATAATCAGACCTTCTTCAATCCAAGGAATCTTCATCTAAGTGGAGATAAATACGAGCCTTTGAAGTTAACTGGAGAGAAAGATGAAAGATAATATCGTCAATACCATTCTGAGTCCATTGACGTTTATTAGAAGAGCCTGTTGTGAGAAGCCGTTTCTTCACAATCCACCAGGAAACTAAAAGTAAATCATGCCGAATATGACGAAATCCACTAAAGAGATAATGACACTCAAAGTGGAATACGAAATAAAGTTACTAGTGATTACTAGAATTCGATTGAGCGAATCTTACTGATGAACAAACCATAGAGAATATTTGAAATTTGACCACCGGAGGGTATGTTATCTCTTTCGAAATCCCATCAATTGTCAATGAAAATCAACGATATCTTCAGCTGTTCGGTCGGAAATAATATAATTCAGTCGAAAATTTGAGACATTATGCATGAAAATGGAATCAAATCAGCGGAAACAAAGAAACACGCAACCAGAATGTTATTAATGGAAAAAGCTGCCTTACGAATTTCACTTCGACTTTCGTCGGCTGACCATTAGCATACCGGCATATATCACCGCATATAGAGAGGGGCCCTCGGACATTATCTCCGTTATTTTTCAGCACGCGGAGGGTAAAATTCAAATGAGAGTCCAATCTGCCGACACGCAATTCCGAGGAATAGAAGGAAATTAAAATTCGTGCGGCTGGGCAACGTAGGGGGGGTTCATTAATTAAGCAGAAACCTAATCAAGACTGGTCCGCTCGTTAGAGCAGTGGAGTAGGTCGAATGGTGTGCTTGAGTCACATATTCTGTTTATAGAGACTTCATTTATGTTGGGTGTAGGTACCCATTTCAATCAAATTTCCAGCAAAATGAAGTGAACACTTGAACTCGATGGTATTCATTTCACCAATTAACTTGTCATATCCGAGAGAAAAGTTTTATAACAAATATAAATGTTGTATATGTTTCCATGCCTTACTCCATCAACTTCGATCAGAGTCATTCATACCACCCTCCAACGCTAGTCGTCGGAATCAGCATGGTTATTTGCGGACTCTCCAACAATAATGAGGAACAAGCTTCTGTTTCAATGCGCTGAAAATGAACCAAATAAACTAATTCCTCGAAACTTTCACCAATACTTGTGGCGTGAATTTCCTAAATTCTCAACTTGACATATACAAGCAACTGGAAAAAAATAGGACCATGAGTATGAGGCAAAACGATTCAGAAGTGGAAATGACTTATTTTGCAGTGTGATAAATTAAGAGTAATGAAACTTTATTGAAAACAAGTTTTTATTTGAGTCCTTCAATACGTTTACCATCAACATAAAACGTCATTACGCAATTTGAAGAATATAAAAAATTCTTGTGAGATTTACTCATTTAGATGAACGACTGAATTCATCAACACTAATATGAATAATTTCATTTTCTGAAAATTTCAAAATAAGTAAATACGAGTTGAAGGAAAAGTTGTTCTCTTTTAGTCTCAGAACAACCTCCATTGAAATTCAACGTTCATTTCCTGGTGGAAAAATATGAAAACTGATGTCGCTGCTTTGAACTCTTTGCCACGAGTAACAGAGGGGGATACAGTAATAACGAAGCGATCTTGATCAAGATATAACTGTAACAATCTCAGGGTATATTTGAAAAATAATAATACAAAAATAACCAACACGTTCACAAATCTATTTCAACACTCTGTACACAAATAATCGCAGCAACTGAAATGTCAATAGTGTCAATGTGACTTACTATCTATAGTTTGTCAATGACTTTTGTCACTGGATAAATGTATGCTGACGCAACCCTTACACCAAAATGAAAATAGGAATTTTCCATTTCAAACATAAGCATAGAGCATAAGTGACTATCCAACTATTGAGTAATACAGTACCGAATTCTGGCCAAAATCCTTCACATTTAGCTGAAGACAATTATCGGTTATAATTGCACGAGTGCATAAAAATTACCGATAATTTTGCAAGCAAGCGTGATATCTAAATATTGCAAGTTTATTTTCATATTTTGGCTCTTTTACAAAATATGATAATCACCGAATGCAATTTGTATAAGATATCACGCTTGAATGCAAAATTATCTGGTCATTTTTATGCACGAATGTAATTCATTGGAATATTTCACGAATAAAGAAATTCCCAAGGAAATGTTATTTTTTGTTCATTTATACTTTCCTCTATAGATTGTATGGAGCACTCACCAAAACACGAAATGTTTTTCTATTTTTGAAGTCTATCTGACATTTATTTGTGTTGTTTACTGACGTCTATCGATACGGTTTCAAATGTGTTGTTATGGTGACCTGATACAATGCAATTACCGCTGTAAGTTTTCGATAATTGCATTGCTCTTATGGGACATTTTATATATGAGGGTTCAATAAATAAAAATAAAGTCCCCCTACTGGACCCAAATTGCTTATTTCCTCCTACCTTGTCAGAATGACAACCATAAACAATGAGAACAACTCCTTTCTGCTTTATGAATGGCTCCAAGTTAGCATAAAAATTCAGGATCGTAAATCTCTACTGGCAGCTTTCCAATATTGATTAAAAATGATTATTTTGAAAATACATTGGTGGTATTGCTAACCAAAACGTGTACTTTTATTCAAAAGTTGAGTTTAGTAGTATTTATTCAATTAATTAAACTCTACCTATTTATTATTTTCCTAACACTTTTGGTTTCCCTAGCAACCTGTTTTTTCATTCCCATTTTATTACAGAGTTTCGAAATATTCATCATTAATAGACCAACTGGTCGTTGCATCACATACCCATTATGGGTAGTAACAATTTCAACGTCTATCACGATGCGATTAGTAATATCCATGTACAAGGTGCCTTTCTGAGACTTATTCGTTGTTCATTTCTTGCCAAAAAACAACTCAAGTTGAGTTTGATACTGAAAAAATTTTCCTATATGTATTTTGAGAGCCATGGTCTTCATGGGAATGACGTTTCGTCTGCCACTGAGGAAAACATCATGCAGTTGATACAGCAATGGTAGAAGTAAGACGATTATTGCTGCATTGTTTTCCAGAATGACTGCAGTGGCGGGCATCTGAAGACTACGACCACCGAGACTTATATCCATTAATTAGTTGAACAGCCTCCACGATAGACTGGAGCTATGGTATCACACCAAGAGAAAATGAGTTCATGTCATGTCGTTGCACCCGCATTCCGTTACATCCACAATGCATTGTACCCACATTTCGATACACCTACAATACGTTATCCTCATATTTCGATGCACCCTCCGAGCGCACCCGAATAACGTACTTTTGCAAAATTCATCCTTTGTCGATAAATCCACAATGAATGTGTTAGGTTATGTTAGAATGAGTTAACAGAAAATTGCACAATATTGGGTGAATTTTGAAACATTGCATCATTCGGGTATGTTCGGAGACTGTGAGTGAATCTAAATGTGTGGTTGACGTAAAGCAGAAATATGGGAATGTGGGTACAAGCATTGTGGGTGTAACGAAATGGGGAGGAAACGTGGCGCACCTTATCTAATGAGTGGTATATTAAGGGAACACCACAGAAAAGCCAGCAATTCAGATGTTTCTATCGACTCTTTGTCAGCTGTTGATTCCTTTTCTTGGTTTGCACGATGTTATGAAAATTATGAATTCCTTTTTTTTTTCGTGAATCAAACAATGGTAAATCTCGTTACCTATTTCACGTTTGGTAGCCATCGTTAGCAGAAAACACATTGATACGAACTTAGTATTGTGAAAACAGTGGTACATCCAACGATCATGTTTAGAAGAAGATGCAAAAAACTCTTATGGATAATTAATCGAAATGTGAAAGTGATTAATCTATATTGGTAGGTGATTGCCTGATATTTCAAATGTTGAATACCGCATAAAGTTGGCAAACTTTTGATTGGTACTCGTGCTGCGCTTTCCCCTATAAAACGTAGCTGACACGGCATATACGATAGGTTTCGCAATTGGTATGGTAAGTTATGTCCAAAGAGAAGCGCAATGTGCTTGAAGACGGTTGAGTGCGATGGAGCTTAGCTTTCCTCCCTACAGATAAGATGGCTCTTCTAATATTCTCATTATGTGCAAATAATACACTTCAATATCTGAAGCTTTAATTTGGTGAATTTCATATACAACATATGGAAATATGCTGGATTGAGTATCAGAGGGTATCCACCAAGCCAACCTCGGGTAATTTCATCTAGAAGGTAACAGAATCAATTTCGATATAAATAGGTATACTCTAATCCTAGGAACAGTTCTTGACCTGATTACTTGATGCACCTAAGTGTGTCAATATATTCCTTTTCAGTTTAATTCGAATTTTGAAACAGTCTGTGTTGATATATGTGAGAACGAAGTGAATCGTTTATTTTATACTGGCAGATATTGTGATTGATTCTCAAAGTGTATCACCACAGTAAGTATTTCAGAATATCCACCCAGGATACAGATTCAATTTCTTCAGTATCAATAGAGTTTTATGAAAAACATGATTTCTTATATAAATTGTTATCCCTTCGTTTTGGGTTCAATATAATACTTTTTTTCAGATACGAACATACCAAACATGACCACCTTGTTGGAGACGGCAATTAAAAACGAACTTCATTGTATTGAGTGCGGGTCGCTTATAATTACCGTAATTTGGCAATTTTCAAATGGTGGCAATATCTGTCTATCTTGTTTTCACCTGAAAAGATGCTTGAGCAGATTTCCTAGGCAGATGATGCGAAACTGGACATTGGAAAAATTGCGTTTGCACTCATTTTCAAGTGGAAAGTTGAGATTATGTATTCAGGTAAACAAAATCTTATATCTTTCCACATAATGTTGTCAAGACTAACTATGAGTCTTCACATTTTGCTGATAAATTTCAACTTTTGATGGAAGTCACATGTGAATTTCATGGTGCGATTTGACTCTGCAATTTCATAAAGTTGCATATAATTCGAACTAACATTTGCTTTTCTGATGTGGTGTGGAAAGTTTATTGCCATTTCAAATAAATGATGTCAGATGTTTGTTGAGATAATATCTTCGTTCATCTTGATAATATTCATATGTTTTAACTGATGTTGGCAGTGAAAAAAATTCTGAAATTGGGGCAACTTACAAATTGATGATTTCTTGCAGTGACCGATTGCTGCTAGGAGTTATAGCAGCAAATCGCAATATGGAATTCAGATATTATTGGTAATCCCTCTCCTAGCATTCGAACTAGCTACTCGGTTGCTACAGTTTGGCGAAAGAATGTGATTTTCCTTTCATGTTTTGGCGATGTACAGTTCTTCCAGAAATTTGTTTTACTGGTAATATGTTGGTTGTTACAATCATCGGATTATAACTACGGATCTTTAAGAGAAAATGGGCGTAGCCTTATGTCCGTAATATAAACCATGTTCCATGTACTTGGTGAGTGAAAAGCGAGCCGATGCATGTGGATCTCAAAAACAATGAGAAATAAGAAGATGGTTCGAGGCAGTCATATGAAGTTGAGTAGTAAAAGGTTGAAAATGGGTGCAAATTATCATTACCATTTCGAAGGATTGAAAATTTCATTATTTCAAAACTAATCACCTATACAAATTGATACCATTTTCATGCACAGGAAAGAAAGGCATTTCAACTAATGCCGCATCGCCTTCGGAAGTGTTTGTTGCAAATGCGGACTGAAAGTAAAAAACCTGAAAATCAAGGTTTAGAAATGCCTAACAATTCATTAAACAGTTTGCCAAAATGTTCCTTCGTTTCGAGGCATCGTCTTCAAAGAATGAATATTTTGAACATTCAGAACGTACTTCTGGTTGGCTTTCTGATTGCAATAACTTTATATTATCAGATTAAATGAGGAATTGCTATGAATCCACATTCATATCAAAAACTCCCCATAACGTTTTTTCTGAAGTCAACATATATCCGCTGTTTACTGGTTTGCGTGTTCTTGACCAGATGAAAATTTTGACAGGTATTCCAGGTCATCATTATAATATGTCTCAGAAAGTTCAAAGAATGAAATGAAGTTGGGAATAGGCCAAGAAATTTTCTTTAAGAATATCTGTCGAGAATGCCGCTAATTTTTCAGTAAGTGATCTCAACATCGCTAATTTTTGGCAATCCTCGTGACATATAACTGAGATTTATGAAATACGATTGGCATATCAAACGCATTGATTAAAACCTAGCTGAATGTTAATATTTTTCAACCCAATGTATGCGAATTCAAATAATGGCAATAGTGTCATTTGTTAGGGACTGGATGTAGTTCGTCTGTTAGTAGTAACTGCTAGGGACGCAAAACTGTAATAAACCTCGCAAATATTTATAT
This sequence comes from Zygogramma bicolorata, assembly GCA_032362365.1. Classification (NCBI taxonomy): domain Eukaryota; kingdom Metazoa; phylum Arthropoda; class Insecta; order Coleoptera; family Chrysomelidae; genus Zygogramma; species Zygogramma bicolorata. The sequence goes on from JAVJAQ010003882.1 coordinate 167,032, forward strand.
CATGTTCATTTCATTTTAGGTTTTCGAATGATTGTGATTTAAATAGTACACAATAGTAGTTAAAATTTCTCTCTAGACAAATTGCCTATACCCTCTTGGTGAACAATACTTGATATGCAATTTTCACCTTGGGCGGAAATAAAGATACTATTTTTGAACAGTTTTGATTTTCAACGGTAACTTGAATGATGAAACCGGTAACCCATAGGATTTTCTTTTGCCGTCGTGGTTGAAGTTCCTTCTTCTTGTCCGAATGTCTTTTCGATATCTATTGGATTGCCTTCATCAAAGTGTATAAATTCACTTTATTTTCATTTTTTCAGCACCAGTTCGGAAGAAGCCATTGGAGCAAGACGTGCTTTCAAATCTACGTTGTTCAAAGTGTTCGTCGAAGATATTGACACCGCCATTGGGTCGTTGTGTGTGGTTGTATCTACCAGGGATTTGACGCTCTAGAGCACGAGGAGATTTGTGATTATGGCCCTTCTTCGCGTTGTCCCATGAGAAGTTGGTCTGATTGTTGTAGATGGCGAGGTAGCGAGAAAGAAAGCTTACAACATGCCGCGAAGCACTGCTCTCTGACTTTGGGACCTGCAATCGAATTCAGTATATTCATGTCTGTTGGATCACCTAACCCCTACACCTGTCATCTATTCACGTATGGTAGGATATTCAGATTTTCCAGACACTATAAGTTATATGGCAATTTATTCACCGCTTGTTATTATTTTGGCGATACATCAAGTAAGGGCCGTTTTCGGTGTGAAATAATTGTGATCAAAGAGGGCTGTAAGAAAACTCCTAGATTTGGAATCATGTGCTGTCCAATAGCTGTAAGAGATTTTGATGCCTTCAATGCATTCTATGCAGCGGTATGCTGTACCGTATGGAAAAGATATTGTGATGATATGGAGAGTTGCGATTTGGGGTGCGGTTAATAGACAACGAAGCGATGAATTTATGAAAATTTTCATCACCTATTCCGTTTGAACTAATATTTGGACCTATCATATAGGGTTTTTCAGTGTGTCCCTAACTAACTTCCAGTTGATTCTGAAATGAAGTGCTGACTTGATACGATATTTTTTTAGACGATGTAGATTTTTAATCTGAATAGTATCTGATCCATTAAAGAGGAGAATTTGAAAAGATCTACAGAGAGATGTGGCAAAAAATAGTTGAAGTTTCCTACACCCTCTTGAAGAAAATAGAACACTTGCGCAGTGTGCCACAGGTTCGACCTGATCTCTTGCAGATGAAAGTTTGGGAATTTATGTACAGTTAACAAAATATTCAAAGAGTTATACTTCCTCTTGAGAAAAGTAGAAGACTTGCTCACCCAGTTGGCCACTGGGATGAGTAAGAGATGGTTACAGGAATCAAAGTAAACAAAAGGCATTCATTCCCAAACAATCATTTAATTAATTTCCTTATTGAACTCCGCAGGGTAACTTGATCAGTTCTGGAGGTCAAAACAAATTTATTTTTTTCGATACACAAGCATTCACATATAAATATAGTTGTCATTGACAGTTTCGACGGGTAGTAAAATGATCTTCGAATCTTATTGCGTTCACAGAATCATCTTGGTAAGACAAAATCTTCCCGTCACCGAGTCAAGTATTGCGTGAAATTTTAATATTTTAACATTGATTTTACATGAAAATATTGAAAAACAATGAAGGAAAATGAAGGCTACTCGACTATGAATATTAATAAAATACAGCATACAATACATATTGATTTGCCAACTCACCTACAAAGAATACAAAACTCATGTTTAAGATTTTCGTATGGTATACGTAAATTTGACCACATCAGTGGAACGTTTAACCACTCTGGGTGGCTGAGGCTAGAACAACGTCTGTTACACCTTCTCACTAACACGCATAAATGTTTGATAAAGAAGAAACCTGATTACCTATATAATAGATTGTTGAATTTTTCCCAAATAAGCAACTTCAGAACTCGGAACTCCAATGTCATGGTTATTCCTCATCACAACTCCTCAATATTTACCCGAAGTTTCTCGTATAATTCGGCTAATTTTTACAAGTTACCTAGTGAATTCAAACACTGCACTATCAATAACTTCAAGAAACGTTTGAAACCTATTCTCAAACACTGGTAACATTTAGTAATGCCAACTTCACCATGTCCTTTGACTTGCATTATTTATTGGTTTCACGTCAGAATTATATTATTATTATGTTATTATTATTGTACTGTAACTAATATTATTGTATTTTCTGTATATCTCACGTCTACGGTTGATTTGAAAAACAGCTTTCGCTGATAATCCGCCTTTTCATCTGATCCCCTCTCTGTAATTCTATGTTTTCCTTTGTAAGTTGTCTCAGATGAATAAAGTCGATTTATTATTATTATTATTATTATTATTATCTGTACGTATTGTACGAAAACCTACAAAAGCTCAATTATTCACCAAAAATAAAGCAATCCAAACTTTCAAGGTAAAAGTGAACACACCAGGGTTTACAGGCATCTTACTTTGAGGTGATCGCTCTCCGCATTTGGCGTCGGGCGGATACCAATCAAACTACTTCCGGGAAATGCAGTAGATTTATTTCGAAATTGGGCTAAATGTTACTGGTAATTGTCATAATGTTCTCAATAAAGATTTTCATCGATTATCGACTAATTCAATTCACAATGGTAGAGGAAATTCACCGCAAAATAATTGAACTTCTAAATAATATTTCTACCCAACCTCGTATGTGCTCAAATTCGACTATCGCGTTCGTTTTTTCTGCCCTGTATCCGCGCCCGAGGCATCCGTTCATATACGCGGTCGGTCGTAACAGCGTCGATAATATTAATTTAATCAAGTTTTCGCGTCTGCTCGATACGGGAATCCTATTATGCTGTACACGGACATTCAATTAGTAAAACCGTGGTATTTCATTAGGCGAAGTTAATGAAGTGACGTCACCGGCGGTTAGACCAGGTGATTATCAATCATCTTGCCGTGACGGCTGTCGGAGGTGCAGCTTTTGTGCAGACTTATATTACCTGCCCCACGTCTGCTGGCGAAACAATATGGCAAAGAACAAGAAAGGATATGCAGGAGGGGCGGAGGGGCAGGGAGGAATAAGGGAATAAGGTGGCTTATAAAATCGAGAGAAATTTAATTACGTCGTTTAGTTTATAGATTATTTCCAAGTTATTATTGATATCCTATGTACTATAGACACTCACAGACAAAAATATTGCATATTTCATTTCAAGCCTTGATTCCATGTTTATTTCTATTTGTCTGAATCGTTCTGCAGTTTTCTAAGTTACTTAATGATATATGGTAATAAAGTATTTAACGTACATACATTGATTGCCAAATAATCCAGATATTGAAACTTTATAACACACTTTTAATGCCACAACTATTGCCACCCCACAACATAATGGAACCACCATCAAAGCTAACGTCAATACGTAATTATCAATAGTCTCGGACTAGTTTTCTCGTAATTGATTCTGGAGTTGGACAAACTTTGAGGAGAATTATTATAAATACCAGAATCTTTGGTGAACAGACAATTGAAGTCTCTGCTTTTGTCTTGCTCAGTTATTTCGTAGGGGGAGTAATTGGCTAGGGTGGTAAGGACAGATATTCGTCTGACAGTTCTTGAAAATGACTTCGTAATGGAAGTCGAAACGTCGAACAATTCGGAAGAAACCAAATGGATTCAAACCCTGCGAAGACCATGTTGCATAAACAATAATCCTTGAAACCATCTATTACTACATAACACCTGAACGGTCAGGTCTCCTTAGAGAGTGGTGAGTGATATAATCATCAATAAGATCGGGCTAGTTTTCTCGTTATTAATTCTAGAGGCGGATTTACTTTGAGGAGAAATATTATAAATACCAGTATCTATAGCGAACAGACAATTGAAGTCTTTCTTTGTCTTGCTTAGTTATTTCATAATGGAAGTAATTGGTCAGATATATATAACAATTTCTTAACCTACCCCCCATTACTCAGCAAACACATAATTTTGTAAAACCGCAACACAGGATTCACAATGAATTATTCGACAAGTTTCCCGAAAACTGCCCTACGCACACAATATATATATATATATATATATATATATATATATATATATATATATATATATATATATGCTGGCTGGAACTTCCGGTTGATCCGCGTCTGGAATGATTTTCCTGTCTACGTTTCGGCTCCCATTTCGGAGCCATTTTCAAGACTGTGACTGTGTGACCTTGCGTCTAGGTCTGAGTTGTCTTACTAGCTGCTTGTGAAAATGGCTCCGAAATGGGAGCCGAAACGTAGACAGAAAAATCATTCCAGACGCAGATCCACTAGAAGTTCCAGCCAGCACATTTCTAACCGAGGAGGCCTAGCCGAACAAATATATATATATATATATATATATATATATATATATATATATATATATATATATATGCAAAATTACAATTATAAAATTATGTGTTTGCTGAGTAAAGGGGGGTGGGTTAAGAAATTGTTACCCCTTCGACTTCTTTAGAATAAGTCACTGAAATTTTGATAGTTCCATCCTTATCGAATATATTTTGAGGTAGTCATTCAAATATAGCATTAATGATATGGAGGATTGACATGTCGAAAAGTTTTCAGGTTTCAGTACCCTATACATTATCAGCACCGCCAGTTTTTCCTTCAACACAAAAAAGGAATATGCCATCGTGAAAACCATGCTTTGATTTCTTCGCTGTTGTTTTCGCTTTCAGAAATTGGAAGTAGGAAAAAGGTTGGAGTTATACAGATGGGGAACTGAAGAATTCGAAACAAGCACAAGAAACATCTGGATAGTTTTCAGATGGGAAAAAGGAACACTACATATGCAACTCACCTTCTTGCGAAAACATTAACAGGCATTATACCTTTGACAATGGAACTTGATTGCGCACAACTATATGCCAGAATTGCATCATAATTATCTTAATTTTTGAAAGAGTAAGGGCGGCGCAAACGATTGTTTTGCCTAGGGGATCAAGAGTTTCAGTATTGAAACCCATAGGTCCAACTGGAGGGGTCCACGACCCGAATCAATATAAACATAAATGGTTTTCAGAAGAAGGAATTGAGATGCTCCCTGATCAGTTCAGTCTTTGATAGTTCTAAATCTGTCTGACATTCGTTACGCATTTCAGTTATTCGAAATTCCATGATCATCAATTATTATAATTTGATGCATTTGTTACAATTCTTCAATTTGGTCAATGAGTAACATCTCTCCAACTGTTAATGATGTTGACTGAACTTGATGAACGTACAGAACACGCCCAAAAAAGCATTCAAATAAGTATTCGGAATGGAAGAAACTGACTCTGCAACTACACTCAAATGTGAAGAGACGATGTTAATGCTGTCAGTAAAAGGAATCCTTCACTTCGAAGAAGAGATGTGACTGAAATGAATTCACAGATTCAGGCCTTCGCTATCAAAATTTCTCTTTGAATAATAGGCGTCTTCTGATCACTTCAATATTTGACAGTTTCTGCCGATCGACGTTCGTTATTTGCAATTAGAAATGACAGTTTTTGTTTGGTATGTCTATTGATTGTCGCTGATTGTGCATAACGTGAATAACCACAATAGCGTCATAATGATGTACATTTTCGGAATCAACCAAGGCGGCGCAAACGAACGTTTTGCCTTGAGAATGAGACGTTCATACTTATATCGCAAGTGGTGTCGTCGTATTTCTGTTTATGTATAGGACAGTGTTTGAATCTTCAATTTCAAACCATGGCGTTTCCAACAAGAACAAAAACTCAGTAAAACATAAATCTGAAGATGATCAGTGTTCGTGCAGATCATTGGGAAGCCTTCAGATTCAGAACGTGAGTGAGAGTACTTGAAAATCGTTTATCTACACCCGTACTCTAATAATACACTTATATGCCCACAACCCGTTTTATAATGAAATCCATTACGATACAGATTTTCATTACGATACAGATTTTCAACCAATAGAAACCCATTATTTTTCAATCAAGCATGATGTGCAAGCTTTGCATTTTGACGTTTGTCAAGTCAAAATCAGTAGGTATTGAATTCTTGAAGAATTTAGTCAATTTTCGATAATAGTATGAAAATGTTTTATAGCAGGGATATAGAAGAATTACCAGCGACCCTCCACAGATGTCTTAGACAAGAAAAAAATACAATCGAAAGGATTATATTTTTTATTTGACAAATGCAAGTCATATGTTTTTATTTTCAACATAATTATATGAGCTCTCATGTCCGAATGGTCAAAGGCGCCGGTAGTTAATAATTACGTCCGGGTTCAATTCCAGACGTCGGTAGAATTTTTTTTCCTTTTTTTTTCCTTCTTTTCATTTCTCATTGTTGTATTTTCCGTGGTTATACCATTAATTATAATTTTGTAGAATTTTTCAAAGAAATACGATTGATTACCTACTATTATTGTGTTCAATATAAATACGTAATAATATAATAATTTTAGTTCTTCATTATTTATTGGGTGTAGATAAAATAGCGTATGCAACTCTCATGTAATGGTTATTAATACACTCGCATAAACCATACAAAACTCACCTTCGGCTCGTTTCGTATCCCGGTTTATGCTCATGTATTAATAACCATCATTACACGATCGTTGCATAATATACTAATTTAATGAAACTCGTCTTGAACTTTGAATGAGAGGCTTGAAGTTGCATCTTTGAAATGCTATATCCTGTAAATGATCATGGAAATATCTATCGAAAGAACAGAATGCGATTTCTGATCACTTGCATGGTCGATAGTTTTCACCGGTCAGACCTTCGTTCTTCGCAACCAGAAGTGGGATTCGCACCGGCTTCCGAGCTTGCTTTCGGTATCCCGCGAAATGATCGCTGATTGCGCATAGCTAATGCTATAATAGTGCCATAATGATGTATATTTTCGGAATGAGCCGCCGGGGCGACGCGACCTGAATGTTGTGCGAATTAGAGGCCGGCCGGCTGCCGATGACAATACACCCCAAATGACAAGTGAAATACGCAAATGAAGAATTGTAGAACGTGTGAATGGGAGCCGTAATGATCCACACCGCACCGAGCGACGATTGTGTGCCTCCGTTGCCGTTCATTCTGCAACGGAGTCGGAGTTCGACCTCCGTAATGAGATATTGTCCGGCGCGGAGCGTTCGGGACGACTTGGGACTGCGACCGGGAATCGGTCTTGCTGCGGCTCAAGGATGGCTGGTGTACTAGATGACGCGTTGATTTGGCGTTTTGGCGAGCGAGATCAAATCGATCACTTCGAATGTGGTAGACAAGGTTCCATGTTTGTCAATTGGTAATTTTTTTTTTTGAATGAATCGGACACTTTCTTATAGAGTATGAAAAAACCTTCAAATCTTGCAATAATTTGAGCAACTTTTTTGTAAATTCCAAAGAAAAAATTAATAAGTCACAAAGTAGTGGAGCCTATAAGCTGGACTGCTCTGATTGCTCTGCATCTCACATCGATAGAACTTGTAGACCTCTCATCACTCGCATTAATGAACATACAAATAGACCTTATAAATCTACTTTTGGCAATCATTTCGGAATCTACAATCATAACTGAAGATTTCCAAAGTACTATCCAGCAACGCTCACTGCTTGAATACTCAAGTAAACTCAAACAGATATTTCCTCCCATTTCATCACAGTAATATGAATTTTCAATAGAATTTATCATTCAAAATTTGAATTAATTTTAGATTGGCATCCATTCAACAATTTTTAATTCATAGTGAACCTCTCCTCAAGTTGGTACCATTAATTTCTACATCAATTTGAAATGACATTCGACTTGACACATCCTGTCACAAGTCGTCCTTCATACTATCACATATGACATAGCTACATGACCTAAATAATACAGGTAAAAGAGGATTTTGTTTTACAAAATTAGGCAGGAGTTATTTTATTGCATGGATAGTTGCAGTCTGATGTACTTAACCTAAAAACACAAAATACTTACAAAAATGTCGAACGGGAGTGCCGCCATTTTGTGAAAAACCGTTTGGGCCTGTATCTCCGTAACCGTGCACTTTAGGCCCACAGTTATCACGACCTTTTTTATAGAGAATTGAATTTCCTATCTTTTTTATTCAAAAATTTTTTTATAGCACTTACCGTTCACGACTTATATTATTATTACTTTTTGTTTATTCACTTTTTTACCGATATCTCTACAAATAATTGTTCAAACAATAAATTGTTTATGATAAAACTTTCGAATCGATTAATTTTCTACAACTTTTACTCGAAACTTTTTTCTCTAAAGTTAATATTTTTGAAGTTACAACGCGTTCAATGTTGTACTACCGAGTACAAGGTTATTAAGAACCAAGTATGCATAGCGTAATGATATAGCGAATCCGATACATAATAGAAGAGATATGAATTTTTGGAATTTTTTTGATTTAATAAATAATTAATAATTCAAGTTCTTACCTGCAAGAAATAGCGAATACCAATTAAAATGTTTTCTTTGTATTTTCTTTTATACAATTGAATATTACTATAATTAATTTAAAAACTACTGCCATAATTGAACACGCAAATGAAAAAATGGAATATTTATTGAAGAATATATGTGAAATTTATTTTTACAAATGTACACCAAAATGAATCATATGTCTTCTCTGAGTCTTTGGCGTTTCGAGGGTGGTGAATTTTCGATGTTGGTTACATTCTCCTCTTCCTCTTCGTTATCTTCGTCAGTGGCATATAAAGATTGTAACACCTCTATTAATTTGTCGTTAGAATCATCACCAATATCTTCATCGATGTCGCACAATTTTGTGTTGTTGACGATTACAGCTGATTAGTGCACGTTTCCTCTGTGCAGTTCTCACAGATTACCGTACAGTCCAATCCTGCTTTTCGGCACCCACAGGCTTTGCCACAGCCAGTTATGCATTTGCATGAAATGCACTCTAGTTGATCTCCCAGATACAAGACGATTGAAATTAACGCGTTGTAACTTCAAAAATATTAACTTCAGAGAAAAAAGTTTCGGATTAAAGTTGTAGAAAATTTATCGATTTGAAAGTTTTATTATAAACAATTTATTGTTTAAACAATTATTTAAAGAAATATCGGTAAAAAAGTGAATAAAAAAAAAGTAATAATAATATAAGTCGTGAACGGTGAGTGCTACAAAAAAAATTATTGAATAACAAAGATAGGAAATTTAATTATCTATAAAAAAGGTCCTCATAATTGTGGGCCTAAAGTGCACGGTATTTTGTGTTTTTAGGATAAGTACGTCAGACTGCAACTATCTATGAAATAAAATAACTGCTGCCTAATTATGCATTATGGACACGAGTAGCTGGCTCCCTATTACCTGTACTAAAATCTTCAGCATGCTTTTCGCTGGTCATCAGGCAAATTAGTTTTATATCAATCAAATTTTCGCAATGTTCTTGGTTTCCTAATGTCGATACTTCGTAAGTAATAAGTACTCAAACGATTTTTCAAATTTTCACAAGACTTTTTTTTTTCATTCAGAGTATTTACTTCCAGATGAGCACTGAAGATGACGAAAGTCGAAAGCGCATTGAAATATTAGTTTTTAAAATTATACACTCTATACAGAAGTCTTCGAATCATTCATTACTAAGGATTGTATTCAGCTTCCCGAATTCATAATTTTTTTTGTGTATGAAACTATTCTGTTGAAACTTTCATATATCTCAACAGGTAAGAAATGAAGAGCGGAGCTTTCATGAAGATCAAGTCGGAAAAAAATGAATAAGCAAAACAATAAAATACAATGAACTGGAAAAAATAATAATAATTGTAAATGAGTTGAAGAAATGAGGAAGTGATTACGGATTGATTGTTTTTCAGGGCCGATTATTCAGAAAAACAAAATAAGAGAAAGTGAAGTGATGAGAAAAGAAATGAAAACATTTTGTGGAAATATTGAGAAAGGTCACAGGAAAGAAATGAAATAATGGAAAATGAATAAAAAAGAAAAGAAATGGAACGAATATTGGAAAATACGATTGCGTATACTCTAGCAATCCAAACGTTAATTTTTTTTTCAATATCACTATAATTTCATTCCACTGTACTTTTATATCATCATACATTTCCAAGCACACATATTCGATGATTCATTGAAACATCGTTTTATATAATGGCTTTCTCAGAAAATTTACCATTTTTTTCTTGATTATTTAAGATTTTATATAATATACAATTCAAATCCATATTGATATGGTTAGTTATGAAATTGTAGTGGAATATAATATAAAGGAAATTATCTTTGTCGGAGTGGAATACTTAGCGCCTCTGTGAAATCAAAGAGTAGGCAAGGTTTTCGAACGTTTATTGAAGACATTTTCAACTGAAAAGTAATGCCACTGAAAACTATATGGAACTTGAAATGTATTCATGTTTGAAGAGGTTTGAACTCCTACGAAAAGAGTTCAATCGCAGATGCACTCAATTAAAACTTTGTGATGTTCATAAGGAGCTAAATAGGATTGATAATGTACGTTCGTACTACCACCACCCAACACAGAACACTGTCAACCAGGTTCGAACAGATACATTCAGATTGTTTCACAGTTGATTTGGCATGCTGTTGTCGAATTGCCTCATCAAAAACATGATGCTGTTGATATTTTGGAATCGCTACCGATGTTGAAAAGTGAGCTCTTTTTTAATTTTCTATTACAAATCCCGATTAACGACATTATATTGAAAAAAAATTCATACTTCATGACAAGTGGAAATGTTATGAGCAAAAATTTGATGGGATTCTATGAACTCATTGAATAAATTTGAGATAGGTTGTTGGAGAACATATCAATTTCTTTACGTACTTTCATCCAAGAACTTGCTCATCATGGGTTTCAGAAGTAACGAATAACTTCCTTAGAGAATGTTAAGAAACATTTATTGGAATCTTCCATTATCATTCAATCTTTCTTCAGAACATATATTTAGTCAGTGAAATATATTGGTTCAAAGTGCGAGATCGCAGAGTCTGAGATATAGGTAACTGTGAAAAAATGATTGAAAATAAAATTAATTATTGAGTTCTTTTTATTTGATATTTTGCTAACAGGATCCAATATAGTAAATCACTAATGAATAATTATAATAATGATAATAATAATAACAAGGCCCGGACACCTGACCTAGGCTGGTGCCTAGAATTTGTCTTATATGGTTCACTCTATTTTTTATCTCAATATTTCCCGCACTATCAGGAAGTACTCCAGTCTGCTTTTCCATTCCAAAATATCACGGGAAACCTATGTTTTAAATACATCGATTTAATGCCGTCACTTTTCAATTTTTTCTCAATTTTTCTCGTACTATTGAGGAATCCACTCAACATTTTTTTAAACTATCATTGGAAACCAAAGTTATGAGTACATCGATTATATGCCGTCACTTTTCAATTTTTGTCTCAATTTTTCTCTTACTGAAGGGAAATCAACTCAACTTTTTTTTAACTATCATTGGATACCAATGGTTTGAATACATCGATTATATGCCATCACTTTTTAATTTTTTTTCGTACTGTTGAGAAATCAACTCAACTTTTTCTAAAACTATCATTGGAAACCAATAATGTGAATACATCGATTGTTTGCCGTCACTTTTCAATTTTTGTCTCAATTCTTCTCGTACTATAGAGAAATCAGCTCAACTTTTTTTTTAAACTATCATTGGATACCAATGGTTTGAATACATCGATTATATGCCGTCAATTGTTTGGAGTTTTCAATTTTTTCTCATAGTTGCCCAAAGCATTTTTTTTTTCTATCACCTATCAATACAAATTCAACTCATCCCCTCTGAAAATCATGTTAAAACTATCATCGGATACCAATGGTGTAAATACAGCGATTCTATGCAGTCACTCGTTTCAACTTTTCATTTGTTTCAAATACCTAGTTCTCGTGAGTATTTCTATTTGCCACCAATCAATTAATATTCAACCTAACTTCTCTGAAATTCGTCTCGAAACTATTATTGGAAACCAATAGTGTAAATACAGCGATTCTATGCCATCGGTTGTTTAAAATCTTCAATTTCTCCATTACATGACTCCAAAATATTTCATTGCTATCAACGATGCTCACTGAACATTACATGAATTTTCTGTTGACAAAATTCAATTAATTTTCTGATTGTACGTCGTTGGTACGTCAAGAGTTTCGTATTTGATAGTCGTTTTCGAAATGATTGTATTTTACGAATTTCCATTAATATTTCCTAAACTATCAATATTACAGGAAAATTGATTTAGGTTTTTCATAGCATTCGACGAGATCTGCAAGTTAACTCCTTTGACAAATTATGATTTGATGAGTGGTTTCGGAGATATATCGTTTGTTTCCTTAAAAAAAAAATTCATATTTTCAATCATCCGATTGTAAATTTGTCTATATTGTACTATTGATTTCAGAAAAAAAAATGTATTTGAGGTTTTCATAGTATACACTGAGATGAACATTTTTTTACTCCTGGTAATTTTTGATTCTCTCATCCGTTTCCGAGATATTTACACATTTAATGACGAAAAACCTCCAGAAAAACATGAACTTCAGAAATTTCCCTATTTTTCCATTTTCCGATCGGTTCAGGAAAAAATGTTTCAACTTAAGAGTGTAAAGTATTTTGGGGTCTACACGACAGTTTTTTTGGTTTTCGATTACGAGCAACGGTACGGGCTACAGAGTGTCCGAAATAAAGTGACGGGTGACACGATAAAAAAATCATAAAATCTAGAATAATTTTTTTAAATTCTTTTTCTCCGAATAAAACTTGTAGCAGAAGGTTAAGGGAGTTTTTTCATATCAAGCAAAAATTTCTGTGATCGAAACTCTATTAGTTATGACGAAAACCAAAAAAAGTCAGAATATCCCAAAAAAAACCACTTTCCAATTTTTCGATTTATCTCAAAAACAATAGGTGTCTGCACACCCATAAGATTTAGAAATGACCCGAGTTTCGAATCGATATCTCTTTCCATTCGACGGCTATCGTGTTTCAAAGGAATTCCAACGCCGGACAGACACACACACAGACGGACAGACAAGAAAAATCAAGTTGGGCTTATTGGACGTATTTTTCGACGCTGATCATTTTCTTCAAAGGAACCATGCCTCTATCTCTTCAAATAAAAAAGTTGGGTCCGCTGTCCGTTCCGGTGCCCTGCGAAAACGCGGTCATTGATATACATCATAAAGATTATCAACTACAATCGAACAAATTCGCTCAATGTTTGCCAATTATAATGATGACATCTTCATTGAAATTTTTGTTTTAGTCAACTCTCAGAACTATTACTTGACCATTGTATAAATATCTGAAAGTCGAGCAGAAATATCAATGAGTGGAATAACCCAAATGGAATGATATATCTTGAGATTCACACTGAACCGATATGATTCATCCAAACTCCCACAATTCCTCAGTGTCTCGGGAGAAACGCCTTCGCTATTCGCAACACAAGCAAATAATTTATCCGAAAGCAGGCGCTGGAATCAACTTGCTGAATAAGGAATAAGCGAAAACAAAAGAAGTAATCAAACCATATTTAAATTTTGAATATCTCAATTAGAGTAACACAATATACATTTCGATGTTGATTGCTTGCTTTATCTGCTGCACGGCTACAATAAATAATCCCGACGGTAATAAGTTCGAAGAAATCGATAACGACTCAAGATTACGACCTTCAATGCAGTTTCACGGCAGCGATTATGATAAATAATTCGATTAGTCATTCATACATATTTTACTCGGTTTGAAATAGGTATCTAATCGGGAACGTGTTTTCTGCATTTTCACTACTTTTTCAGTGCAACAATCTTCTCCACTTCGTGATTTTCGATTTAGAATCCTTGTGATCTTGAAATCACATCTCGCACAAGTTTCGATGACCTTTTTTGGTTGATTTTCGTAGAGGGCCCAAGTGCATAAAAACATTTTGATTGCATTATCTGGTGAGATAATAGTAGGATATGTTTATTGAAAATCATTCGAAAATGAGCTTCCAGGTTGTAAAGTTACTAATTGTTCATTGTCTTTCATTCAATACGTACATGTACAGCTCATCCAATCCATCTTGGCACAAACTCAGATACTTTTCCAGTTTCAAACTGGTAGTGTAGACCAAGACGAAAAAAAACACCTTCTAAGAATGAATTTCAACACAGTGAACACATACAATTGGTGTTTTTTATCTCAGTATACTTCACAGAGATTGCTGATCATATTCGTTATTGGTTCTGTGCCAAGATGGATTGGATAATTTGTACACACCAATGATGATATACAAACCAAGCTAACCATGACACGATATTGTGCTACCACACAATTTATCAATATCGAACGTACAAAAAAGATATATGTACCCACTTTCTCAATCAATACCTCAATTCTCTTCGATAACTGAAGCTTCACTAAATTTTCAGATATAAAACGGTACCTTTTCATCAGAAATTTCCAAAATAAAGCATGTGGTTCACTGTCGCTATTAAGGCAAGCCCATTTTCATTGTTTTGAATGCCGCCAATATTTTTCCGTTACACAACTGAGATTTGTGAAAAATAGTAGTATGTGAAACGCATTCATGTGAAAGAAACCAAATTGAACATACGTGTAAAAAATATTTACCCTACGGAGGTAAATGATAGTTGCCAACAATAACAATAGTGACAGTTGTTGGGAGCTTCATTAAATATTTCATCTATCTGCAATGCCTACTTCGAACACAAAATGCATTGAAATTATTCTTGCCAATACCTTAAGAATAGATAAAATAACCCTCTCGGAATTTCTCTCTTTCAAGAGAATAATGTAGGTATATAATAAAGATTACAAGATAAATGTCCCAATTATCGGCACTGTCCCAATCATCGAGGATTTCAAGTTGTTTTCTATGTAAGAAGATGAACATTTTCTGATTTGTTATTTTCTGAACGATTTTGAAAACATCACCAATTTCTCCTGAGCATTTCCCTCACAACTTCCGCTGATCAGTCGTCAGTCGGGTATCATTCGTAGTCGAGTGAATACTATCTTTTCTGCTGATCTGGTAAGTGCGCACCCTTCACTTATGTTTCCTTGAAGCCACAAAATTTCAGTAGTACCGTGAAATGTTTTGCAGGGATAAGGGGATCCGTGTAAACAGATAACTTCTTCCATGTTTGGATGGAGGTTTAGCGTCTGCCACTCCCATTGAACTACCACTCGGCCCTGGTTTTCTAGGTGTTTCGAAATTCTTGAAGGATCCAGATTTGATCGTAGTTTGCTGGAAGTCCTCGGAACGGAATAAAAACTACCCAAAGACAAAGTACGGTTTGAAACCTGAACTATCCATTTCGATTAAGGATCCATCGGCGGTAAGTCTGCAACTGCCTTCATCAGGAAGTTAACCTACACAGATGTGTGGCTTAGGTAGTGCGCTATCTGTGACAGATTTCGATGAGGCCCACTCCCATGGTTGCAGTGTATATACCACGCTCTGAAATATCCTTTACGCCAGCCGTGTTGGCATATTGAAGAGTCTACAGTTGATCGGCAGATAGAGGGGAAGTTAGATCTTCAGTCTGGAAAATTCCCACCTTGATGCCCACAAAAATCTTCCCATATAGTGGATGGCTTAGAAGATTGCAGAAGTCATACAGGACTTTTGCTTTTCGCATCTGATTCGGGTGAATCACTCGAGCGCAGGCGCTTGCTGGCCTGTACGGAGGGGGTTTGTTCCCCTTCATCCGCACACATCCAGCGATACTGTGCTTGGAATTTCAAAGCTTTGTTTATAGAGACATATACCTAGTTAGCCAACCACATGAAAAAATCATTTGAAGAAATAGATAACAACCGGTAGATGGCACTAGTGATTTCGCATCCAAGTCATGTCTTTTTTATATTTTTTACGAACTTTGTAACCTTAAACGAATATTTTTCCTTAAACATCCATCAGAATGCCATAAGATGGCAAACAATTTAGAAACAGAAGTGAAACATTTCACCAAAGTCTTGGAAATCTTGACTTTTTCTCTCTGACTTTTTTGCAATCCCTGAGAGTCTTCAAACTTCAACAAATTTTGGCTGTTGCAATATTTCACATTCTATTCTCAGATTGATGATTCCGATACATGATTAGTGTATTATTGTCGAGGTGTATTCGAAGTTGCTCAGTTGAATGAATATTTTCAAGTTGTTTATTGGCGTAATTTTTCACAAGGCCCGTCTATTTTTTCATTTGTGTACTAGTGTGAATGTTGTTTGTTTGTTAGTGTCTCCTACTGTACACAAACTAAAAAGGTGAAATTTGCGTTCTCAAAAAACATCCTATCGGTTCATTTTTTTCAATTAATCTATCTGTTATCAAATGTCAATTGGAAATTTGATCAAGAAATTCTCCAGTACAGTGGGGACAGCAAGCTCGATTGTTATTACTGAATCTTATTTATGAGATTTTGGATGTTTCAGATAGAATAACTACTTGAAACTAACCCTCAACACTCACATGATGCTCTTCATATATTGACTTCAAATATAACAATGATTTGTTCAAAAGTTCTGAGTGCAAATTAGATCAGGAATGTTTTAGTTGACTTCAAATCCACATCAGAATACGATCTCAGTATGATAGAAAAATGGAAATATTTTATAAAATACAGATTGTCTCAAATCTAAGAATGATATTCAGAAGCGTGAAAAGACGTTTCCAAATGTAAAGGACACAGAAAAAAGGTTGATTTTCTCAATTACAGTCGATATTTTGGTAGCAATAAAGAGGATTCAGAAATATTCAGATTTGTCTCAATTGAGAAACTGACTCTCTTATGCAATGTGATATTGACTATCAGTGAATATCTGAAAATGAGGTCGATAGAGATAATTGAATTTTTCAAGTTACACATGAATAATTTCCCAATTCAACTTCGTATAACTTGCATTTTCATAACAAAAATGAATCCCAGGTGGATTTCAATTCAGGAAATACATCATATTCTGCATGAATTTCAGAGCCATTCATCTACCAAATATCCGCAAAAATTAAAAACCTTACTCGACATCATTCAAACAGTACGTCAATTAGCCAGCAGCAAGTCCGACTCCGGCCTGAAAAAACTGCGAGATTTTAATGAAAAAATAACACTTCCATTCCATCATTTAGAGAATATTACTTTTCAGCAGCACGTTCGGAATACCAGTGCGCTTATTTGGGAGCTATCGGAGCGTACTCGACACTTCGTCTGTCTCTTTCTCTCCCTCTCTCGCTCGTATGTGTATTAATTGAGCTGTACGATTTCAATATATTCATATAAATAGACGCAATTCGAGCACACAATATGACTAAATTGAATATTACAGAACGCAGACGAAAATTGAATAATAAAATAGGGAAGAGAGCATAGACGTAGATGGGGTGAGAGTCTTGAATGAGGGTTGGTGAAGTTTTGATCAGGAGAAAGGGGGAACATCCAATTGTTTTTATTTCTCATCGATTATCAGTTTCATAAATGGGGTAAAAGAGCATTATTTCAAACTAGTTAAAGAGAAATAGAGTCACCAAAGTTCAAACAAATCTTGCGTGGAAAATTATAAATTACATTGCATCAATATTCAAGTTGTATTCGAACATATTTGAACATACCAATTATCTGGAATGAAGAGATTTTGTGAAAATTTTGTCTGAATGTTCATTTGTGGGTGCATTCTCGCTTGGAAATGAAGGTTATTCATGCATCCTATTTTAATTATATACTATGGTTGTTAGGGAAATACAGTAAGAATTTAAACTTCAACATTCTGAAAAATTGTCTATACATTCCCTGCGGGCCATAATTGAAAATTTATGCCCGCTTCCGCACGGTTCGTAAAGTTAATGGTATGCCCGATCTGGCAAAATGTACACTATTATGTATTTGGTAACTGAGCAATACGAACAGAATAATGAACTAGTTTGACAAGAGAGATTCGAATTATTTCTTTGGTACTAGGCAAATTAGTATATTTGCCCCAATATGTAACTCCAATACATGGATTTTTTTATTACTTTGTTCTGTCTTGAGTGAGTTTATATCATCTGAATGAACTGTGTACACCATTTGCTGATAACACACATGTTTGACAAATTTCGACTATTTTTTTCTTGTAATCTGAACTTTTTCCGTTCAGAAGTTTTGATTTTTAACGGTATTGATGTTTCACCATAATATATTTCACAGCACATAAAAAGGACATTATGAACACAAACGAAATATGTTTCCGTTTTCTGTTTCAAATCTCGTTCCTATACTGAATTTGTTGCCAAAACATTTGATTTGTTCTGATGAACGAGGAATATTCGAAATGATCAGTTTTAATTCAGAATTTCGCTGAATATTTCTATTTGTTTCATGGGTAACTCTTACGAATTTTCAGATAAGAGTATCTGACAAAGTCACAATGGGGCATATTATTCAAGTACATTTTCATGGTAGATATTTCTTTGCCTCGTATTCTCGGATTTGATGAAATAATTTCTGCTATTCTATAGACTTTTGATGATACATTTGTTTAAACTCACCTGATTGGTACAGATTAAAATGTAAATGGCAATTTGTGAGGGTGTTCTTCCTAAGAAATTTGTTCAGAAATAATTTTTTCAACTGTAATTTTACTGATGGTTCTTTTTGATTCCATGGATTGACATGTTATGTCGTTGAAAATATGCTCTTTTCCTCGCAGTCAGAATGACAGTATTCACGACATGCACAAAAGAAATAAATGTTTTTTCAGGTCTAGAGCTTGGAACTCACCGATTGTGATATTACTGAGTTTAATACGTTATAGGTGTAGTATCATACCCTTATGAAATGCACTAATTATATCCAGATGATTTTTCTTTTTGAATGAGACGTAATCTGACGAATTATGATTCGCAATTGGAAATTTGATCTTTTTTTCAAGTGACTTTTTGACATCACAATAAGTGAGATTCTCGGTGAGATCACTTGGACCATTTTAGTATCGCCTTTAATAATGTCTACCGGAATTTGCACACCTACACAGGTAGAAAAATGAAATTATTTTCTTCAACCGCCTGAATAGGTATAACCTTCTGCATATTGCTTGGTTAGTTTATCGAAATGTGGAAAATTCGTCCTAGTACCAAAAACTAAATGACTATTCAACCACCTAAGAAAAATATATTTATCGGCAAATCTGTAATGACCCCTTTCTGAAAGTAATATATTTACTTTATTGAAATATTAACAAAGAGATCATCCACGCTATCTTGAAATTCTCACTATTGATTTGAACTTGATTTATATCCCGTTAACGTAAGGTTGGTTACGCCACAGCAGAATATTCAGAATTATTACTGATTCCCTGAAAGATGGATATTGATAATGATTCTTGTTCCAACGAAATAAATTGTACATTTCAGAGAATCGGCGAATAATGCTAGCATATAATTGCTGCCTACCTGTATCCAGTTTCAAATTTATTTTTCAACCAATCTCAAAATTTGCGGTTGGAAATTAAAGTTGTGTTTCACTAGTACTGGTCGTTCAGTCTCTAACTTGTCCCAATAACATGCATGTTCTATACTTGTTCAATGAATAACTATCAGGGATAGACCAGGAGCTTACTCTTTCACACTACCCTACACTGAATTTCAATATTATTCACTCATTTTTTCAGATTGTGGTAGCTCAATGAGAATATTTCCTTTTCAGTAGTTACATTTTTCAATGAATCATAAATTCCCCTATCAAATTCGAATCAACCTCCACATTCATCAGCAACTGAACAATAATTTCACATGATTTATTTCTAATCCGTAAGAGTTCCAGACGTTCAAACGAATCTACAGTGATATTGGATTCTATTTTAGACCTTATGATTCTGTGAACGATGAAGGGATACACTTCAAGCATTTTTAGTTAGCTTCATTATAGCCCATTTTTGAGCTGATATTTGTACTGACCTTTATTCAATAGTAGAAACGGAATTGAAATTTCCCTCTGGTTCGATTTCCGTTGCAGTATGGGAATCTTATTTTAGAACATTTCCAATTTCCAAATTATTTTCTATTTATATGAACATATATCGGAGATTGAAATTTCAACTGGATCCCTCACTGACACCAGTGCACTCTTGCAAGGGGGTCGAGGTAATAAATTCATTCCCCTAGTTTCGCTGGAAGGGTAGGTAGCCATTGTGAGGAACCCTAATTTATACTTTCGATATAATTGGTTGGTATTTAAATATAATTTTGTGTACCTACTTTTTGCTCGCCGTGAATTCAACTAATGATTTATAAATCCAGTGGGATGGGAGGACAGATTTAATGAAACTTTTATTATTGACTATTTAATATGTTGGGTTCTCACATGTAGTTTTTACATCATTGTAGTTTGTTCTTGAGCAAACAATATTGTTCAATAATCATACCAATTGGACCGCGTACGTCTCATATCATTATGATATGGAGACGAGCGTATACAGTTAAACCACAAAATCGCAGACAGATAATTACATGGAATCCGTAGTGAAAGGGTCCATGATATATTCGACAAACACAACTACAAAAGCCACCATTATAAGATTGATTTATTTCTGAAATTCAATTCCACTAGGAGAGGAATCCCCCGCATATATCTAGTCTATAATTTATGAACGCCATAAATTAATAATATTCCGGTATTAGCATACTTTATTTTGTCGTGGCTAGAAAGTAGTCCGGAGAAATTAGACAAACTTTCGAAGATAGGAAATGATTACGTGTTTGGCATGCAATGACTATAAGTGATAATTAGATTTGCTGTTCTAATGTTACTTTCGAGTGTTCCACACGAATCTCATATCGAACCCATGTTATTCTAGAAAAAAATGATTTATGATGATTGCAAAATCTGACACTCATTATCTGTGCAAGTCATTTCCCTCACTACCATTCAATGAAGTTTACGAAGTCTTTGTGAGGTTAATGTCATGTATTCAGAAAAATCTTCATGTGTTCACTTCAACGCTTGATCTTTCATTCCAAGGTATTAATATGTTCTTCGAAGAATGTAACTGAAGAATAGTTAGTACCACAGCTGGCATGACCTCCACTGTCTAGCAGACCTACTCACAGGTCACTTTGGTATGGATAATAATAATAATAATGGTCCTTATTCGCTGAAATAGAAAATAACATCCAAAAGGCGAAGTTCAAAACTGAAGTGTAGAAGCGCTACAGGTTTGTTCTACCACTTAACCTCCAACGGCCAGTTGAGGAACTGGCAACAAAAACAAAAAATTAATGACAAATGAGAAGCTGATAAATGCATGAAAAAAAATACATTATGAGCCTAATTACATTTTGAATAATAATAACGAGAAGTAAAAATTATATGCATATGAACATATTTATCAAATTTGGTTGTTCAATAGTACATTTTTCAATTCTTGCGTAAAAGTACCTATTCTCAAATTTTTCAAATGGGAAGGAAGTATATTGTAAATATTGCAAATCTGATACGTAAACGATCGCCTAAATAACTCGTGTTTGTGTACTGGAGGGGTTAGTAATCCCTTGTGCCGTACGTTCAAGTTGTGTACGTCTGTCCGAAATGTTATTCTGTTGTATAGATAGGCCGGCATTTTACTAGAGATAACTTTATGGTATGAACACACAGATGCACTAAATTCCACTGTCAATGAATTGAAGGAGGAAAATAAACTCTTGCGATCGAGACTCATCTACGCTGAGAGATAGCTGAAGCAGAATACCATCCTCATATACGGATTCAAAGTGAATGATAACTCATCCATCATACAACAAGTGACAGAACTCATCAAAGACAAGCTTAAAATATCACTTTCTCAGTCTGATATCAACCACTGTTTTGTAAACAAAAATATCGATAAACAACCAATAATCTTAGACCTTCTGTCTAACCTGAAGAAGTCTGAGATTTTTTCACATATTCATCTTCTGAAGGACTCAGGGATAGCATTCGTTGAAGACCTGCCCTACGAGGACAGACACATAAAAAAACAGTTGGTAGTTCACTTGAGAGCCGCAAAGGAAAAGAACCTAACTGCTAAAATAAAGAAGAACACTCTGGTCGTCAGCGGTCATCAGTATACGCTTGAGGAATTGAACTCGGATAGCACTTTTCTCTCTTCGAATACTCATTTGCCAACTGGAAGTGGACCTTCTGCATTGGCAAAGAAGAATCGCTAGACCTCGCTAGGTTTCATGATATTAAAACAAAAATTTTTCGCTTCTCACTCTCATTAATTATATTGCTTGAATAAAATAAGGAAAACAAATTGAATTGATAGTATATATATATATTTTTTTTTTGTGAACCTGATTCTCAGATTTTTTTTTTTTCATTTTTCTTATATCATTAAATATATTTGCAGTCTGGAACGTATTTCGCATGAGTATAAAATTGGACATTTGAATGTGAGATGTGAGAGTCATATGAAAAGACTTGGACTGTCCGAAGATCCATGGTAATTGTTCAGGAGTTGATGAAACAGCTCAGCAAATACTCACTTTCACCATCGGACCTGAATTATCATTCACCAAACGAACCAATCGGCTGAACTTATTGAGTTGAGTGTGAAATATTATGATCCACAATAAACACTTTGCGAGTTGCAGTGCATCCTGGACCTAACCAAATCTAGTCCACTGCGATAGTGGATGATTTCGACAATAGCTGTCTCATCCCAGATTATCCTTTTACTACCAAAAAATAGGCCGCATCTCCCATCCAGAGCCCAACCCTCGAGTTTCAAAAATAGCAAATAGGATATTTCATGAGAATGACTTAAACAGTTCTTGTCTCTCAGATGAGTAGAAAGTAGAAACTCAACGTTTTCCTTACTCGCACATGCTGTGATTTTGAGTATAATGATTCGAGTAATCATTAAGTTAAAATTGTATTATTATCATTACCATTATCATTCATCTCTTAATTCCTTGAACGAATATCCTCTATATACCTAATTTCAATGGAATATTTGTTGTTGCTGCCAAAGGAAGACTCAGACACGCATTCTTCAGATGTTTTCAGTCTGGTCACGTCTGCCACTCATATATAGTTATAATAATGATACCTTTTACCTTTTCTCATGGCGTGCTGTGTCTCAAATCGGAATCGAAATAATTTATTTTGTTTGAGATAGCATATAATTTGACGGATCACTCTGTGGGATTCTCTAAAACGAGACGTTATAAGTATTCGGACCAGTCAAAATGGGAGATATCCACGTCTGTATTGTGTAGGTTTATGATGATGTATTCGTTCAGTTTAGGTTTGAAGTAAATTTTGATTTTTGGTGAAAAAAGTGATGATATTGGTTTCTTTCTCAAGTTGGAAAATATTGAATACTATTTGTTTTCTATGAAAACGAAATTTTTTACCAATATTGGAAAAATATATTATAAAACTCTTTTGACACGATATTGTACAATATTTTGGTTGATCAAATGAGTATCAAAAATCCTGAATTACCCATTGTTGAATATTCGTGATAATTTCTCTTTCTTTCCAGGTCCTCATCGTTGCTACTCGCTTGGGAAATTTTCCATAAGAGGTAAGAATCATTTACTATGATATAAATTATAATATACATATCACCTATTCGAATTCAACTTTCTGCTTAGGTATTTCATAAACGAAAATAAATGAAGAGTCGAATGGGTAAGGACAACGAAGGTTACTGATTGATAAACTCCCTTCTCTGCTGAATCCATTTTATATACCGACAAATATAATTCAAATCTGCTTTCACTTTGCCATAAGCATCACCATGGATCAATTCATCTTGTTCACCACCTTATTGAACGTTGCTTGTATGTTATGAGAGAGTTACACTGAAGACAATCTGACAGAAGAGATCGCTGAAAATTCCAAATTGATTTGATTGCATCTTCTTGATGAATAAAGGGTAAAAAGTGCTCGCTTATGTGAAAACTCCTTATGTATAAGAAAACTGGAAGTAAACTTTTGTTCTCGGAGAGAGAAAGTACCATTATTTAGGGGTTGGAAATGAATTTTTGTTGTGAGAAAATGGAAAGATATTTCCTTATATCACAGTAATGAACAGTAATCCCTTTTTGCTGAACAAGCTCAAGATTTATGGAAATGTTGTCGAAGCCCCGACAAAATCGGAAGATGCACTGCACACATTTGCTCTAGACCTAGACGAATTTCTTCCTCTGGAGAACTAGGAGCTAAAGCAGGTTTAATATGACTTCAGGTCGGATCCGCGCATCTCATTATTATTGTAGGACTCTAATGAGGTATTTCCAGTCCTGTTTATTTCTTGTCTTATTAGTTCAATTTTTTCGTCCTGGAATCCACTTTTTCAGTTTTCTCTCCTCCGGAAAAAAAGGTATATATTCTTATGATATCTGTTTTTAGAGCTAATTGGTATATTAGCCCCGATACGTAACGATGAAACTTTTCCTAGAGATCAAAAAGGTTAGCAAAACGCATGTCGAGTGCAAAATATCAGTTTGGTGTTTAAATAATTGATCTCTAGAAAGAGTTTCTTTCTTTTACACCAAAGGTTCCAATCTTATCGATTATCCGATACGGAACTGCAATATTTCAAAGCAAAATTGGCTGACTGTTTTGTCAGTAACGTATCGAATTATTAAAAAATCTGAATTTGACTGAATCAAAAAAAATATATTTGAAATTGGACATACTGTCCCTTGCCGACGTTTCGTTACTATTCCAACTCCTTCGATCTGCTGATTGATTTGTATTTACCATTTGTCATTATGATTGAAAACAGTATTGGAGACATAACGTATCTTTGTTCCACACCACTCTCCATCCTGATTTCATCTGCTACATTCTCTGCGTATTTTGGTTTGATGGCATCCATGAAATAGTTTTATTAGTTCAATGTATTTTTCTAGTAGACCATATAGTTGAGACATTTTTGAACGGCATTCACTACTAGACTCTAGTAAGGTCCTTATCATACATTTAGACACTCTGAAGATCACATTATGCCTTCTTTTCATTCGTTAGCTATTCCTTTGTTGATACATATCTTGCAGAATAGTTCATACAACATTTCTCCTGACTGATTGATATCGGCCTTTTCAATTCTTCGATATCTTCATTATTTCCTGTCTTGCTATTTCTTCCATATTCACATTCAGCAGCTGTATCTATCTCATTTTCCTCTTTTATATCTTTCATTATTTTTCCCTTGCATATATTCCTATGAAGGATTCTATACATCGTCGTATTATGTTGGCATTCTGCATTGGTCAGCTAAGAATTCTGCCGGCATACCGGTATGATCTCCATAGTGAAGTGCAGCGTGATCGTCATTCCATCAAGGACTTCACCAAAGACTCTTATGACCAAAACTACATATCATAAGAATGTTCTGGGGTGCTGTGAAGTTCGAAACGGGGATCTCGATAACTTCAACTTTTTCTCTCCTCTTTTAGTACAATATCCCCGTTACCAGAAACCGGACACTCCGTAAGGAATATCGTTCGGCTCTGACGATCTGTCTGAGGGTATAGAATAAATGGAAGTTAAACTGGGTTCAAAATGGGTGTTTTCATTAACCAGCCGACGTCACCCTACAAGCGAACACCCCTATAAAGTCGAAACTTGTGCGAACTTGGGATTACCGGAGTTTAAGTTTTCAAGTGACCATACCAAATACCAGAAGGATCTTGGCTAAACCCACTTGTCACCTACAGATCAAAATAGTTTCATTAAAACCTGTACTTTCCATCCCTAACAATGGGCTCTATATCCCTTGGAGTCTGGACCGCACTGATATTTAGTGAATACCATACAAGTTTCTGCGATGAACTGAAACACGTATTGCCCTGCGTTATGTTCATTAGTCGATTCCTCAGGTGTTGGAATTGCTGATAGCAATTATATTATGGTCTTAGGTGATTCGTGGAATTCTCTGCATCTAGTGTCGTGGACCTTTGCAATTATCACGTGACTCTGATAGAACAAGGTGTTGACCCAACATTATGAATATATCGGTCTCCGAATCGAACCCACTGGAGGTGAACGAGACAGCAGAAGCATTGAGCGGGTTTTGACTCCCTGATTGTTATTATTAATCCTTTCCTCGAGGAGTAATCCTCAACTACACCTCACATTGCAATGTTTTACGTAACGAAACTAAGATGTCTGATCAGCAAATCATGTGTTTCTACGTATTGATATACTCAAGCTTCAATTTCAGATATCCCTTGGAATACATCTGGCAACATGCTTCATTGCACGGAGAATATCACCTAGAAAAGATCCTATACCTATTATTGTTCGAGTGAAAGACTAAGGGCCAGTTTTTCAATACAAGGATAAAGAGTTATCTGACAGATAGATGAAAGGAGAGAGGAGGTGCGCGTGGATAATATTTGGCAGTGACAAGGAAGAAAACTGATGGTTATTTTAATCTGACAGATATCTTGCATTGAAAAACCGGCCCTGAATATCGGAAAGCAATCTGCAGGATAAACATATACCTGGTTGAAACTTTTTTAAAACTAGAGATCAATTACTCTACCACCAAACTGATATTTTTTGCACTCGACGCGCGATTCGCTAACAAGATTAGCATCTTCAGGAGAAGAAAATTGATAATCTCTACTGGAACTTGAGTATAAACTTTCTTCCCCAGAAGATGCAAACCATGTTAGCAAAACGCGCGTCAAGTGCAAAAAACATCAGCTTGCTGTTAGGGTAATTGATCTCTAGTAAAAGTTTCAAGTGATACACCAAAGTTTCCAATCTCATCGTTTATATATACCTGGTGTTCATTCTCAAGACATACTTTTTAGAGTCATCCATACAAGAGAAATAGGTTTGATGAAATATTTTTTTAGCTCTTCCGCTCCGAATTAAAAAATAAAAATTACAACTTCTACGGGTGGGAATGAAATATTATCCTGGCGGGTGAGATTTTTCAAACGAATATCTATATCAATGTAGATATTCTATTTGATTAAATTTTAATATTCTTGGTATACAAATTGAGCAGAAAAATGATTTATGCAACCTACTGGTGGGCGAAAGGTGATGTAGAAAGTTGATGTTCGTGATCAATAGACTGTGGCGAAGTGTCATAGTAAATCGGGGATTCATAAAGTACCTTACATTTAAGTCAAGGATGATGTCCAATACATTACCGAATGTTGGGTTATATACTCTCACCCGTAATTTCACGGTTGCATTCTCGACCTTTAGCTTATGATGGCGCCCTCGGGGCGAATCAAGGGATGTCTTTAGCCAGTCGATAAACAATTAGACATTCTGGAGGTGAGCCACAAGGCAAGTGTCATTAGCCGAGAGACACCAAAGTTGCGGTTAAATGAATTCGAGCGGTGGTTATCCCCTATTACATCGTAATCTTGTTATGGCTACCGAGTTCCGGTAAACGCGGTCCGGTGTGCTGTCGGCCGGACTATGCGACCGTGCACTTCCGGGAGTTCCTGCGACGTCGCCGTCTGTCTCTGTGTCGTCCGCCTCAGGGTTGTCGCTACCATCAGAATGAAGGTAATTGAGTTGTTGCAGCATTTGTAACGTTTCAGGTTGAACTGGAATGATTCTCACAAATTGATTTATTATATTAAAATCAAAACACTCCATTGATTCTTTGAAGAATAGTAAAAATGAATTGCAAAAATGAAATTTCGAAGGGAATAACCCCTTTTACTAGAAAATAGCATGAGAAATTTCCGGCGAATGAGGTCAATTCAATAACTGGAAAAATTGAAAAATAATTCATTTGACGGATATACATAGTAAGGTATTCTTAAAAACTTCTGGTGTATTGAGAAAAATAAATAAAATGGCACATTTTTGGATGTGAGTGAACTGCGTTGTTCCTTTTCCGTTGGTCAACATAAATGAAGCCAGTGTCTCGGCTACTAACTGACTAATAATACTTTATGTACCAGGACAAAAAGTGTGTCGTTCATTACGAGAGAAAAATTGAACTTCATCTGAGGTTTGTACACTATTTCATCCACGGTCATTCGAAAAATCCTGATATTGTAACGATATTTCTGGGATCGTTCATCTGAATAATATTCCGATCAACACTGAACTTTTTCTGAGGTTTGTACACTATTTCATTCATGATCATCCGACAAATCATAATATTGTTACGATATTTCTGGGATCATTTATCTGGATAATACTCCGAACAACACTGAAATATTTTTTTAACTTCTCTACGAAATATAACTACTGTACTGGATTATAAATCGCTGACAAAACTTTGAGACTTCTCAACTGACTGAAACATCCAACAATCTTCATTGAGAAACTGCCAATGCGATGAATTTCCTCCCTTTTATACCCTGTTCGAATAAATAAGATCCTTTAGGACTCATTTATCCGCGTCTCGACGACGGTAATCTCCGCATCGATAATTTCTGGCGTAATCTCCATACGCCTGAAGTTGCCTTTTCCATAATGGTCAGCGACGGATTAGGGGATTTATTTCGATTCCGTTACATTATCCACCTATTAATTCTGATCGTCCCGATCAACCAATGTTCCGTTATCCCATTGTAATGTTTTTCTAGATGAACAAATTTCATTTTTGCTCTAGGGTTACGTTGAATCCTGTAGACCACGTGATTCATCCTCTTCACTATTGCATAGGATCCTTCACAAGATGGTGTTGATTTGGGAGAAATTCCTCTCCTATAACGAGGGTTATACAACCACACTCGTTCTCCTGCTCTGAACCCACCAGTGTTTGCTTCTAAAACGTATGCAGAAATCAGATCATCATATGCTTTCTGCTGTTCGACAAGAATCGTCTGCAACATACCCAAAGCAACATACTCAAAGCTACTATGAGTGCCGCAGCTTTTTTTTCGTCCCATCTATCGGTCGCTGCTGCAGCCTCGAATTGTCGGCGATACATGGACCAAGACCAAGAAAGTCGGTGGTTTCACGAACGCACGCTGTGCAACTCTGTCTCGGCGATCTTGGCTATTGGCTTTCTTTACCTCTCATTTCATTTCTCATCTCCTCTCGTACTGTATCTCTCATTGAACTCATCGTCGATATTTTTGACGCCTTCCTTCATCTTTTTTCAGATCTTCTTCCAGTTCCTCCATTCGTATTTTGTACTTCCATTAAGACATATTCGAAGAGCTTTCCTCGACGTTCTTGAAACTTTTGGAAGTCTCCATGTTTTTTTTCTATTCGTTCATTTTTTTGTTTTTCTAGAATATTTTGGAGTGCTCCTTCTCTTTCCTCGTTTCAATATTCTTTTTCTTCATCTTCTTGCTCTTTTATCTGTTTATCGAGACTTTTCTGGAGTGTTACTTTTCGTTCCATTCTTTCATCGTTTCGTTTTTTCTCATCTTGCCGTCGCTTTTCACCTTCTTGTTTTTTCTTCTGCCTTCTTTTTTCCTCTTCTCGTTTTTCCTTCTGCCGTCGTCTTACCAATTCCGCAAATTGGTTTGGGATGAATTTCACCATCATCTCCATCGTATCGTACGATGTACTCCTCGTATTTACCATGAATATTTTTGATTATTTGCAAATTCCCACTTCCCACACCACTGTTACAATAGTATTGGGTTTGTTTATCTAAATGATACTTCGAACAGCTCTCAACTCAACTATTTTTATAACCTGCACTATGAAATACATCCACTGCACTGACTTATAATTCGCTTACAAAACACTTGGTCTTCTCAACTGACTAAATCATTCAACACTACTAAAAAACTGCCGTTGTGATGAATTGCCCCCTTTTATACTCTGTTCGAATAGAGAAGATCCTTCCGGTCTGATTTATTCGCGTCTCGACGATGGAAATCCTCGCATCGACAACTTCTGGCGTTATCCCGAAACGCCGATCAATCCAGGTGAAGATTCTCCTTTTTCATGATGCTCAACGGCGGCGTTAGGGGATTCATTACGACTTGAGTCGGTTGATGTATTCGATCAAGATATTCCACCTACTAGGATTGGTATCTATGCAACCAACAAATCGCACCAAGGCAGCCAGAAAAAGTCTGCCTCGGTCGAGGTTCGAACCAGCAGTGAAAAAGCCTCCATCGATTAATATATAACTCCGTAGACTGCTAGGCCACCGGTCAACCAATGAAAATTTAAAATTTGTTTCGAAATCATCTCCAAATTAAGACGAGAACATATATTCACAATTATTATAATTTTTGATTTTCACTGAAAGTACTCAGAATTTGAAAACTTTCTGATCGTCATTTTCTTGATGTATGCGCAACTTTGTCCCAATTCAATCGTACTATAGTTTCGAGGACTACAAAGTGGTGAGAGTTGAATTGGAAACACTAGAAATTCTGAATTCCTCCTCGAGATTGTTCATATATTTCATTTAGAAGTTTCTCGTCAACAATCACAAGAACGCCCAGGAGGAAAAAGGATTGTGAGGAAATGGGACGATCTACCAAGTGACTTTTGGTTGGGCAATGATTTTAAACTCATTCACAATAATGCGATTTTTTCATCTTTGAAATCATCGTGTTTATTGCGAATCGAGAGCTGATTCGTTAGCTATTACACTCGTTAAATGAATCATTAATCCAAAAAATTGAGTTTATTTGTTTACTTACCAATACAGGGGTTGCAATCAGACTAAACAATCCAAGACAGAACCCTCTACTGAATAAATTATTCAAGTGGGTTGTAACAATGAACAACAAAAAAAAAACAGGAAAAATGGGCAAATATAAAGTAGATTATAGAATAGGCAATAGTTTTTCTGAACGGTATTTTGAAAAGTTCTGGATTTTTTAAATGTCTAATTTGAACATTGAATTCGATCTTTGAAAATATATCTGGGCCCTTCATCAGCCCTTCATCAGCTCATCATTATCAAGTCTGTTAGCTTTCGCCTATCTTCGAGTGATAATATATTGTGTTCACGCATTAATGCACTCACTGTAGTTACTAATGATGATTTGTACATTTGTTTTTTAAGCAATGTATCTGAGAATTTTTTTGAACTCTATCATTTCTATCTATATGAACTTGATTTGAGTATTCCAAAAAAATGACGCAAAACGAAGTTTACTGTGTACCTAAGCGTAATAGATAGAAAACACCTTGTATTTCTAAAATTCTGGCAACTCCTTTTGAAAAATCCTATAATTTTGTTACATTCGTTAATCGTTTTTTCGAAATGCGGTTTGAAAGTTATTTAGAGTCCACCAGTACCTCTAGGTCCATCACTTCACTTAATTTCTATCCGAATTCATTCATTTTTCTGGTGAAGGTGATTGAGACACATTTGTCAAGATTCAAGAAGAGGCTATTATTATCACAAAACAGTGTTAGGCGATTGAGATCTTTTTGTATCCTTCTGCAGTCACTCAAGTAATTCACTGCAGGATACAGTTTTAAATCATCTGCATAGAGTAGAAATGAGCAATATTTCAAAGACTTAATTATTTCATTAGTATAAATTATGAAGCATAAGGGTCCAACGTGACTTCCCTGGGGGACTCCAGACGTTGATTCGAAAGGATCTGAAATATACCCATTCAGTGTTACCCACTGAGATCTGCCTTGCAAATATGACCATAATAACCATTGCAATATGCCATGCTGAAGAGATAGGTTATATAAATGTGTAAAAGGAGTTATTTGATTGTTTTCACATTGTTTAAAAAAGTATCTTCGATATTCATTGCTCATAGCGCAACAAACATATTAATCGGAATAAAACGCTCCAGACTCTCCCTTGCCTTCCGTTATTGGCTTGATCGAAATCTTGCAAATGAGAGGAACATGGCGGGGGTCCAACTTGCCGACAAACTTGCTACTCGTTATCTAATTAGGAGCGCTTGTTCAACAATACGATGTCTTTGTAACTACCGGATTCAATTGGAATGCCGATAAGCTTTCGGAATTTTGCTATCTGCGCCCATTTCACGGGCCCAAAATTCGGCGAAGTGTTGGCCGCTATCTCGTTTCGGCTATGAATTGTAGACATCGGATTTATCTGAATTGTTTGGTGGCTGCTTGTATAATGCGGTGGCGCTTTCTTGATAATGCACAGAGAGCGCTAATTCTCTCTCTATCTCTCTGGGGCGTTATCAGTGTGTATTTTACACATTCCTATTATATTATCTGCTAGCTCCTTGTAGGTATACCTTCTCGGTTCCATTCTCGAGTTCCCACCGTTTCTTTGGTAAATATATATTTTGTGCTTGCTGGGTCTTCAAGATTGCTATTGTTCTTGAGTTATTTTTGGGTCCAGGATAAATATTTTTATTGGGTCTCGTAATGTGGTTTCCCTAATTAATGTTTTATCCAAGAAAACGCCCTTGAATATTCCTGGAATAATGTTACATTCAGGATATCTCGATGATGAATCTGATGAACGATTACATGAATTATATGGAATCTAATTCAACTCACTTCTTTGTGAACAGTTCATATCAAAAACAGTAATTATCTGTTATCATGGAAAGAATCAATAAGCAATACATTTTAACTTGGTGAAGGAACAATCCATTAGTATGCAGGGAGGAGCTAATTGCAGTTGGAAAAGCGATTATTGCACAGTTGTGTTCGATTGATTCCATTTGCAATTATGTCTTTCATTCAGAAAACTTTTCAAAACTGTTCTTGAAAGTCAATTACAATATGAAAATTATCAGAAGTTTCACGATTCAAGCATAGGTGAGAAATCAATTAATATCAGGAAGTTTCAATTCACACTGAATATTCAACATCCAGTAATGTCACAGAATAAATGTGGATTTCGTTCCAGTAACTTATGACGTTCGTCTTTGACTCGCCTCGACAAAGTAATTCTTGCTTGTTGAATAATGTATGATACTATTATTGTAAATTGTACCTTTTTTGTTACCAAATGCAGAATGTGAGTTGATTCTTGCACATAAATAAATGATAAGGGTTTATCAAATAATAACATTTGAAGAAATACGGCAATGAATATCGAAGATAGTGAGTCCAAAAATATAATTATTGAGTATAAACGGGTAGCGATCATTATGGCTCATGCCATTTTTTTACCGTTGAGAATTGGACACAAGCCACCACTGCCTAACGAAGATATTCTCTGTTGCTCAACATAATTGCAAGGAATTCCATTTAGAATTCACTTAGAGAACAACTCCTATAAATTCAAAGTACGATGAGGAATATCATGATGAATATAAGCACTAATGGAGCCTCTAGTTTATAACGTGTTCCTGCGATTTTTCGCAAGATATGTACTTGAGTTGTGTAGTATCTGATCGAGTTTCATAACTGGTATTCTATTTGTTCCGTAGTTTTTTGGGTTTGTAACCTACCACAATCTGAAAAAATACGAGTTAATATTGGAATCTATACAAGTGTAGAAGGACATATATCCAATCAAATTTTAAATAATTCGACAAATAATGTCAAATACGAAGATTACCTACAATAGATATTTGCATTTGAACAGGAATTTGCCTAGGAGTTTTGAAAACGGAAGCAGATTTAGTTTCCAAAACGTTAAGGATAAGTATTTTCATATATGAATTGGTTCTTATTATTTTTTTGATAGGCACAATTTGAGTTATACAAGAAGTTGCTGAATAATGTGGATTTCGTTCCAGTAACTGATGACGTTCGTCTCTGACTCGCCTCGACAAAGAAATTCTTGCTCGTTGAATAATGTGTGATAATATTATTGTAAATTGTACCTTTTTTGTTATAGTGCAAGCGCTGCGAAACATTCCGTATGCAAAAACCGATGACCTCATTCTGATTGATGATTTGAGTTAAGAAAGACTCAATAAATGATATTGTGGAGGTTGCCGGACGGAATTATGGTTCAGTTTTTTTTTCGGCCCTATAATAGCTTCCGATTCCATCGCTGTAGCTGCGAAAAAAAAATTGTTACTTGTTGACTATTAACACCTGGTTTAGGTGAGGTATGGAAAAAAACGTCATGATCTAATTCAATACAAATTTAATGAAAGAAGCGCTTCACCTATTAATGAGTAGTGAAAAATTCAGTCAGGTAAGTTTTGACAATTATTGCCGATGCATTTGCAAAGGGAAATACAATTGATATCGCTTTTTCTACAAGTGCAAAACATTATCAGGCATTCAGCATTATATTTGCAAAGCCTGATCAAAGAATTTGGCATAGGTGGTTTTGCCATTTGCATCGGGTACAACTTTCCATCTCGCCTTTCATAACCGAATTGGAGTAAGTTCGGAGGCCCATGTATTGCAGCCTTCAAGCAATGTAAATACAAAACATCAAAAGTTCTAATTATTACAGATACATTTGAATTGAATCCCAGCTTGAAAGAGTTTTTTGTCCGATACTTCAAACCAAATCCCTCAACAACTACTATTCGATAGCTCATGCCAAAAGTGGATGTTGAGTACGAAAACATCGGAATCTGCACAATTTATGAAAACTTGTTCAATTCCTCGACGAACAGCAACAAAAATATGGCTGAAAATCCTTCAATCTGCTTCTAAGTGATTGGACTTCAAGTCTAGCAATTCAGAAGATCTATTACCTTGGAGCTTGAAGATTTGTTGTAGTCTTCATATCCACCGGTAATAAAAAGTTCTGTTTCAGCAAATCATTTTTGAAAAGTTGAAGAATACTTGCAGAGGTATTAAACGAGCTGCAGTTTATTTTTCAAACAAGAAAAACCTTTTGCAGCCAGCTGGGATTTTGGTTGAACGACTTGATATAAATATTTTCAGTCCGTTTCAGTTAGTTTCGGTTTAGCAGTGTGTGAGGTGTTCTTTTTTCAAATGATTTATTCAACGTCGGCCTGTTTCCCCTACCAAGGCCAATCATCGGCGCCCGTGACCACATTTCCCCCAACCGGAAATTTTGCCGAACACTCTGGTATCCCAACCAGAGGTAAGGATCCTTTACGAGTCCAACAACTATGGACTCAGGACCGCCAGCTTTACGTCTCCTCCGAAGGACACCATATCCTCAATATATCTTGTGTTCATTGATATATTGCCTGCGAGCTATGATATAATACTTTGCTGCAGTTTTATGAGCTTTTGACGCGGTCGTTTCCTGCTGCTTAGCTTGAGATATCGAATGACTAGTCAACCTGAAGAGCTAGGCCATGCTCGCGAGGTATTATTTTCATCATTCTTTTGTTGATCAACTATCATGATTGTAACGTGCATAGAATCTTCACCACTTAATGTTCCTTCGAAAGTCATTGTCACAGTGTCTGAGATTGTTCAACAGTGTAGAATATGTTTCGATTTAGTTAGGTAGGTGGTGAATGAATTCGGCTAGAGCTGTATGTTGCGGTGTCTTTCTGTTCGTTACACTGATATATATATATATATATATATATATATATATATATATATATATATATATATATATATATTCTCAGGTTTGCGGTCTGTTTACTAATAAAACTCATTTGTTCTTGATCTCAATATTTCGCTAATGTTTATTAGATTCATCAGGAGAAAAGCTACAGAGAATGTGACAAAATTGTACAAGATTGAATCGAAAATAACAGTTCTACATACAATCATAGAATTAACATTCCTGGTGTGTTCATTGCCTTGGGAAGCTGAATCAAACTACCCATGCTCGCATAGTTACTGCCTCACTTAAACTGAATCAGCTAGGCAAAATTCATGTTTATAGGAGTCCCTCAGCTGTACCAGGCAATGATGTAATAACCGTTAATCAGAGGGTTTTTTTGAGTAAGCACATGTCTGTCCTTATTTTTAAATATTAAAAAGTGATTAAATAGAACTGTGTTACTTAACTGACCTGTATCGGTTTTATAATTAACTGTATTTGGTTTTTTGTTAATGTGGTACATTTCAAGGAATAACCTGGTTTTCTGGTTACTGACTCTGTCTAGGCATTTTACATTTGAATAATCAAATTGATGGCCGGTTTTTTGGGAGTGATCGACTGCTGCACAAGAGTTTTGTGAAACAGACCTCGCAGTGGCTCAAACAAAGAATAGCCCTCCACAAGAGCGATGCCCGGCTAGGAAAAAACTCTTGTGCAGCATTCGACCACTCCCAAAAAACCGGCCATCAATTTGATTATTCAAATGTAAAAATCCTAGACAGAGTCAGTAACCAGAAAACCAGGTTGTTCCTTGAAATGTACCACATTAACAAAAAAACAAATACAGTTGATTATAAAACCGATACAGGTCAGTTAAGTAACATTTATTGCAATATTTTGAGTTCTATTTTATCACTTTTTCAATATTTAAAAATAAGGACAGACATGTGCTTACTTATAAAAACCCTTAGATTAACGTTAATTACATCATTGCCTGGTACAGCTGAGGGACTCCTATAAACATGAATTTTACCTAGCTGATTCAGTTTAAGTGAGGCAATAACTATGCGAGTATGGGTAGTTTGATTCAGCTTCCCAAGGCAATGAACACACCAGGAATATTAATTCTATGATTGTAAGTAGAACTGTTATTTTCGATTCAATCTTGTACAATTTTGTCATATTCTTTGTAGCTTTTCTCCTGATGAAGCTAATAAACATTAGCGAAATATTGAGATCAAGAACAAATGAGTTTTATTAGTAAACAGACCGCAAACCTGAGAACTTCCAAATCTAGTTTATAAAGTACGGTCGAGATATATATATATATATATATATATATATATATATATATATATATATATATATATATATATATATATTATATATATATATATCACTAAACACCGCTAATGCTTCATGGAGTGTATTGCCTGACAATTTTGGATTTTGACTGCTAAATGAGGCTTGTATGAAGAAAGTCTTCCATTTCGGCGTAAATGTGCATTTTTTTGCTGCATCTTCTATAAGAATTTCATCACACAACTTGTCCTTTGGTAGTTCAGTAGTGGATAGTTCTTTCCGTAATTCTTTAGCACACATGACGATTCTGCTACAGTCTAGCCGACGTACACGTTCAGCTATTTCCTTAATGAGCTTCCTGCCATGAAAACCAGAGAAGATTGCCTCCTCTCAGTGAGATATGAGAATAAAACCTTGTCACCAAATTTATCGATCAGCATCACTTTGAGATCACGATTAGAACTACATCCTCTACTTCAGCGAGTACAGTCATGCGTTGAGCCAAGTATGTCAATTCAAAAGCGGTCGTCGAAACACCATCTTTTATATCCGCCATTAATTTGTCAAAAGCAGCCAGTAACTGTTTTTGTGATGTTTGTTGTTGGTCGACCTCTTTCGTTACTAGAAGATTTTGGTTATGAAACGTAATTTCTGTAACACGATGTATGATATTGAAAGTTTCTACAAAAAAATCTTCCGGTGTTTCTTATAACAAATTTTTGTGAAAATTCCATAGTATTTTCGACGCGAAGTATTGAAAAACTGCAAAGCTGCTGACATTTCAGTTAAAAAATTACTTTTTTTCTTGGTTTTTGTCGTATTACCACAAATGGAACAGCATGAGTCACTCGACGAATCGCTGTTGCTTCTTCTTGATTTG
The DNA here is from genome assembly GCA_032362365.1 of Zygogramma bicolorata. Taxonomy (NCBI): domain Eukaryota; kingdom Metazoa; phylum Arthropoda; class Insecta; order Coleoptera; family Chrysomelidae; genus Zygogramma; species Zygogramma bicolorata. The sequence continues at coordinate 204,572 of JAVJAQ010003882.1, forward strand.
CGGGTCAGTTGATTGGCCAGCTACGCCCTGTGTTGATGATGAAGCTCTTTCTTCCAGCACTCTTATACAGTGACGACAACGAATTTTTTCTTCGCCGATATAGCTGGCCATGCAACTTTTATACCACGAGAAGTGTTTTTCATCAGCATTCGGATCAAACAACTTCTCAAATTTGTCTGAAATTTCGTCTGTGCGTCGACTTTCTGCATTTGAATAGTTTCTTTTGGTTCATTCACCAGTTCACCATAATTTTTCATTCGCCTTTTTTTTTAATTCAATAATTATAGCGATATTTATTCACTTTAAAAAAAGTTATCACAAAATTCGAAGCACTGCTATTTTATAATTATGGAAAATGTATCTGTTATAATAATGGATGAGGTTCAGCTATAAGTGAAGTCACAAAAATTGTTGAGAATAGCTCGGCCCGCTCCAAAACTCGAGAGAAGGTATGTGACGCTGTAAAGGAGATTTATAATAAAACTGACAACGGGCTATTCTCTGACAACTTTCAGTTCCAGGTTTGGAAGGATCTAGCAAAAACATTCCAGTCGAGAAATAGCGGGCAATAGTTTTTGCCTTCTATACAACATATTTTTTTCACAACTACAGCGATGGAATCGAAAACTCCTATTATAGGGCCGAAAAAAAAAACTGGACCATAATTCCGTCCGGCAACCTCCAAAATATTATTCATCAAGTCTTCCTCAACTCAAATCATCAATCAGAATGAGGTCATCGGTTTTTTCAAACGGAATGTTTCGCAGCGCCCGCTCTATTACCAAATGCAGAATGTGAGTTGATTCTTGCACATGAATAAATGATAAGGGTTTATCAAATAATAACATTTGAAGAAATACGGGCAATGATTATCGAAGATAGTGAATCCAAAATATAATTATTGTGTATAAACGGGTAGCGATCATTATGGCTCATGCCATTATTTTACCGTTGAGAATTGGACACAAGCCACCACTGCCTAACGAAGAAATTCTCTGTTGCTCAACATGATTGCTAGGAATTCCATTTTGAATTCACTTGGAGAACAACCCCTATAAATCCAAAGTACGATGAGGAATATCATGATAAATATAAACACTAATGGAACCTCTAGATTATAACGTGTTCCTGCGATTTTTCGCAAGATATGTACTTGAGTTGTGTACTATATGATCGAGTTTCATAACTGGTATTCTATTTGTTCCGTAGTTTTTGGATTTGTAACCTACTACAATCGGAAAAAATACGAGTTAATATTGGAATCTATACAAGTGTAGAAGGACATATTTTCAATCAAATTTTAAATAATTCGACAAATGTCAAATACGAAGATTACCTACAATAGATATTTGCATTTGAACAGCAATTTGCCTAGAAGTTTTGAAAACGGAAGCAGATTTGGTTTCCAAAACGTTAAGGATAAGTATTTTCATATATAAATTGGTTCCTATTATTTTTTTGATAGGCACAATTTATTACGAGAAGTTGCTGACTAGACGCAGCAACTTTTCGGGGTAGATTGAAAATCTACCCTTCTACACTTACATAGATTCCAATATTGATTCTTATTTTTCCAGATTGTGGTAGGTTACAAACCCAAAAAACTACGGAACAAATATTGATCCACCACAAAATAATGACGTTCAAACAGTACTTGGTATTCTATGCTTACGGTTCATCGAAGAAAGACAATTTGTTATGATTCTACACAGTTCCAATAATATTCAATTTACCAATGACCGTCTTCATTCCTTCATTGAAATCCCATGAAAATTGCTCATTCAATCAAATTATCATGATTAAAAATCGAACGCTCAATCTCGATCACAAATAAAAAAAAAACAATCGTGTTTATCTCTGTGACACTTATCTCTTCGCGAGAGCATTGAGGGGACAAATTAAAGAATTCCCGATATGCAGGTGAGCAATTATTCAAATGAACGTGTCCACGTACTTTCCTAATTGAAATATTTATCAAGCTCACACCTCCGGATCAACGGTCCATAAGTGTCGATAACGAAAGCACCGTACGTCGCTGTGGGTAAATGGACGGGCCATTTTGGACCATATGGTATTTTGAATTCATGGATTGGCAGGACCGGATGTGGATTTTTCTACTGAGTGATCAATTTGTGAGGTGAGGAGTAGTCGATGTCGACTATAGTTATAGTTCATTACTACTTTTGTGAGTTTGTGTACAACTTATCCAATCCATCTTGGCACAAACTCAGATACTTTTCTAGTTGCAAAGTGGTACTGTAGACCATGACGAATTAAAAAACACTTTCTAGGAATACATTTCAACTCAGTGAACCCATATATTAGGTGTTTTTATCTTAGTATACTTCACAGAGATTTCTAGGCATATACGTTATAAGTTCTGTGCCAAGATGGATTGGATAAGCAATACCTACCTAACATCTCGCTCAAAGAGGAGATATCTTTGGAGTGCATTGCTAACAACATTTCTCAGAGACGAACGGGGTAAATGGACGGGCCATTTTGGACCATATGGTATTTTTAATTCATAGATTGCCAGGACCAATTGTAGATTTTTTCACTGAGTGATCGATTTTTGAGGTGAGGAATAGTCGAAGTCGACTATAGTTATAGTTCAGACTTGTTCCTACTTTTGTGAGTTTGTGTACCTACCTAACATCTCGCCCAAAGAGGAGATATCTTTGGAGTGCATTGCTTACAACATTCCTCAGAGACGAACGATATTCAAAATTTCAAGAGACAATTGAGTTGTTTATGTCATCTATTCCTTCTCAAGTGTATTCACATTGAAATATATTTTCAATATCGTGTTCACGATATTTTTTGTTTTCCTTCTTCAATTTCTTTCGTCATATATAAGCATTAACCCGCTTCACACACGGTTAAACGCTAACTCCGCCATTTGATAATAAGCAACCATTTTTGTATTATACATATCACATGTATTCATTTTTGTACTTATTATCAATAAAAGCGATTATTATTATTATATTCTATGCCTGATTGATACCTCATTTTCATTCCTATTTTCTAGTTTTTATGCCTGTGAATACAACACAACATCTATTGAATTCGTCATTCGATTCCAGAAACTCATTTTCTTATAATAGCTAATAGTAAATTCAATTAAAAATGTTCAACTGAAATGAAACATTTCGTTCGAGAGGCCTCTATTTGAAGCCCAAAAATGGTCGCAGACAATTAGATTCCTTTGTCATACTCTTTCATCCATAATGCTGCTGCTCCCTCACTATCAAATGAAAAAATCGTAAAATTTCTACTTGCTAGTGTCTAGGCTTTGGTACCAACTCCCTAGCCTGGTTATTCGAGGTCCAGTCACTCATGAAACGTGGTTGAGTTGAAGAAAAACCTTTAATCTTTCGATTGCGAGTCGACCACTGAACCACATTATGAAGATTCTGATGAAATTATATTCAAAAAATATAAAAAACATGTATATAAAAAATAACAATAGTTGGGAACACCAACAATGAATTCGTTTGAATTTGGTTGACAACGTTGATTGAGTGAATGATATCACTCAGTTGTAACCTGTCACAGAAAAATTGGTCGAAATCAAATGACAAAGTGCTGTCAGAAAAACAGTAAAGAAAGTGAAGGAATATTCTGAAGAGACCTGGACAGAACTTGATCAGTAAGTGGAAAAAAAAATGGTTGAAAATTCAAAAATCCTAGGAGACCAAAGAGAAATAGTAAGAATTGTACGCACATTTTAACCGATGAAACTTGGTGCCCCCGATTATTTACCCTAACAAACGAAAATACTTGCATATTACGTGCGTTTCGCTAAACTAGTTATAAAACTTTATCTGTATCAAAAATATCCACTTCTGCGCCAAAGGTTATTTCTCTATTATCAGGTTGAGCATTCCCTGCGATTTTGTTTCAAGAACCTGACCACTTTCGCATAATGGACAGTGTGTCGTCGCCATCTATAGCGTTTTGTTTTCCGTCGGAATTGGAGATACTCGTAGTATTCCGGAAAACTGAAAGGCAGTTGAAGGATGAAGTTTTTTTTTCCATTATCCCACGAAGATGAGAGGGTTTCAAAATGTTGAATCGTGAGGATACATTCAAATTCAAACTCTAATAACTTTTAGCCGATATAAAATTTGTATTGTATTGGGGACTTTTATTCATTATAAAAAGTGACTTTAATTTGGTATGTACGATGAATTATTATACAATGTACTATTGTCTAAAAGGCACGAATGAATGAAAAAAATTGTATGTTCTCCCAACCGTCCCCCATCAATTTATGTATTTTTTGTTGGTAACTTACTAACGAAGTCGTTTTAGGTGATCGAAAATTCCGTGAGCTAAAACCCCTCATAACAAAACATTTGGGTGCCTCACTGGATAAAAAGTCAATAACTTGTCTTTTTCGGGTTGTTTACCCATCACAATATGAAATAATGAGAATTGATATCAGAAGCTTCACAAATGTAGAAAATCATATGTATATCTAATCGGCAGTGAATTTTCGGAGTAGATTAGAAATCTAAACTTATTTATTTTCCAGTATTATTTCTCACTTTTTTAGATTTTGGCAAGTTGACAATCCAAAAAGCTAAAAAGAAAAAATTCATCCTTCACGAAATAATTACTTTCAAACAGTACTGATACCTTGAAAAACTGTCGAAAATAGTAGACATGTATTTATTGCTATAAATGTGTGAAACACCTTTTTTTAGAATGGAAAAAAAAGTTCTACTCCCACTCGTGAATATGCTCATTTCTTCATAGTTCACCAAACGGATAAGTAGGTGATACCAGTCAACTGAATCGTTATGATTTCATATCCACACATGGTAGGATATGAATTCCACCAATTACAGAGATCAAAATACTTGGACAACCTTGTAGAAACGCCACAATTCCAATCTGTCTTCCTTCAAACTCTAAATACAATAAGTTTTTCCTTTTAAGCATGAGGTGATTTTTTAAGTACTTTTTTTTTATTTGATATTGCTGAAATTATTTGTATCGTTCGATATTGAATTTAATAAAGGGTTTTTCCTTTGAGTTTTCTATGAATACCGAAAAAATACTCTATATCTTAAAATGATTATGAATATGATACTTGAAAAAGACTTTCGAAATATTTACCTGGTCGAAGGAAAAATTAAATGTATAACTCGAATGGATATTGGCCACATCGCCCTCGAACGTTGGAGCATTCGGCTACGGAATCGTGCTCAAACTTCGTCCTCGTGCGATATGGCCACTAAGTACCATATCAACTCTTGTCATTCAATGTTCTATTTTCAACCTTCAAATTATTTGAATTATTTTACTGACAGAAAAATATAGCTGCCAAATCAATGTTTTCCTTTATATTCAAAGTGCTTTAGAACATAGAATAATGTTTACATAATGTAGGGGGCTCAAACACCCACGGATTTTCCGTCTGAGTAACATAGAGATATTTAAATCATTTGTACGGCACTATTCTCTCAACTAAGTGTTCACATTTTCGTACACAAGCTTTGATTTGCTTGCCAATGCGGCGTTCGCTGCACCTTTCATTTCTTCACTATCATTATCCCAAGATATCATTATCATCTCAACAGAAACAATACCTTTTTGGAAGGCAAAAAAGAATTTAAAGAATTGACAATTTCTCTTTTCCATTATGACAATAAATAAAGGAAACTAGATTGATTAATACTTATTTATAGGTACGAAAGGGTAGAGCGAACATGCAATATTTTTTCTTAATTTCGGGTTACAACTCGAAATTTTACGTACCCCAATTCAGAGTCGTAACTCGAAATCCAGAAAAAAAATATTGAATGTCCGCTTTCTGCTTTCTCAAATAGGAGAGGTAAAATTACACGGAATTTTCATTTTAAAAGTTTAAATAAAAATACAACTGTAGAAAAAACGTTGTATTTCGTTCGTAATACTTCGTATCTAATAGCAATTTTTTCCTCGACCTATCGGTCTCAATTTTACGCACATGTAAAAAAAATAACCAACACGCTATTCACCATTTGAACACTAAAAACGTTTCACTTCGTGAGTCCGTCACTGACTTTCCTCATCAAGTTTCCTTGACCAATTATTTCCATACCACACATATAGATTTTATTGAATTTATTTATATGACTTGTCGAGAACATCATGTTAATTTGCCTAACGAAGTTGTTTCGACAAAACCCTTGAAAATACTTCTTCGACGAGAGAGCCATTGGAATACATTATCGAATGTGGGAGACTCGTTGATCAGTTGAAGAGCATGTGAAATTTTACAAGGTGGGTTGAAGTGAAGGAACGGAATTCTTTTTCGAAGTGTTGGGTCATCTACAGAATTTGTATTCCGATGCAGTTTAATGTAAATTTATGTAAATAAAAATGAAATATGTTCACCTACCAAGTAAATTGATTGTAGAAATTGTAGGTATAATTTTTGTCATTTGTCGATTAAGAGACAGATTAATGCTTGAATAATCAGTTTTAGAGTCTCAAGGGTAATTTTTTTTCATCAGGGAGCTTTAGTATTCAGATGAATATTTCATAAAAATTTTCACTGCCCACTGGCAGCCGCCATTTATTTACATAACACATGTATTGTAAGTGAGCCATTATGTTACGGCTATCAGGAAGGTGGGAGTAGAAATAGTATATTACGTGACGAGGGGGATAATTGATGATATAGGTGTGAAAGAGTGGTTTTATATTTTTCTGTATTCTACTTGTACTTCAATAAAAATAAATTAGGCACAACCGTCCTTCAATCAGACAACAAAATCACTATCCGATAATATTTCTGGAGGAAAGAAATTACTTGGAAATGAGTTAATTCGTTTTCATTTCTGGCTGGTTCTGATTGACGATGTTTATGATTGGTTTGAACTCCCATCTGTATTGTAATGATAATCATAATAATTATGAGCATTTCATGATAATGGTGAACCAACAAATATATATATATATATATATATATATATAATATCGGGTCGAAGTTCAACATAACTGTTCTCCTGAATATCTTGATGACTATCGATCGCTAAGAAATACAAGATTCTACATGAAGTTGGCTATAAACATTATTTGACTGCATTGAAGATGAAATCTTGGAAAGAGTAATGATTGATCTTCACCAAAAAATATTCACTTTTAAACCAATCTTACCGATTATGAATCATAGATGGAAAAACAAGGCAAGAAATATCTTTAAAATTCTGTCCCTGTTTTGATTTTCATTTCATCAACTTCATCGAAACACGGCAAGGAAATGGTGGCATGTTAGTCAGTCACTATAGTCATACTCATATCTCAGCCGATAAATGATCATGCATCTATCAAAATCTTTGGAGAAACCAATGATGAAATGAGACAAACTTTGAAATACGAATGCTAGTAATTGCCATTTTATGGCCGACTTTTTTTTTAAATATGTGGCTTATATAAAGCAATTGGTCATAACATCAATAACAAAACATTTGAAATTGAGTTATCTCCATCGATCTCGTTTTATAAGGTACCACTTACTTCACGGTTTCAGAAATGTTAACTGAAGTGGTTTGGTAGCTGGCGAGCATAACCATTTCAATTATTAACAGGTCAATCATGCTCCGATAATTTCGGAACATTGAATACCTACTTAACAGACATATCATGATATTCCATTTGGAGAAAAGCATATTTCGACAGTACTTATGAACAGGTCTTCATTTAACAGGAGCATTGAACTGAATTGTGATCTCCCAAAGTCGAAATTCATACGCAGTATCTCAAATAATCATGATGGAATTCAAGAAGAATTTAAACCTGTGCAGCAATATATCACTTGTTTTTACTGCAGTGATAAAAAATATTAGACGATTTTTACCCTTCTGAATTTCATTGCAGACTTCATAGAAAGCTTCAAATACTCAATTTCGATCTAATAATATAATGAATTCATTCACCAAGGTATATAATGGTAGGTACGCAAAATAAGGAAAAAATGTACATCCTCATATAAAGTTTGTCTAAACAGAGCTCGATTGCACAAACAACAAACTAAAAACAATCAACTCATTCAAGAATTATATGAATCTAGAATATCCATACTTACACCAGTGGAATATTATCACGACCAAATATCCCCTGCTCACAACTATTATTTCTCCCACCTTGTACAAACCGACAATCACCCACGATTGCCGGTTATTATATGCACCTTGAACTATAGCATTGTTCGCCTTGCAGGTGGTTGTCTTTTTGGTTCGTTAGAGATAAATTATAATTTACATAATGCCGTATTCGACGCTAATGAAATCATTAAAGGAACGTCCGTTTTTTAGTGTCACGCTCGCAACAAATCAATTCTCCCAATTAAGAGGTGTCATCTTCGGACGTCGATTATCACTGCGTGATATAAATTACGGCCGTTTTTGGATTCATCGCATGCTGTTGGGAGAGATCTCTCGTGCAAACTGATCGCGTGATTGCATATCTCTTTGGTCATCGAAATGAGACGCCAAAATATATTTGGAAAATGGGCCAATACTGGAAGCAAGAAGAAAAAACAACCGTCGGAAAGTGCAGCAAAACATTTGCTATAATATATTCTATCGATTATAAATCAATTCTCTCGAGAACTGAATTTTATTTCTCAGGTATTCATGAGAAACTAGGTTCTAGGTCGAAAGGGATGAATATCGATTTTTATTCTTGAGTAGAAGTTCATTTCTATCAGGTGCTTGTAGCAAAGTATGTATACATTTTCATATATTATATGACGTATACAGATGTGGAAAGTAATTGTCGGTTCTGCCAAATAATTTTTCACAGTGGATGGAACTTGGAACACCAGCAATCATTATACAACGAAAACTTCATCCGACTTGAATGACAAACCCAAGAAGTTATACGGTACTTTGGTCGACATTCAATTCGAACACAACCAAATGTTGATACCATTTTTGAGTTTCTCATCATATTGCTCAGCGAATTATCCAGTTACTTTGAATATAGTACAAATAATTTTGGACCACTATGGATTCTTGAACTACAACTACGAACAGATTTATATATATATTTACCAAATTTATTTGTATTTATTTGTATACATAATATTCTTCCTCCACCTGCAAGCTGCACCTTTTGGTACTCGAATGGGAATATTGATAACAGTCACATAGAAAACTTGAATTTGAAAATACACACTCGGGAAAAACGATGAAAGGTAATCATATTGCATTTCGAGGGATAGTTCCTGATAGGCCAATCTAATAGCTAAAACACGTGTCCACATAAATGAGATAACATTTCAAAAGGGACTGTTTTTCCTATCTGTTAAAATTTGATTCTAATCAAAAGCCGCTTTCCCGAATATTTATTGTATTTGGATCCTCATCGTTTTTCCCGTGTACTCTTTATTTCTGCTAGTTGTTCTCATCCGTATTCAGAGTACATATTGTTTTCTACTGAGAAATAACTAAGAGCAGTGTCAGTGATCCCATTCATATTTATCTTTGCGGGAGAAATGGGTTATCAACATAATCGAAGACCCTGCTAATACCATATTAGATCCCAATAGGACACAATCATGTTCTACCACATTATTCCTCGTGGTCTGCTGCGAATACCATCATCGGTCTCTCAAATATTTTACAGGCTTCTTTTTGATTGCTTTTACCATTAGCGTTGGGAGGTGAAAATAAGGTCAAGATCAAAATTTGGTAATTCTAACTATGTAAAACTGCACATTAGTCCAAAAATCATTCAAATCTTGAGTTCCTCATAAAATTATGCTTCGGAGAATTCGCTTCTGATGTGAACAATAGCTAAATGACATTTCAGCCAGCGTTCCTATATACCCGCTGGCCTTTGTACCCTGCCTACTTGTACGGGTATAAACAAATCCGAAGAGCGAGAACATAAAAATCCACCAATTATTCAGATTTTATTGTACAATTCCATATGGCGATTTAGCCAGTGTTTTATGGGCTCGAGCATGTGGATGACATCGCATTGCAGTTATGTGTGGCTGATGGGTCTGCCTCGGACATTTCAATATGCTGGTAGAGCTATTCAGACTGTCCCGTATACATAAAAAGACAAACAACATTCCCGGCGATACTCGATTGTTTTAGGTCGAAGGGTGCTCTCGTGAATGATGAGACGATATACATTTTCTCTTGGGAGCGTGGACGGTGTGAAGGATGGGGTTTACGTGAGTGATTAACCAAAGGGATACATATTGTTTCAGGTTATATGTCTCTTAATTGATCAATTTTCGCGTACCTATAAATCGATTCTGAACCCACGTTGGTTCAGTAAGACTGCAATGAGCTGTGAACAACATGAAAAAGAGGCTCATCACAGTTTGAACAAAATAGGTTTCTTATCAAACTACATTATAGAAACACCACCTATTTTACCGCATAGTATTCTTTTAGTTCTTATGTGACTTCGTTCAATAATGTGATTATTTATAATAATTTTTCTCGTCGGTTAATCTGTTGTAGGTGATTCCTTTCCAAAGGGAAATATTGTGGTAAACCCTACTTACAAATTTCAGAATTTCACTCTTTTAAAGAAAAGAGAAACAGCGGATGATCGAATGCCTGGTTCCAAGAAATTTTCTTAACGCTGCGCTGGTCCGGATACTTCTAGGATTCTTTGAAGTTGTAGTGCTTGATTCCACGTTAGATGTAGGTAGTGAAGGAATGCTCCTGAGGTTTCTCCGACGAGATTATCGACTAGCAGACACGTAAATTTCTTCGCAGAGGTATGAGATGTCTGGTCGAGTCTCTTCTGGAGTCGTGGTTTGAAGTCCAGGTTTAAAATCTGTGGGTTCTCAGCAGTGTAGTGCTCTGTCGGGGTCATCAATGTCGTTGGTCTTCAGCGAGAGTTAACCAATTTTCTTGGCAATTGAAAAAGTAGTAGAAAAATAATTGATTTTCATTTGACGTGTTCATATTAATCTGCTTTCTCTTTTTTCTTACATCTGTCAATCAATCAAAATGTTACAGTGAAATTAATAGTACAGTCAAACAAATGTTGGGGATACCACAGGCTCCCCCAACACTTAGGCACGCCAGCTTTTTTATGTCACCTGATAGCCTAGCCGTACCCAATTGCTTCGTTCTTGTCCACCAAGTCACTACATCGTATGTTATCATGGGTCTCACTACCCTTGTATATAACCAGGGTGTCATTTTTGGGTTTAGCCTCAGTTTTTCCCGCATATTCTTCTGAAGATTCCTAGGGCCACCCTGGCTGTTTTTTGGATGTGGAGGTTCCACGTGAGCCTATGATCGAAATTCACACCTAAGTATTTGAATTCCGTGGCGAAAGGGTTCTCCCCTTCATTTGGTTCTGGTGGTTCTAGTCCTCTCATCACTCTTTTCCTTGTGAACAGTGTTATTTTGGGCATTCACTGAGAGGTTATCATGCTCACACCACCTGCCGACGATGTTCAAGGCACTTTGCATGCACTCCGAGATGATGCCTGCAAATTTCCCTTTTGTACCTATAACCAGATCGTCAGCATATCCCAGGCAATATATGCCTTCTTCAGATAGCTGCGGCCATTTAGCCTTCGGCACGTTACCTCACAGCTTGCCTTGGGTGTTCGGTGCCTTTCTTAGTCTGGCTTCTCACCGTCAACCATTTCGGCATGGATGACCCTACCGGTATCTATGCTACTGCCAGCATGGCTTTCAGGTCCATGGAAGCATGCAAGTCCCACCACAGCGACAAGGTGAAGACACCTTCGATGGGGAAGAGACCTCAAAAGTTGACAAGAACCTGAACGTCGGGATTCCTATAATTTTATGGGTGCTGAAATCAGCATAAACAGTGAAAATGGTTGATTGTTAAAATAATTGGTATATAATTTATGAATTGAATTATTATCATTGAATAAATAAGATGGAACTTCTCGAAGAAAAAACAACAAGCCAACAAAATAATTCAATAATTATATTTCAATATAGAAAAAGGCGCAAGTTCAACTTAGATAATATGTGTTCAAGTGAAGAGAACAAGACTGATTCTTTAGGGCCATTTTCATTTTATAGGAAGGGCCAATATTGAACGATTTCTTCTCTAGTCAACTGGCGCAGTTTATATTCCATAATTGAGAGAGCGCAAATAGCGTACGTACTTGTAGTGATCAATTCTTGATAGGCTTGCAAAGTAATACATGTTTTCTCTCTTCGTCATTCATTCGAAGTAGGTAGTGGCTGTAGGGGCCTAGGGAAGTCCGGCGGTTATTGTAGTACATATTCAGCAGATTATAATGCATTTACATATGAAGTGTATTAAATGGTGTGGTGTTAACAATAGATGATGAAATGATGTCTAGCAACAGAAATTCGAAAACAACTACACATGCGCATTAGCGTTCAACGATAATTTCAACTTCAATAAGGATGTCCTATAGTGTCTCTTCACTTTAAAGAGATAGTGCTCGTAAATGAATGAATGTGATGGGTCGAATAGATCAGCGCAGGACTTGGAACTACTGGAAATAGGTATTTGGCGTTGTCATTGAATACATCAACAAAATCCACAGTTGAATATCGAGTTGCTTCCTTGGGTTGGAGCGTCAAAAACTATACTAATATACACTGACTTTACCTAAGCCTGTATGACTGGTTACTTTCATAAGGATATGATCAAACAAACTTCCGGGATTCTCATGCACTTCATCTTTCTATGAGTTGAGATCATATTCTTCTAGATACCACTTAGATGCCTTATCTTTATTTTATTTTTTTCGAGGATTATCAGCATTTTATACGACATTCTTGTCAAATTTATTCATATATGTACTGAACATATTGACTAAAGTAATACATGCACTACTAACGATAAGTATTGATAGTAGCAGTACTAGACTGTGACAACCTAATACAAATCTGTGCGTTCTTCGATATCTCAGCCCGCCAATCGAAAAGCGAGGACTAACTGTCCACGTGCTGATCACGATAGATGCATTGCACACTATTTTTAACGCGAATCGATTATAGGACATCCTAATTGAATTTGAAATTATCGTTGAACGCAAATGAGCAAGTGTAGTTCTCTTAGAATTTCTATTGCTAGAAACCATTTCTTTGTAAATTGTTAAAATTTTGATTGAGAATTAAGATATAGTCTGCAATACTACTACGGTTAGATATTAAAACATGTCATTTGTATAGATTGTGAAAACGAGGGACACCTGAACAGATTCCTAAGGAATATTCCACAGGTCATGAATGTTTCTCCGGACGTGGCACCATTTAGAACACTTTATTTTTCTTTGGCAATATGTAGAAGATGCATCTGAAGTGAAATGCTCGTTTACCATGAAATTGAGTTTTTTAAGAATGATCAACGAAGTCCAACGCTCTCGATGAATCGAGCACGATTATTTGTCTTTGTTTACCATCCTCAATGTGCGATTCCTAGCATCTGAAGTCCATAATATATCTAGGAATTGTTCATCAATGAGATATGCATGGTATTCATTACTTTTTTGAAGTTTCGTATTCTTCAAGATGATCAGTAGAAGTAATAATAAAAAAGTTTTGGGAAAGTATTTTATCTCGATGCACGTGCCCAACCAAGACCGTATCAACGTCAAGCTGATGTCTCAATATATCGATTTCGTGCGAAAAACAGACGGAATCGTCGACGAAGCGACATTCTTTCTGTATCCACAGCACTCTCGAGTGGCAGATAACAGCCAGCCGCAAGTATTCGACTCGATAAATCAACATCGCAGCAAAACGAATATGAATAGCTGACATAGCGGTGATTAAGTTCATCGTGTCGGACGAGGATATTTAATTTGTGGCAATAAAAATATCGAAAGTATCTCGTGAGATACCCGGCTGATGGAAGAACACCTGCGAGCAATTATTTCGATCCCGTTATCCGGGTGACCCTAGTCTTATAGGCCCGACACGCAGGTTAACAATGATTTGAAATCGTTTCTTCGAATTCCACAGTCGAGTTGAGACGGTCGGTCGACCGACCGGCGAGTTGTTCCACCATTTTCTCGCTTGCGGATTCTTTCGAGTAATCGCCGTTTATGTGACAACGAGACTGAAATGGCTACGAGAATAGCAGTCAGAGGTCGACGACAGGGTATTTAAAGAATAGCATATTTTGTTTTTCCTCGTTATAGTCATCTGGAAATATTATAACTGTTTCAAAATCGAACTTTAATTGGGGTATGCAGCAATTAGGTGCCTTCACCCCTAACCAGTGAAAAATTTTGAAGGTGGTTACTTCAGAAATTAATTTTGATGGCAATGACCGCCTAGTACCCTAGACATAATATACTGGCTACAAGTGAACTTAATTCACACTCTATTCTCAATATGATCACTAAATGTAACTGCTGAAATATGATGATGTTTGAGCAATATTTGCCAGAATGAAAATTTTCCTGGAAATCTCAATTCACTTACTAACTGATCATAGTCATCTGCCTGAGATTGAAATGAACATTCCCAATATTCATGATTGCCCAAAACATTTCCAAAGTATTGGCGCAACAACTTCAATTATAAAAAGGATATTTTGAGATCGTTATTGAATTTAAACATAATTCAAACAATTGTGTGTTGGGGCATATATCAGTGAAACATTAGGACTATTGAAAAGCGTAACTGCTGAAAACAAAATATTTTGAAAACACGAAAACGTGTTATCAGTAAAAAAATCTCCTTAATAGAAAGACACTGATTACCTGGACTGCAAAAAGAGTTTTAGACTTCTGGCATGATCTACCAGGATTGGCCCACTCCAAGGCATTCATTAGTACGGCACCAAACAATTATTAGACAACATCAGGGTTGACCTACAGGTACCATACAGGTCGCTTTCGTTTTAATCATCATATGAACAGACTTGGACTGTCGGAAGATCCGGCGTGTCATCTCTCTTTGTAAAATTATGAAACAGCAGAACATATACTTTGTGCCTGCCCCGCCGCGGACCGAATCAGGTTTTCGATAATTGGCAGAGATTCACTTTCGACATCGGACCTGAAAGATCGTTCTCCGAATGAACTGATCGGCTTCGTCAAGAAGCTGGGTTCATTTGGTAGAGTATGAATCTAATGTGAGCCACAAAAAACTCTCGCGGGTTGCAGTGACGGTTCGTATAAACTTCGAACCTACTTACCTATCAGTAAATTATACAGAAAAGGTTCTGAAAAATGGGTTGAGGATGGGTATTCATGTTAACCAGCTGACACTTCCTCACGAACGTCAACCCTCAGCATAAGGTTAACGAGGTCTTATTTTCTGAAGTGGGAATCAGCACGGTGGTTGCAAAGAGGGAAATTGAACTTCGGTCTTCCGCCCGACAGGCGGAAGTGCTTACCACTGCATCACCGGGACCCACATTGAATGGAATAATATTAATTCACCTAAGACTGAAGAAATGGAACAGGAAAAGTTACAAGAGGCTACCTACTTGTATTCCAATAAACGGTTTTGCTCAGGGTTGGATGCCACTTCTGGGAAAGTTGGGCCGGGAAATTTCACTTCCACGTAGGTTGTGTCAAATTCAACACTCGAGAGAACTAGTCATGCCAAATGAATTTCTTTCATAAGAGAAATTATGTTGAAAACTACACACCTAAAAGAAAATAAGAGGTACAGGAGAATTAGATGTACACCTTATTTGGAAAATGGTTTATTTTGTAGGTTAAGAGACAGATTCTTGTTTTTCACGGAGTTTCTCCATTTCGCTTGTCATGAGACTGAAACCTAAAACAAATAGTGAAAGAGATAAAGAACTCAGATGAATAGTTGTCCTTTTCGAGAACTACTTTCTAGATTGCATCAATTCAACGTGGTGCATTGAGGTCAAATAACATATACAAAGTTTTCCGCAACAGATCATTGTAATGTAATGTAATGTAATGACCCCTTCACGTAGTATTCAAATAAATGATGATCTGGGCGCTCAACCACTGCTCCAACCTCAAATGATGAGGAATTCTTGTTCTAAAACCAGTGTATATTTTTACTTGCGGATAATGCAAGGTGTAATTACAATAAGAACAGGATGATCAATACATGCGTACAGGCTTTCACGTTGATTCACTTTTCTTGTCTAATTACTGAGATATACCTGTGTACACTCATCTACTTTTCCACTCGGCAATATTGCAACTTACCTGGCAAATGATCATTATATATATATATATATATATATATATATATATATATATATATATATATATATATATATATATATATATATATATATATATATATGGTATATTTCTGGTTTAAGTCGCAGTGAAACTGTGAAATCCGATGTTGGTGATGTTTAAATATCAATACTTTGAAATCTAGTTCAGTGAGACTTGCTATTTCTGCTCTTTTCTGTTATTTTCTGCTATTAGTGTGTGTATTTTGATCATGGTGCGATGAAAAAAAAACATGAATATTTTTCATTACTTTGTTCGTTATAATAACGAATATCCGTCAAATGACTGTTGTAATAGCACTAATAATTGTGATTATTCAATAAAGATAATAATCGTTGATTATGAAAGGTATAATCGAAAAAAACCGGACTTTCCTGATTGTTGTGTGTGAAAAACCAAAAAAAAACGTCTGATATGTAATCGTCGGTCGCAAAAGCGATTAATTATTATTTTCATCGAAATTGTTGGTCGTGTTGGAGTAAATAGGGGTATAATCTTAATTAAAAAGTGAATGGGTTTTTACCATAGTAGTATTGCCTGGATCTTTTCGGTTTTATTTTTACGGGGCGAAATTTAATTAATAATCACGATTTAAAATAACACCGCAGGCATCAGATGCGATTCGCATCAACTCATGCAGTGACGTCTCGTTGTTCTCTATGCAGAGGCACTGTATGTGTGAAGTGAAAAAATGGGATTGATGATCAACAGTAACATTCTGTATATTATAATGAAACAGCTTTCAGAGGCACTGTATGTGTGAAGTGGAAGAATGGGATTGAAGATCAACGGTAACATTCTGTTTATTATAACTAAACTGCTTTCAGAGAGTTTGAGAGCGATCATTGACATCTTTTTCAACAATGATAAATTGATTCACGAAGTATGATTTTGTACAGAAATAGACTGAAAGATCATAAAAATGTGATTCAAAGTAAAATCAAATATTATTAAAAAGAACATGGAATATTGTAAACAACCAGCTGGATAAACGTAGTCGAACAGGTGGTGAAGATATCATTACCCTGAGGAGTGAATCGAAAGTGATCCCATTCAAGTAGCCCAATTCTTTACTGGTTATTTTTCTAAAACTGACAAATCTCTAATTCATGATCACTTCGGGCAGAAACTATGGTTGCCATCCACTACCAGTTCTAACTTTAATATACAGCACTCCTTCGAAGATTGTCCATTCCATTTCCTACATGAAATGACTTTCTGAAGAGATCCACAGGATAGAAAGGAAATACAACCACAAAGTCTGTTTTCGATTAGGAAATACATGAAAACTCGCACCACCGAGTAGAAACATAAGAAAAAAGTCAACAGGCACCGACGAATTGTCCATCAATGCAATCAAAAACATAATAGCTGATATATTTGAGCCACTTATCTATCGGTTCATTCAATCGCTCTCCAAGGATATTTTCCAAACAAACTGAAGAAGACTTCGATTATTTCACTACAAAAAGGGAGTCCTGAATAAGTAGCTATATTATAGGCAAATTTCACAGTGATAAAATCCAAATGGGTATGACAAACTCAAAATGTAATCAGTACATTTATGTTGAGTGCACAAAGTACAGTCATTCAAGAAAATGAGTATTTTTTAACATTTGCAGCACAATCAACAATTGATAATAATATAAGAGAAATTTATCCTAGTATATATCTTAGAATGTATTCTAATGTATGGGGCTCTACACCAAAATATCCATTGGAGCTTCTTGATTCTTTTCAGAGAGAGGCAATCCGTCTTGTTGGTGATTCTTCGCTCCCATCGTAGACAGGTCGGAGACTTGCCTCTCTTCTGAAGATATTTTCACGGCTGGTGCTCTTCTGAATTGCCGTCCATCGTTCCACCCTCAGCAGTATCTACACGACGAATACAGAATTTCCACCCCTTTGTTGTTGGCTTGAAGACCTGTCGAACCTCTCTTGCTCAGACATCTTTTATTAATGGAACAGCTGAACTTTGGAACTCCTTGCCGAGAAAGGTTTTTCCTGAAGCTTACAATCTCTAAAAATGCAAAATGAATGGTAATTCGCATCTCCTGTCCCTCGATTCAAGCGGTGTTCTTTTGAACTCAAAAAATTTAAACTTGTAATAATGAAATGAATGCATGAATACTATATTTCGAAGTGAAATTGACACATGAAAATTTCAAGATGGCGGCTTGGCGCCATCTGGAAGAAAAATTAAATCGAAAGGGGGTTCTTGTGATACATTATTTCAAAGCTCCTGACGAATACTTCAAACCCTAGAATATGAAGTCAATATCTTATATATCACCTACTACAAGTTTAACGACTCCTTGGTTTCCAAGGCGACGCAAGAAGACCTAAGTCGCTTTTCGCCGTCGGATACACCGTACATACTCTTTTACAATAGAAAAGATGTGTCAGATGTGGACGATCTGTCGTACGCTATGTTGCCTCCCAAGTTGCAGTTGCTACTTCACAACGACAGTTTGGAGCTGGAGCGCGAGACAGCGAGACCGTCTTCGAAGCTGTACGACATCAAACACAAGAATGACGATGCATGCGGCTTTTCCTCGACTTCGAGCAATATATTTTAATTTTGTTTTTATATTTTGATTGTTTTTTTTTGTTCATTTGTATTTATATCATTTTATACTTTATTTATCTTTGAAAAAGTTCTCGAAAAAACTACAAAATGGCGAAATCATATATGAAATTTCTTGTCACGACTGCTCGAGAACATACATAGGACAGACGAACCGACGAGTATCGAACAGGTCCTACGAGCACGAATTAGCAATACGTAATTCGGACAACGACTCTCTTCAAACATCACCATGAAACCGGACACAAATTGACTTCAGAAACACGAAGACCATCACCACAGCAAAAACACTCCACTCTAGAATAATTCATGAAACAATAGAAATTGAAAAACGCCCTCAATGCCCAAACAAACGAGACGACTCACAAAGGCTTCCCAATTCTTGGAAACCATTACTATCCCATCGAATATATACATACATGTGTAAATATATATATATATATATATATATATATATATATATATATATATATATATATATATATATATATATATGATTCAAATATCGGACTAATTCAACAATTATTTTTCTGAACACGATTCTTATCGAGCCTACATCAATATCTGTCTCTGAGAAAATGAAAATTACCATTTGTGTGTTAACCTTGCAAAAAAGCATAGCTTCAAGAGGGAAAGTTTCACTTCACACAAACTGTTATACCCTACGCCTGGTTGATAAATCACCCATTTTGGTGGAAATTTACCCTGGCTGTATGACTCTACGCATACTAAGTGATAATTTTAACTCGGACATAACATGAATATGGTTTGATATCCAGTTGATTGAAATATTAACTGGATAAGTCACCGAACTGACCAGCCTGTAGATGGAGAAAAATTCACGGTGCCTTCCCCAACGTACATCTCTGACTGGATCGAGCATCGATTGGTGAGCATAATAATTAAGCGTCAAATGCAATTTGGTATATTTGACAGCTAATTAAAAATCTGATATCGCAGGAAAATTATTACCATTGCTCAACTCCTCTTTCTAATAAGATTAATTGGTTTTTGTGTGTGGGCACGGCACTCTGTATCTAGCACAGAACCGTTTGTGTGCCATAACATTTATAATTGTACCGGGCGTGTCATTTGGAGTGGAAGGAATTTCGTCAGTTCAGGCTCTCAGTCAAAAAAATGTATTATTGTTCATTGAATGAGTCATTAGAGGGATATTGATTAATGTGACGGGGTTAGTTGTTCTCTCGAAATGTAGAATTTGTTCTGATTTATTCTTTTTTATTCAAGATGAAATTGATGAGTCAACCGAGAATTTTGGAGCATTCCAAATATATTGTTTTACTCGCGCACTTCATTTGTTGAATATATTTTTTAGTGAAAATATATTTTTGTGTTTCAAAAGATTCATGTATCTACTCATTTATATACTATAATATAACAATTTGGTCAGACTATATGAATATAACTTTATGAGGTTGATTGTTATATCATAATATTCTTCATTCACATTGTGGGAGACTGTACCAAATTGATAGTTATCTCAACAGGATAGAGAGTTCTAAAATTTATACTGGGATAACCATATTCAATATAAGACCAGGAATTACACATCTGGACGCTCTTTGCGGTGATATCCATCTAGATGGATATTAGGATATATATTCATATTCATATATCCTATCCTTCAACATGGCGGCCAGTCAGGACGCTTGTAAAGTAATGTGCCTATATTGCTCTGCGAAAGTTGTCACTAGTGTTAGATGTGTGAATTGTAGCAGGCCAGCACATAACAGCTGTGCTAGTAGACTAAAAAATGTAAAATTATGTGATGGAGGAATGATTTGTTGTGGTGAAGAGATTAAAGAGAAACCTAACCTTGAAAATGATGAAAATTTGGAACTTACAGAAGAAATAATATTCGATGATCTTAACAAGTTGAGTGATGACCCATTAATGAAAGAAATCCAATATTTAAAAACTATAATTGCGCATAAGAACTTTGTCATTCGCGAACTGACTGATAAAGTGCGGTTATTACAACAGAAAAATGATACAATATGTGCTCTACTTACAAACAAGGTTCCAGCTCTTACCAATATACAAAAACCCAACCCTATCAGCTAGAACATCGAAAATTCCAATTCGAATACTACAAAGTATTTTGCTAAAGCAGCAGAGACCAAGAGAGGTGGCGGTTGCTAATAATCCGCCGGCGCAATCAATCTTGAAGCCAAATCAGTGAACACAATGCGACCTATACAACAACTAGACACTGGAACGGAAGAGATAGAAACTGGACAATGGCAAATGGCTAAATATAAAAAAAGGAAAAAATTTCTAGTGGGACAAAATGACCAAGAATCGGCAATACAAACTGTCCCCAGAATGGTATCACTTCATATCACGAGACTTACACCAAATACAAAACCAGAAGAGTTGAGAAAAAGTTTAGAACAGTTCATTCCCGAAGTTAGGTGCGAACAGCATTTGTCTATGCATCCTGAAATATATGCTTCGATGAAAGTAACTCTGAGAGGAGATTATCTTAAAGATGCCTGGAAGAAGGAGATCTGGCCCACAGGAGCAATTGTATCTTTTTTTGGACAGAGGAAGAGGATGCCATCAAAACAGACGGATCCTCAGCATCAGGAAGTTTGACTGCACCAAGCCTCATCAAACAAAATCACAGGGAAGAAGAAGAATATAATACCGCCGATATCAAAGAAGGAGTAGGAGAGTTTTCTGTTTTCCACTTGAATATACAGTCACTTGCTAATAAGGTAGAAGAATTAGAAATTTACAGTGCTGAAAAAAAACATCATGTTATTTGTTTAAGCAAAACTTGGGCTGAGAACGATAACATTCAATCACTTCCAATACAAAACTACACTCTTAAAAGTTATTTTTGCAGAAAAACTAGGGAACATGGAGGAGTAGCGATATTCACTAGAAATGATTTGAAGTAGAGGTTATTAATGTAGAAAAATATTGCAGGGAGTTAGATGCAGAATTCTGTGCAGTACAAGTAGAGGATGTGGTGGTTTCAGTTCTATACAGATCAAATGAGGGTAATTATGAAATTTTCCCAAATAAATTAGAATCACTTGCAAATGATTCATCAAACAAATCTCAAAGACTGGTGATTGTCGGAGACTTTAATGTAAATTTTTCATCTAATTCCAAAGAAAAAACACTCTTGTTGAATGGTCTCACAGCCGACAATCTAAAATATACCATTACCGAACCTACACGAGTTGCTAAGAACTCGGCAACTTGTATTGATAATATATGTGTTAACTTTGAATCGTTCAAAACTCAAATAGAAGAACTGAATATATCGGATCATTACGGGCAATGTATGAAGCTGATGATCAATAAAAAATGGAAAAAAATGAATATGTTTTGGCTAGGCCACTGACAACTGATGGCATTTCCGAATTCAGATTCATCCTGAGTAAAGTAAACTGGACCTATTACTATGGGGGCCTGAATTAGTTGGCTGATGGATTAAATGAGGAGATATCATACGCGGCAGGAGTTGCATTTCCACAAAAAAGGTACAACAAAAATCTTAAGAAAGTGACTTGGTACTCTGAAGACTTGAGGTATCTCAAAAGCATAACTATCTCTAGAAAAAACACTTATTTGAATACTGGAAGTGATGTTGATAAAAAAAAGTTTCAAAGTGCCAAATACACGTATAGAAAAAAAATAAAGGGGCAAAGGCTGCAGCGTATGATACCCGCATGAAAAACAGCAAAAATATATCAAAAACTGCTTGGCAGATAATCAATGAATTCAGATCAAGAGGTACAAATGAGTATGAAAATTGCAATATAACAGCTGATGAATTCAGCAATTACAGCAACTCAATGATAGATGAACTCATACAGAATATTCCTGTATCTGAAGTGGATGGCTCAACACTAATGAAAAAATGTATTCCGAATTCAGTTTTTCTCACTCCAACTAATGCTTCAGAGGTGACTGAAACTATCACATCTTTGAAGAGCTCCAATTGCTTGGACGAATTCAATATCTCATCTAATATAATTAAACAGGCAGTCGAACAAATATCTGACCCGTTAGTTAGTACACCTTATAAATATGTGTTTCGAAAAGGACGAATTCCCGTCTTCTTGGAAGGTCTGCAAATCTATCCCTATCCTGAAAAAAGATGACCCAATCGAGTGTGATAATTATCGTTTCATAACTATTACACCAATTTCATCCAAAATAATTGAAAAAATCATCAAGGAGAGAATCTTGAGTTTTATTGAAAAAGAAAATATCTTGACTGAAAATCAATATGGCTTCCGTACACTCCGTTCCGCATCCCAAGCTGTAACAGAGATCATTCATCAAATTGCAAATTGCAAAGATATAGGAAATGTCATACAAATGATTCTGTGTGACTTATCGAAGGCCTTCGACAGTGTTTCGCATGAGATACTTATAAATGAATTTCAGATCTACGGAATGAGAGGTCCCGTTATTGAATTATTGAAATCTTTTCTGGACAACAGACTACAATACATTGGGTACAACAATAAAAAATCACAAAAACAAGAAATAAAACATGGGGTACCTCAGGGCTCTGTGTTGGGTCTCTTATTATTTATACTATATGTTATTGACCTTCTAGACTACATAGATATTGCTGATGTATACCTATACGCAGACGATGCATCCTTCATAATTAAAGCAAATAATAAACAAGAAATTATAAGTAGATCATGTGAGGCTATGTCGAAGGGTGAGGAATTTGTTATGCTTGAATAAAAATAAAACTCAAAAAATCGAATTCACAAAGAGAAACGAAGTTTCTGCGAATGAGAATACGGTGAAGGTACTGGGAGTCCATATTGATAATAAATTGAACTGGAGGAGTCACACTGAGGATTTAGCAAAAAAATTGTGTAAATCTCGATTTTGTTTGAAAAGACTTAAAGGAATGGTCTCAACAGAAGTTTTGAAACTATCTTACTATGGAATGGTACAATGTCACCTTACATATGGGATATTAGTGTGGGGAGCAGCACCCTCCAGTCATAATGTGTTCATCATACAGAAAAAAATTATTAGGAACATGATGGGACTTATGCCCAGGGATCATGCAAAGGCTGCGTTCTTCAATTTGGGGATATTAACTCTGCCCTCTATTTTTGTTTTGGAAGCACTATTATACGTCCATAAGAATAAACATAAATACTGCTTAGGGGAAAATATTCATGATTATCCCACAGAAAGTAAATCCCAGATAAGATTACCGAAAGTGTATCATGAGAATGTGGCATAACAGAGCGATTTCATTCATGTATATAAAAATTTATAACCAGCTGCCAGAAAAGTGCAGGAGTTTCAGCCTGAAACGTTCAAAGTTTCTAGCAAAAAAGTAGTTGAGTAGAAAAGCGTTTTATGGTATTGATGAGTTTTTTCAGCAACTATTAACAGATTTTGAAATGTGATGTTTTATTTAAAAAAAATTTTTTTTGTGATGTGAACGCTCATACAGGCAAATATTTTATCTTCTGACGAATAGAAATATGTATATTTTTAACTATATTTAATGGGTTGGAGCTGCTTATTTTATCCGGTGGCTTAATTTTCTAGTTAAGGTTGACTTACCCAAACTATTTCATTATATTGTCAAAGGTGTAATGGAACATGTAATACTGAGGTGAAATAAAATTCTATTCTATTCTATTCTAGAGTACGTTGATATTGTCGATAAGTCGAAGTATGCTACAAAGGGAATTCATTTGTAAATAATAGCAGAACGAGCACAACAGTCTGGTACACGAAATGATTCGATTTCCCGTTACGAAACCAACGGTCTGAGATTCACACGTTAAAATGTGACGCCTCGTTATTCTATCACTCAATTACATAATATCGAATTGAAAATAGGTATCAAGTAGTCTGGTACCATACTTTTTAGCCACAGCCAGCAAATAATTATACTTCCACCGGTATAAGTTTATATCTTCTTTCAGCAAAGCTCACAATTAGCAGTATGATTCATCTGCCCATGCATATCTAAAGAGAAATCGACGAAATGAAGGAAATATAAACAGCAAGGTTCAGATAAAACGTTGGCGTTATGAGAACAAAGCTTCCTGCTGTAGTGATTATTCGAAACTAATTTGTTATGGATGTTGACTTTTCGGAAAAAGTTTATGACGCGTGTCGCGAATCGCACTGTAACCGGGGTCAAGCTCTTCAAACTCGTTCCCAAGTTAGGAGAATCTCAGGTAGAGTGGACAAAAGCACTAAGTTTACCGCTGCAGGACCGTATCGTTTCGAATACGCTGCAAAGATGGTCTTGAAGATGTTCACTGCTGAAACAAAAATCAGAATGTATGAAACGGTATGAGTGAGAAAAATGGGGGATTCAGTGAAAAACAAACTGTTCATAACATATAAGAACCTTTCTACTGCGTTGAAGTTCTCACCAATTATTATTTCTACCCACAGTTCAGGCTCTATTTTCATATATATTATTTTATCCGCAAGAAAGCAACCAGAAATGAATTCTAAATGCTGGCAATGAAGATTGATACATTAGTTATTGGACATTCAAATTTTCTTCAAATTTATGTAGTGATACATAGAAATAATAAAAACTAGATACATCTTCAACACTGGAAGAAATGCAGTGAAGTATAAAACTCATTTCAATGAAGATATCGAATCAATTTTTTCCAGAAAAAATATTTATTTGAAATGCTCTTGAAATGCTGTTACTTGGTTAAAATTCAGATTCCAAACACTAAGCAGCACTTGACATTTTTCGTATAATTGAATTGAGCTAGTTGATACTTGATAAAAATTCAGTTGAAGAAATAACATTAAGTTTCCTGCAAAATTTTTACTATAATAAAGTTAACAAAACCGGTGGTTCTCTATAGGATAACAATTAGAGTGAAAATCCTACAGAAATAGTACCTACAATACACTAAACTTGAGTGTGATCTCACTAAAAAAGTTACCGTTTGTGAATTACCAGTTAATGATTTGATCGAGCCACATTCTGTACAGAAGCAAAAGTGAAATACTACGCCATTCTTTGAAGCATTCGATATTAACATATTATTCAACTGAAAAATTCCCATAGCCTAGTGGATACACTGTTTTGTTTCGAAAAGAGTTCAGTTTCGGAATCTTGTTAAGGTTTTGTATATGACGTGCCTTTATGCCTCGGGCCGATCCTGTATAAAACCTTCGGCAGTAGCCATCTCTCTATGTCACCCCTGGCCCCGATACTGTCTTCTTGACCCTCCTTGATTGTAAAACAAAGTTGGCATGAAGATTCGCTCTTGGTAGAACTTGAGAATATATTATGACGAAACTTGTACAATTACATTCAACATTACATGAGACATTCGATATGAAATATCAAATGCAGGTCTATTAGTTGCTTATTGGCCAAAGTAAATAATTGGAGATGTGAGTATTATTTCATTCTTGAACTCATTTTAATGAACATTATGCATCAAATTCAGAATCAGAACTATCAATGAATTAACTAGTGGCATTTTCCTTGATCTTATTTTCCGTTGTCTTGTTCACTTCTAATGAAAAAAAAATATGTCGTATATTAGAAAAATTCATGGATTCTAGTAAGTAATGCAAAACCTCTATC
Source organism: Zygogramma bicolorata (assembly GCA_032362365.1). Taxonomy (NCBI): domain Eukaryota; kingdom Metazoa; phylum Arthropoda; class Insecta; order Coleoptera; family Chrysomelidae; genus Zygogramma; species Zygogramma bicolorata. The sequence continues at coordinate 230,948 of JAVJAQ010003882.1, forward strand.
TTTTGATTTTTCATTAATGGAGATCAACTTATGTGCTTGAACAAATGAAAGAGTAAACCAGGTCGAAGTGGTTATTACCTTCACGTTGATGCTATTTCATTTGCAAAGGAGTTCAGAACATATCGTAGTGACACAAGAATATTACTGACCATAAGCTGACATCTCGTACGCTATAGCAGTAGTCTGTGAAAACACTGAATCAAAATAAGCTCCGATTTCTCAGGTATGAATACTGGAAATAGCCTGAGGAAGATATCCAAAAATTCATTCATTACAACGCATAAAAATATTGTCATTGGCCAAGTCATGAGTCACCACCAGGTTCCTCCCATTGGCCATAGCTGGAAAAGTGAAATTCTCACATTATATCATTTGAAAACTATGAACTGATTCACGTGAAACTACGTTTCCCTCAAACCAGACAGAAATGAAAACATTGCAACAAACTCGGATTTTTTTTCGACTTGGAACCCAAAATGATGTCAGTTATAAGTTTGTCAGCTGTTCTGAAACTGACCACTTTATAATACAAAAAATTTAATAAGCATTTTCCCAAACATAGCCTATGTTTGGCATGTGGAATGTTCGATACAGTTCAAAAAAATAATCAGTTGCATGGATAAGCAACAGCATTCCATCCTAAAATTGTATATTATATTACAAAAGTCGAAAAGAATAGTCCCTTATTAGAAATTCTTCACAAAAGAAGCAGCGTGGAGCCAATTAGTGGGGTGAATATATTCAATGGAACTGTCAGTTCGTTTCTGATGAGCCTGAGAAACATGGGTAAATTCCCGGGGTGGGCCGTTTTTTCCACATTTGTGTGCGGGTGGATATCTCAGACCGAGCGTCTTGCAACAATGAGACAGTACCTGAGCCTCCGGAGGGTTTTCAGTGAGTGTTATCCGAGTGAAAGGGAACGAACGGCCCATTAGTGAATCCGATATGTAATAGTTCCGATTGTGTAAGGGTTCTTTGAAATCGTTCAATGAATGCCGAGTTATCTTTTGAAAATTTGAAAGGTGTTTTTCGTCGAAATTTTGCAACGTTACAGCAGCTACTATGTTATATAGGACTCATTCATTGTTCGTTAACGTTGGTATACAAGGACGGAGAGCTTTTGTATCTGCTGATGAAGGTACAATAAACGTCTACACGTTATTGCGAAAATTCATTCTTTTTGTTCTATTCTATGTCTTACTGCAAATATGTTATATGAAAGACCTAAAAAATCCAGGGGTCCACATATTTCATGGAATGAAAGCCAGCTACTATCGGTTGATATGAGACATTTAATTTGATGTTCGTTTGAATCTGGTTGACAATGTTCTCTGTTGGGTGGTAGTACTACAAACTCACATCATAGAAACTATTTCACCAGTGAAAGATTTTTTAATAAACTCAATAGGCAAAAAAACGAGAAAAAGCTTGAATAGATCAGAGAAAAGAGTGAATTCGGGATCTTCTACGCGATATAGTTTTTGAATATCATGTGAAATTGAATATTATTGCTCGTTATCAGTTCAAGTTCCCTTGAATCCACTTGTTTAGTGTTATAACTCATGGAACATACTTGTTGGCAGTGATCAATTACCGAAACACGAAACTAATATCATTTCCACTCAACGCACAAGTTGTCATTTGAAGATAATAGAGAGTTATTTGCACATCATCCGGAGTATACGGTATGCCTTACAATGACATGCACACATGCTCAATGGTAATGTTAAGGTATAACGTCGTACGTAGGTATATAGCGCTAAGGTATAACGTATACGGTATACATTCTGCAAGTTTGCAATAACTCTCTAGTAAATTGGTTAGCTGAAGGCGGATTGAGCGCGAATGATCTCAATTTTGGTGTTAGAGTCATCGATCTCTATCAAACAATTTCACTTCCACCTCTAGACACTCCTGTCTTCTGAAATTTGAACTGAACGATTCCATAGATATTGCTCTGCATTTTCAATATATCATATATGAGACAAAATCATCCTGCTTGAGGAAGCTATTGTATAACGAAACACGGGTTGCTGTTTTGTAAACCCATTGTTAGTGAGAATCATACAGGAAACTAATGAAGTAATTTTTTATTCATCTTTGTGGAAAAAACAATGAAAAAAAATATATGATGTTCCTTCAATTGTTTTCTGGGTTTGCAACCCACCACAATCTGAAAAAATTAGAAATAATATTGGAATCTATACAAGTGTAAAAGAGCAGATTTATAATATACCCCGAAAAATTGCTGCGTCTATTGAAAAACAGTTCATTCTGGATAGAACAAGTCCAATTAGTCAGAAACTTCTCGTATAAGTCAAATTTTAACCATCAAATAATCAATAAGAACTATTATATAGATATATGAAAATACTTATGTTAATGTTTTGGAAACTGAATCCGTTTCCGTTCTCAAAACTTATACGCAGATTCCTGTTCAAATGCAAAAATCTCTCGTTGGCAATCTTCGTAATTGACATTTGAACAGGAATTTACGTATAAGTTTTGAGAACGGAAGCGGATTTTGTTTCCGAAACATTAACATGATATAACAAACAAAATATAAGAAATATTTTGATGGACCTGAAGACGAATAAGACTTGCGGATCTGATGGGATCCCAGCAATTGTTCTGAAAGCATGTGCCCCCGAATTGACACCAGTACTTTGCGAATTATTCAACATTTCATATAACTTATAGATCAGTTGCATTGCTTTCTATCATTTCCAAAGTCACGGAAAAAGTAAGTTATCAAATATCTAGAGCAATCAGGAATAATTGATAATCGACAATACGGATTTCGACATCAAAGATCAACCAGTGACTTATTGGCTTATGTTTCTCATTTTTGGCAGCATTCAATCGAGAAATTCGGAGAAACGATAGCTGTTGTACTCAATATTTCAAAAGCGTTTGATCGAGTATGGCGTCGGGGTCTCCTTTCTAAACTGCCGTCTTAGGCTGGATTCAGACAGATCCGAAACTCGATCGTACGACGATCAGATAGCTTTCTGATTGGTCTAAATTTAAATTTGGACCAATCAGAAAGCTATTTGATCGTCGTACGATCGGAATTCGGATCTGTCTGAATCCAGCCTTATGGTTTGCCCCCTCAGATGTGTGCTCTGTTGAAGAATTTCTTGTCTATATGTGGTATCATCTGATATTCTCCCAATAAATGCAGGTGTTCCACAGGGTTCAGTTCTGGCGCGCATTTTGTTTCTGCTTCATATCAATGATTTGCTCGAGAAAACATCTTGTGTAATACATAATTTTGCGGACGACAGTACTCTCAATACCAGTTTCTCTTCCAGAGTCCCCATACCAGCTCGTGAAACAAAAATTCAAAGAAACATTCACGTCAATAAAATTAACGACGACTTGGTAAAATAATAGAATCGGGTAACATGAACTTTAGTGGAATTTAATGCTACGAAAACCCAGGCATGCCTCTTCTCAAGGAGAGCTGATATATCATCATCTAATATTCAGATGTCAGGAGTAACTGTTCCTACAAAGTCAAGTATCTCGATGCTAGGAATTACGATCAGTGGTAATGGGAAACCCATGTGAGATCGATCGCTAAAAGTGCTTGCTAGAAACTTGGATTTCTATTTCGTGCGAAGAAATACTTCACTTATCATCAACTTCTAATGATCTTCAAGGCTCAGATACGACCTGTCTTGGAATACAGTTCTCATGTGTGGACTTCGGCACCAACACATTCATTGAGGCTTCTCGATTCTATTCAGAGGAAGGCAATTCGTCTTGTTGGTGATTCTTCGCTCACGGACTCGCTCACTTCGTTGGAACATCGTAGAGGGGCGGAGACTTGTCTCCCTTCTATAGATATTTTCATGGTCGATACTCTCCTGAATTGTTATCAATCGTTCCACCCTTGGCGATATCTACACGGATGACTCGACGAGTACAGAATTCCCACCCCTCTGTTGTGAATTTGAAGACCTGTCGAACCTCTCTTGCTCAGGGATATTTTTCCAATAGAATAGCTGAGCTTTGGAACTCCTTGCCGAAAGAGGTTATTCCTGAGGCTTACAAACTTCAAGAATTCAAAGTGAATGTTAATACGTATCTCCTGTCCCTTGATTCAAGCGGTGTTCTTTGATATAAAAAAAATTACCTATGTGAAAAAAACATCTAAAAAATTATATGATGTTCCATTATATGTATAGACATTAAGTTCAAAGATAGTTTCAACGTTGCCATTATCAGAATATCAGATGAGTCAGAAAAGGAGACGTGCTTACCAAGTTCATTGAAAGAAATAGAAAGAAAGAATATGCCTATCATATACGATGAGCAATATTTGAATAATCTTGTCCTTGTATCATATATAAAGAACCGTAGTAGGCACATATACGGACATATACAAATGATGTCCGGTAAGATGTGGTAGTATATATTATTTCTGAAAAATAATATGCTGAAAATGTGAAAGTGTTATCGGAGATATTGTCATCGACGACGTTTTTTGTTTCCCCAAACAGATCATGATGATTTCAGCTTCTAAACGTAGCACTCCGGGTATATGAATGAACAGGAGCAATTATTGGATCGCCTTTCCAGGGTACCAGGACACATCCAAGATGTCGAACAGTACCCGATAACGGTAATACAAGTTTCCGACGCGAGATGTGAGATCGAGTGGCCTCCTACGCACCGAACACCAGAAACATTAGCGAATCGGCTCGCAAACGCAATTGAAACGTTACAATTAATTCGGCCGTATCGCCAGTCTCGTTATGGAGACTATTATCGATTTTCTCTGATTTAACTGAGGTATTATTGACTTGAGTTCGTTTAATTGAATACACAACGACGATGATTGGAGAAAGGCATTCAATTCCGCTCGGTACCGAATACAGGGCTGTACAATCTCAATTATGTCCTTAGTAAACTGTGCAAACTGGATGTTTGCGAGTGTTTGTTATCGAAACTCAATTCGAACGGAATCAGTGGTGGAGTAACAAACAGGTTGAAAATTGAGGAAATCTCACAATTTTATACATTTTTTCATTTTCCCATACACAAACGGCACAATAGCATACCCGCATATGAAGTTTGAAAAAATTTATTTTATATAAAGGTATTATATTCATGAAAAATCATAAGGTAGGTCGGTTTTCAAACTCAGTTTGCGATATTATCGAAAATACTTTGACTGGAAAGGGTGATAGATACATGCAAAAGTAATAAACTTTGTTTTACTTTTTTAAATTGCCCACTCATCAGTGTTTTTCGAATCCTACCTAAATAATTATTTCATACACAAATATCACTGATGAGTGAAAGAAATTTTCAAAAATAGTTGTATACAAAACCTGTCATCAGATTCTAATAACTCATGGGAATATGATTACAAAACTGTTTCATTTTAATGAAAAAATTAGCCCAATACTCTAATCCTACAATAACAATTATCGCAACTAACTACCATCATTTCTTTTTTGCTATTTCTCAATACAAAATCAATGTTTGTCAACTTATTATTCATGTTATTCTCCGATAATTCCTAGTCATTCACAGGTGCTCGAGGTTGATTCATAATCACATAGGAAATACCGATTGGAAAAGGTTCTGAACGAATCTCTGGTATGTAACGAAAATCTTAATTATTTACCAATATTTTGATATCAGGTCTGGAATAGAAGTTTTGTATCTCGTTTTATAGTGATTTGAAAACGAAATATTCGAAAGAAGTATGTTTAACTCTAAAAAGTGAAGTCCACTAAGTGTGGAATGTGATTTTTTTTATTAGTAGTACAACCAAAATCAAGATACCGCCAAAAGATGGTGCATTTTCGATTACCAACCCACATGCATTTAGATTGGCTTCTGATCAAATAGTATGGAGAGTAGGACAAAAAATATGAAATTTGTTAAGAATATAGGATAATTTCATGAAGAAATGTTGTTGAGAAACGGAGTTTCAGCGTAAAACTCGAATTTTTCTTAATTATACTAGTTGAATTCTGATTAGTACATATTGAAAGCAGCTATAACCAAATGACTCTCGAATGATTCGAATTGCACATTTTCAAAATTCGCATTCTTTTTCTTTCTTCATTTGTTTCTTTCTTTGTTACAACTATGATAACTCTAGAATTTCGCAATTAACCTTGAAGGCAAATGATCTACTTATAATACTGTGATTTGGTTATAGCTAATTGTTATACATATATTAAGAATTTTCAATTATAATAAGGGGATAATAAATGTTTTTTCGAGTTGTACGCTTAGACCTCATATTTGAGCGAAACTTCCATTTCTTAACAACTTTCTCAATGAAACTATTTTATGTTTTTCAGAATAGGAGTACTTTATTCTTGAAAAAATTCATTACTTTTGTCCTGCCCTGTATACTCCTTGATCGGAGGCCAAATGCATATAAGTTGGCTATCGAACATGCACCGACTTTTGGATGATGAGGTATCTGAATACTAATAAAAAAAATCCATTTCTGCACATTTTAAGGACCTCACTGTATTTAGAGCTCTTTGTCTTCGCTTGTTTGGATCCATAATCTGTTTTTTCCAGTCTTGTAAATAAAGTAAGCAAAATGGATACTTTTTTTTCAAATGCTCCTCAACGAATAGGGCAATAAGTACATGTTATCCAGCTGAATGTCTGTTCAGTTCACATATAATCTCAGTTTAGGTTTACTTAAATTTGTATGGCTATTTTCACTGCGATATTATGACGGAACATTTCGCTTTATCGAGAATTTATTATGTCAAACTCAAAAGATGTATTTCAAAGTTATTTTGGCCGTTGCCATAATATCTTTTTACCTGGCTTTGAATCATGACGTTGCCAAGTTTATCCAGTCTGAATCTAACGGTTGTTGGTTCACTTGCCCAACAAACAATCGAGCCGCCATCATTACTCACTGACAGACAAAAGAATCACAGTAGCTGCCGAAAACAATTATTGAAACGTTCCGGATAAGCTCTTTTATTGATGATTCATCCAAGTGATGTTTCATCACAAAAAAAAATGATCCTCTGGTGCCATGACAAAACATGTTTAGCTACAGGTATGAATTATGTTTTCTTATGTCAACGTTCTAACAAATATAATGGCTTCCGAAGTACTTATCCCTTGCAAATAGCAGATGTTCGAAGTAGGTATGCACTGTCTTTCTTTCAATGAAGGATTTATCATTAGAAGCAATTTTACTGATGAATTGAACTGGCTGATGCTCAAGTAAAATACATTTCGAGAATACGAGTACAGTTTCCTGTGGAACCTTCACTCGATAAATATTACTTTGCGACTTCAAATGAGAACAAATATGATTGAATGAATTGCAATCAGGAATATTAATGGTTATGATCGAAGATAGATATTCATGGGTTCCACTATTATGTTTTTCCAGAATTTGTTAAATGGTTATATAGTCATTATAAGGAAAAATTTCGTAAATTGATGAATTTATCTGATATGAATTGGTAACAGCCATGACAAGTTTGAAAATCCAACGATTAATAACAAAAAATTCCTGCAGCGAAGTGATAATATAAAGCAAATGGCAAGGAAAGATTCAACTGTTTTTCTAACCAAAATATCAGCAGTTCTGAAATTCTTGTTTGCCATTCGTCAAAAAAAAGTTCAGTTCTTTCTAGGAACTGTGATAGTTACAAATACAGAGCCTATTTTACGAGTATAACAAATCGAACATTTTTCAACATATTAATACCGATGTCTTTGTCATACTGGCTGAGTATATCCAATTCCAGACATATCAATTCATTTAAAGCAGTTTAACTCAAAGATAACTAATTAAAAATGTAGCAAATGATAATTAGGTATTAACTTTCTCTGAGCAGAAACAAGTTTTTGTTAGGATTTGAGGACCGAATTGATTTATCATTTCTCATTACTTGTGTAAGTATATTCCAGTGATACTACGCGAAGAAAATTAATTGAATAAGCTGTAAGATTGAAACCTTTGTTGAGTGATAATTTAGTATAACTTTTCTTCTTCTTGAGATGCCAACCATTCCTTCTTTGTAGTTTTTTTAAGGTTCATAACTTACCACAATCTGAAAAAAATAGAATAGATATTGAAATCTATAGAAGTGTAGAAGTGCAGATCTATAATCTACCCCGATAAGTTGCTGCGTTAATTCATAAACAGTTCGTTTCAAATGGAACACGATCTATTATTCAGTAATTTCTCGTACATCACAAATATGCTTATCAAAAAAATACAAGAACTAGTATTTATGAAAATACTTGTCGTTAACGTTTCGGAAACCAAATCCGCTTCCGTTTTCAAAACTCTTTCACCAATATCCTCTTCTCTGCTCATTCTTGTGAATGTGAAATATTTGAGACCTTACCTATGTCTTTCAAGAGTGGAAGCCAGGCGCATGATGAAAGCAGACTCCTTCAACTCTTGTCTTTGAGTGTCATTCCATTTTATTGTATGATTACTCCGGTCAATTCAAACATTCGAAGCTACGTAGGTTCCCATCAAGCTGAAAATCAGTGAGGTTGTTAAAAATATGATTAAAAATTGAAATTTCCCAATCCCACGCCACCTTTTTCTTAACGTGGTTTCCCCCGTAGGCCTACTTCACCGGACAGTTGTGATCCTGTTTAATCTGAAACTATTGCTCTTCCGAAAGGAATATAGCAATCACGATGATACTTAGCTTCAGCAGCAACTAAATCATATTCAAATTCGACTCGAGCAAGAACAGCTTTTGCTATAGCATCGTCACGAGTCCGAACTACTTCCAGAATTGAATCTTTAAACTGGAGTGTAGTTACTTGGCTAATTCGACGGCGAAAATCTGAGGCATACTCTTCATTCAATTTATGGCCACAAAATAAGCATAGTTCTTCAAAACGAAAAGCTGATTCACTGACACGTGATCTAGTACGAGGAGGACTTACTGTGGATGTACTGGCTTCTTGTTTTTCGCGTTGTCTTCTATTAGCAGCAGCAATAGAAGACTTTCGAGTATAATTTTTACGACAATTTTCATGTATCATCACAGATTTCTGATTTTTGAGAAATTTCGAAAATTCATCTGCTCTTTCGATACTTGCATTAATTAATGACTCCATACCACGTTCAACAGTAACGATTTTACTTCCACTCAAAAGTTTTGCACAAATAAAACAATAATCAGACATTTTTGTTATAAAAGTCAAAACAGCACGATATAGGTAAGTATAAACAAGTGATTTCACTACAGAGTGTCGCTGAAGACTAACGGTATTCCATTCATTATAGCAGGTATGAGACCCTAGCCACGCACACAATAGAACAAGAGACAGATGTTGTCTCGAAGTTAAACTGGCGTATGAAGAAAGGGACTGGGTTTAATTTGTCCTGATATTCTTATAGTTATAACTTATGTATATTTTATATTTTAAGTATAAATTACAATCACCGATAGAAAAATATTTCAACATATATAACAACTCTAGATAAGAGATGTATATACGTGGCTCACTCATGCATATTATGACAATAACAACTTGAACAACTTTTTAAATACGTTATATCTCAAAAACGGTGGCTCGCAGGAAAAAAAGTATTGATAAATTTTGTGTAGATTATTTTATGATCTACAATTTTTGTCTGAAATATGATAAAACTCTGAAATATGATAAAACTCACCGTTTCGCTGAAAATCGCGAAAAACTCATTTTTTTGACCTCTGACCTTGAATAAAAATTTTCCATACAGGAAAAAAAAATTAATTTTCAATCATATTTTTAACAATCTTACTGATTTTCAGGTTGATGAGAATTTATGTACCTTCTATCTCATTTTTAGGTCTAGATTGACCGGACTAGATCGTCATCGGCAGTGTGAATGTGCTCTGTCTATTGTTGATGTACATCTTATGTTCATTTTTTCCCACTTCCAGATGTCTTGACGCTTCACCGATATACTTTTGACCGCACGAACAAGAGATTCGATATATACAATTATTTTTGTTTTCCTTTATGTGAATTGGTTTAGTATGTGGCAGTATGGAACTTAAAATGTTTGATGTTTTGAATGTTTTTCTAACATTTTACCTGTTGACGATACGTTTAATTTTTTCAGATAGTGGAGGAACATAAAGTATAATTCTTGTCACAGGATATGTAGTTTGTGTATTTTTTCAGACTGCGGTAGGTTGAAATCCACTACAAAATAATGACATTAAAACAATAATGCTAACCATTTTAGTGATACCTGTGCCGAGTGTGAGTGATACCAGTCTGGGGGTGATGATTTCTATTATTTTTTCAATTGATTGTCTGATTAACGTAGATTCTATTGTTCTTTACTCGAATTTAACCTAGTTATAGAAGTTATGTCTCAGCCTTCCATTAATTTGTGAGGAAAATTGGACCATCAAAACATTACTACTATATATGGTAGTGGTTCATTTGTACTCAGGTTATGATTTTATTCATACTGTTTATCGTTTCGTCATATATTTTTTCATTCTATTCATACATAAGATCGTTTTCTATTTTATTGATACTCAGTTACCCACAATGAGATTTTGTTGTATCATGTGATTTATGTATTGTATTGTATGACTTACCATATGTACACACTGTACCTAAATGGCTGATAAATTGTTATTATTATTATATATCCTCCTCAAATAACCATTCTGATAAATTCATTCGAGATGGATTTCTTCTGAAATAATGATAGCCATCACTTATTCGACTACATTTGCTCATAATGATTTCTAGAATGGGTTGTCCGATTCCCAAAAAATCATTCAAGATTGAACAGATCACACAGAGACCTATCTGAAAAAGGGGAAAGGTATTTTCACGACCACACTGTAGAATGTCAGAGATGAATTCAGAGAGTAAATTCATCTGGTGAAAATCTAATGAATCTTTCTTCCTCTCCCAGTGAGCAACTACCACTAATGTACCACTAATGGATAATAGTCTGATGGCACGACAGAAATGTGATCTTTTTTTCGTTTTAAATTGGTCGTAAAAAACTAAATATTATTCTCTGCTATTTCATGAACAAGATTCTTCCCACCCCAGCCTTCCGGCCATTATCATTCATTAAAATTCTGCTTTCATTTGCCCCAACTAAAACGCCTGCAACACATGTTACCCAGCAACATCAATTCTAATTAGTCTTTTGAACACTAGAACATATTCAGTTTGTGTGTATCACAAAATGCGTCATTATTATTAATCCCATGCATTTCCTTATTCAATTCCATAATAGTTGGTATGAATAACAGTACCAAAAATAGTATGGGGGCAATGGCATTGAAAAGCTGCAATTATTAACACATACAGAGCTTTGGTGGTTGTTTTATCTGTACTTCAAAATAAATCTTCTACACGAATATGTTATATAACAGCAGAAATATTTGTGGTTGAATTATTTAGGATGATCCTCAAGTGATGACCTAAATTTCAGAAAGTAAGTATTCTCTTTCAGTTTGGTGAGCAGAGGAGTTGAAGTTCCAAAAATACTAATACAGTTTCCTGTGATTCGGCCATTACAATATGGTTCACGTAGCCGCCACATGTGTTTCGCTCGGTGTTTCAGACCATATTATAGATTACATTGATCTCGAAAATCTCTATATGCTTTAAATTAGAGAGCATGTAGTCGAGTTAATCCTCCATTCAGTCTATGTCGCGATATATAAGTGGATCTCAAAATCTTTGGATTCAATCCGATTGAAAAAAGCTTACTTCATAGCAATATGTCAAATGTCGTTACGTTAAATTTCTTGTGTTCTGCGAATTGAGTTGAGTGAGATAAGAAGTGCTCTCTCCTTGGACCTTATGTATCTTTTCTCTATAATTATAATGTTTTCCACTTTAAGAAAGATAACTCCTCAGATGATAGACAATTAAGTCAATAAACAATTAGTCTGACCTTAGCTACACATTTGGCAATCTCAAACTCGTTTATCTCGTAATTTCACTGCTCTCCAAGGCGAAAACTGTATATATTGGTTAGGTCAAGTCAAACCCATTTTGAGCGGATCCAAAGTTTTTTAAAAAAAGGGGTCAGCTTATTAATTATTTCTGTTTGAACTATACAGTATGTCTCCCAAGTAATGACTCCAATTTCAGGGGTTGATATCTTTCTATAAAAAAAACAAAAATAATGATTTTTCCTGCACGATTTTCACTAAAAACAGGCTTATAAACAGCGACACGTGTTTCGCTTTGCATTATATCTACTTTCACGTCGCAGTTTTGTAAACCTTTGGGTATTGAGAATCTTACAGGTAATATTATTTTCGAATGTGGGTTGAAGTTTCAAGAATACTTATCACGTAAGATTTTCATCAAAATGAGAATCACAAAACCCTAACACATGTTTAGTGCACTTTCATGAGCTTTAATTCAATAAAAAATCTCACCGGAAACTTTTGACATTTTCACAATGGATTGTTGTCAAGTATCGAATTATTGTAGTTTGAGATTTTCACAGATCTGAAGACATTCCGTTCTGATCAAAGACTTTGATTCATTGTTTTCCTGAATTCCTTCGTGATTTTTAAATTTATCGAAGAAAAGCAATCTCACTAGCAATAATTCTTGAACAAAGCATGAAACCAGATGGCATTTCCTCGTCTCATTTCTAAATGATGCAAATTCCGAAAGGCAGTAGAAAAATATAAATAAAATACCATATAATAGTACGACATATAGTACCATTTCCCAGAGTTACGAGTTTTTTATGTTTTTTCTGAAGGAAAATGAAGTGTTTTTTTCTCACAAAAACAAACATTGAGAAATAGGGTGTGTTATTCTACGAATTATCCACAACGACCATAACATCAGAACCGAGAGTACAGCTGAAATTAACTGTTCGCGAGTCATTAATAAAAAAATTATTCGGTCCAAACTAGATGAGCTAGAACATATCTCCAAATGACCAGTCACAAAATAATAGAAGGGATTACTCTCTTGCATCAGGTCGTCATTCAACAATCACCCTATCTGTTCGAACAAATGAATACGATTAGACATCCTAAAATCGCTCATATCAACATGAATCATTGCTGCTTTCCTATATCCATGGAAGAAATAGGTATTGCAAAAATTATGCGATGGTTTTTTCATTGATGTTCTTAATGATATTTCAAACGACTGTGAGAGTAATTCCAAAATCCTGAAAGTTATCTTATTAGATTTTTTTTCAGTTGGGGTTATTCTTGCGATCAAAGACGAGTATTAATTCCGCAATACAATTTTCAGTCTTGTTTCAATAAGAACAGAAAGTGGAAAAAGGCTTCAATGTCGAATTATTTAAACATTTTTACGAGTTTAACAAAAGTGGATACTTTTTTAAATACTCTTTATACACATCCGGTTCATCACTCAAGAGAAATCATTGTGATATCCCTGAATGATATTAATATTTTAATGATGCAAAAGGAAATTGTATTGAATTGATATTATCAGAATATATTATCCTCAAAGGATTCTTTATTGCAAATATGAATAAATATCAAGAAACTTTTCCAGTTGGCAATACTTATTATCTGATCATGATATCAGAAAGTGGATTAGTAAAAAAATGACTGTGCAATGATAGAGACTCCTTACATTATATTATTAGACACTGAATCCGCAGACCTACTCAGTGTTTTATCACTTGCATCGCTGTTTCTTATCGCCTCATATGAACTTCTCAAATGTTTCATAGTTATTTTCGTCATTGGCGAAATTATCACTAGAAACTACATTTTTCAGTTAAACAGTTTTCGTTCTAGCCACGATATCTATGCAGGCCAGTGAAGAATACATTTTTTAGGACTAACAAAAATGTAGAGTTTGGAAAATGTATACATACAACGGGGAATTTTTAATGAGACCTTATTGCGAATTTCCGTTATAACTTCGTCTAATTGGGCAATTTTTCATAACTATTCCATACTTGATTCAAATCGTGACTCTCTGAGTTGGAACTCAAATCTCTTGACCTGAAGTATCGGTAAAAGTTGTTTGCCTGTCACGCCTTTCAAACACATGTACGGCGATCATCAGGAACAATCAACATTCTTCAAAAACCCAAACAAATTATACAACCCCTTGAAAAAGCAATGGCCCATCAGAAGCTTCGTTTTTCGTTCTCTCGATTCATTTAATAAGAAACTACATAATAATGGAGTCCTTGTGACCGAAAGTAAATAATTATTCTCAAATAGAAGACGGTATATTAGTTTCTATGGCTTAGTCTAGCGGCATCGCCCAATTTCTCGAAGCTGTCTAGAATAATTAATTTTTTCGACTTATATATATATATATATATATATATATATATATATATATATATATAATATATGTAATATATAATATATAATATATATATAATATATGTAATATATAACATATATATATATATATATATATATATATATATAATGAGAAATACGGAATGTTGTTTGGGGATGCAGTCAAATTACTGGGCTGTTGTTAAAGAATACTCTTTGTTATCTGGTCGAGCTTTCGAGAATGTTTATTCCCTTTATCAAGACATTAACGTGAGGTTATAGTAAGAAGTCAGACGTAAAATGAGACACAGAGAACTGATACTTTTCCTCATTCGAAAAAGAGTCACACATTGCATTCAACATTACATATATATGTATAAAAACTTATATTAATTAAATTTTTGGAAAATTAAAATTTCACCGGCACGTGCTCGGAGGTGGAGCACGAATTCTTCACCTTAGGAAACTTTCATTCATTCGTCTGTTCAATCATTTCGGATTATGCCCAATAAATATCGTTTGTTATCCGTTTGTTTCAAATGGATACTTATCCTCTGGTAGTTTCATGGAAATATCGTACAGAACTTCTGCATCAACCTCTTCTAGTTTTTTCAGTCACTGTTTTATTCTGAGATGGATATTTTATTCTCCATAACTACAGTTTTCGTTTTGTGAATCTGTTTCCTAGCCTATGAGTTCTCTTCCCTTAATTTACACAAGGTCGAATATGTTCTTGTATCCCGTGCTGCAGTGAAAGATTTTTCGGACTAATTTTTTGCCGTCTGCCTTCGAGATAGAAAATACTTGAAACTGACATCAATCATTATCTGCAAAGAAATAATGCCCTATGTGGTAGTTCATGTCGAACCAAAGATTTTGTTTTGATGGAACACGCTTTATACTTCTTATGTGTATAAAACTCGAATTTTCATCGTTATATGAGATAAAACTTTTTCAAGTTATAATGGGATTACTGTGAAAATTTGATTTTTATTGCATTTCTTCCCAATATATCCATTTATGGCTAACAATGGAAAGGCAGTCTGCAAAAAGGCTTCGATCCAAATTCTTGTTGAACTTAGCGAACGAAACTTCTGGATTTCATATGAAGTACCAAGCAGTGAATAATTTTTCTGCAGATTGCGATTTCATTATTTCATTTTCAATAATTTCTCGTTCGAAAGACCAACAGAAAATTTGTCACTGCAACCCGCTCTATACCATCTGAGCTATAATTTTTCTAGTAATTCATGTCACTCAACTTAGGTAGCTTTACTGATAACTGAAATCCACGAAGAAAATTCAGACAATAAAAAACGCTGATGTTGACAAAATATATAATTGGGAGTAGAAAACAATGTCATAGAAATAAGTGGAGGTGTTTAACCAAAATAGCGATTACGATTACCAGACGGTACTCTTGATGAATACTTAGTTGTTCACGACCACCCGTAGAATTGAAATGCAAAATTTTCATTGAAAAATAATCAATAATTGAAAGGATCGCACGAAAACGGACTGGGATGATGGCGCTATAATAGCATTTTCCGGAAGATTTCGTGTCTCATGTAAAATGAACCTTCAATTTTTATTTTTCTTTTTATTGGTGAGAAATGCATTAATCGCGTTGTGCTGCTCGGCTATTATAATTCCATCCGCTCTTCTCTCTCTCTCTTCATCGCGTCTGCTTTCCTCGCACGTACGGCCGCAGTTCATCCGAGCCAAGAGTGGAACAGGTGACTCTGGAGAATATCCATCCGCTATCAGGAGGACGGGACCGTTTCTTATCCGACACGACCTTCGCGCTAATAAAGTGAGAATTAATCGAAAATGGGGATTACGACGGCTGTTTCGTGTCTACCACCGGCTCGCTCTTTTTTCGACGTTATCTCAGAGACGGGCCTAATCTCGTTCGGGCCAAAGTGACTGGTTCGTTATGTCATCTCGGACATATGTCATTTTAGGATTAGGCTGAAGATGCCGCTGACCGGGTTGTATGCACCTCGACGTAGACGAATTAGAGTACCTATTATTGTTTGGTAGAGTTCAAATAACATGGAAAACCAAATTATGACAATGTCAACGTTCTGATCAACTATATGGTCATAGCCAGGGAATTGGGATTTGTAGAACTGAGAAGAGCGGTATGTCTGGAATATATCAAATATATACAGGGGGTTTCATAGCTACTAATTTAAATTTTAGCGTGTGATTCCTGGTGTAATACTTTATGAAGAAGGGTTCCTATAAACATAATTCCATCGGTCTTCAAATTCGGAGTGAAAATGATATTGTTCAGATATCTCAGAATATCAACATGTTGAATCAAATATCAAAAACGATAATAGATTTTGTTCTCATCCACTCCTACTTCCTGATTTCATTCATTATTCCTAGAATGAATGATATTGTTCACGTAATTGGATTCTTTTTTTTTTCGGAAACAATCACTTCTGGCGAAAAGAAAGAAGATAACTTTTTGGGCGAGCCTTCTGGAAACTCATTTATTTCGTTACCATGGGAATTTTTGAAATTTCATATTCGTCTACTACCATATCTACAATACTGATTTTGTATTGGTATTGGTCAATCAATTACATAAAGATGTAAAATTACATGCCATTAAATTCGGCCAAGATATGAAGTTTTGAGTCCATTCAGTTTGAAGTAGTTTTCAGAAAAATATTAATTTTAATCCCAGCTTTCAACTACACAATTCCGAAATTCTGAATAAATATTCATAGGAACCATAAAAAGAATAACTCTACGAAAAAAAATACAGTACTGAAGAAACGTCCTACATGCATTCACTTCTGGTGAGTCTAATTACGAATTAGATTCCAGAAATAAAAACAAACAGGACAAACATACTTATTCAGTTTCCTGTAATATTTTGGTTCTGACAGGGTTAAACTGCGACACATACTACGCTATATAATAGATTCTTCAATAAGGAGATGCATTTTCTACTTTGGAGAAAATATTTGTTTTGCGCAATACCAGTTGTGGTTCTTCAAATATCAAAGTGGAAATATTACATAAAATTCAAGTGGTATTCTTCAGTATGAACTTTCATCAACTTATCAGCCATTCCTATTCAATTTTTGTATGATATTGTTACGTCCTTACGCCGGCCCTGACGAGATCGTGAACGCAGATGAGGAATCGCGTCGTAGCGAACGTCATTTTCCAAAAACCGTAAATGCCGCCTGGAGAATTCGAGACACGTCATCGGGGCTTCTCTAGAGGATTCTCGATAGGTACGCAGATATAAATACGGGACAGGCTTCGCCGCGGATAGAGAATTTGTACTACAGGGAGTTAGTGATTCGGCAGTTGTATTCAGAGCTAAGTGGAGCGAGTTTAGTAGAGCTAAGTGGAGAGAGTTTTGTTATTGCTGAGTGCGAAGGTGTAGAATTGTTAGTACAGAAAGTTTTAGTAGCGAGCATTGGAAAGTTATCGGAGCGAATTAAGTGATTGTGTTGTATTGTATTGTGGTAGAGAGTTAGGTATAATAAAAGTAGTTTAGTGTTGTTTGGTGTTTTAATCATCGAACCCAAGTAAAATCATAACAGTGGTGTCAGAATTGAGATTTTCCAAGGGATAAATCGTAACAATATAATAGTCAGATGTTAAACTACTAATCTTCGGGAATTGTACCTGCCTATTGGCTATTGTTATTTTGTTTATCTTCTCAATTGGATATGAAACCGCACAAAATAATATTACCAAGACAAATCATTGTCCACTTAATATAGTATTGGTATCATGTGAGTTTCCAAGTATGATTTAACTTTCCAAAGATTTGCATATTTCATGTTCGGAAAAAATTGTATGTGTGATTCGAAGGAAAAGTCTTTTGTGTAGCTTGTATAGTTGGCGAACTTCCCAACGGGCCGTTCTTTCACCTGATACACTATTTATCTTCGTGTATAAGCAGAGCTGTCCACTCTGAAGGATTATATCCAAATAATTCTCGTTTATTCTCTTCGAACGCAACGATAATAATATAATTTGTTTAATCATAAATTGTGTTAGGTATATTGTATGAATTCCTATCAGACGCTTGTCTTTATTAATACACGAACATGACCAAATATATGGTAGTAATGTCGACATTACCAACCAACTTGATATGCAAAAAGATACAGAAAAAGCTTTAGAACTGATGCAGGACTGGTGCAATAGAAAAATTTTTGAATTTGAATGGTCATAAAACCCAAATCTAACGATTTCATAACTATCAAAGAAAATGCGATCCTCTCAGAATTAAGATGAGTGTTGATGTATCCATTGACAGTACAAATGAAACCAATTTTCTTGAACTTTTTGTTGATGAAAATGTATGCTGGAAAGGTCACTGTACATACTTGATAAAAAGATTGAATTCTGTATGTTACATGTTCAGGAACCTCGAACATATACTTGAAATACCTCAGCTAGTGGCTCTATACCATGCACAGGTTGTTTCACGAATTAGGTATGGAATATGTTTGTGGGGAAATTCCACTTTGTCAAAAAATGTTTTTTTTATACAAAAAAGAATAGTGAGAATAATAGCTAGAGTTCCTAGCACACATTCCTGTAGGGACCTTTTCAAACATTTTAGAATTTTGACCCTCATGTCTGTCTACATTTATGAATTATCCGTCTTTATTTTCAAAAATAGACAAAAATTTGTTTTGACAGGAGATTTTCAATCCGTTAATACACGCCAAAGAAAATATTACCACATTCCATTTACAAAATATAAGGTCTCTGACAATTCACCTACAATTATGGGTCTGTCTATTTATAATCATTTACCTGAAAGTTTAAAAGAAGCCAAATATTTAAAAAAATTCAGTAGCTCCCTCAAACAATTCCTGACTGAAAAATGTTTCTACTCGTTGGAAGAATATTTCAATAACTAGGTTTTTCATATATTTATATAAGTGAATGTGTGTATATGTATTTTTATGTTTTAATTTCTTTATTCTTAAATGACTGTACTTTGTTTTAGTGCTCTTGCATTAAATATTGACCATTCCTATACATTTTATATGTCTTGTGAGAAAATAAATATTATTATTATTATTATTATTATTGACAAAATTTGATTCGCTGCATTATTTTTCTCTCATCTGAGTAAACACTTGTTATAACTGGAGTTTCTTTTGGTCGTCCTTTTTTGTACCGAAATTTTTTTTTACAACTGATTATTACATTTGCTTTTTACAGTATCACTTCCGCAATGCTCGCATATATATTTTATTCACAATAGAGGAGATCGTTAAAGTAACTAAAAAAACGTTTCAATAAAAAGCGGACATGACTGCTCTTATAAGTGAGGCAATGCAGTCTTGCCATCAAATGAAGTAGTACCAAGTTCAAATCCGCATGCGTTCCCATTTATCTGTCTTTTTAATCTTTCCCCTTTCAAGAAAACGACTCGCTGTGGTTATAATTTTTTCCATCCATATTCCATCTGACAGATAAGGATGTGCTCTTTACTTCGTCCACCAAGTTGCCTAAGTACCATTTGTCAATCACTTTTCGCAGAAATATTTCGAAAACATCACCTTTCCCTATGAAGGTATTTGTATCAACTTTTCCAGTCTCGGCGACACAAATTGGCTTGTTATTTCGATAGTCGATCTCGTTTAACTTCCACCAATTTGTCGAGATTTGTAAATAGGACCATAAAAACTCCGATAATATCCGATAACCATTCGGCACTTCCTCCGTTCATGCCTACAGAAAAAATTCCAACGCCCGTACGGCACGACAAACTGGCTACGGGGGCTACACCATAGATTTTTAGAATTGCAGTGCGTTATACCAATTTTTTGTGGTTAGCATTCTAAAACTCAGTTTCTATCGCCACCATGACACATTCCACATTCAAATCGATTATTTCCACATACAAGCTACGAAAATTTATTATAAGTGATTGATATTGGCTGGAGTCTTTTTCGAAAAATACAGTTTCCTGTAAGCTTCTCATTATCAGAAATCGATAATTTCTGTTAGAAAACCTAAGAAACGTAATTGATTCAAATTTATTCATCACGGTATTTTTTACGTGCAATTGAATCACTTACTATATACTATATATATATATATATATATATATATATATATATATATATATATATATATATATATATATATATATATATGATATATATATATATATATATATATATATATATATATATATATTTGATTTTGCTGCTTCTTACATGTTTTTCATTACTGTTCGTTCGTTTACGGTTCTCCAAATCTGTCCTCGCATTCTACATCAATTTACCTGTCTGAGGAAAACAACATGTTATATGTTATTCCTAGTCGTTTTCTTCATTATTAGCGTTTTTAATATTTTCAAAAAAAATTTATAGTGAATGAATGTTGAACATTTTCATTCAAAAACGATAGATACGAGAATCATCACACTCATAATACATTTTAATTTTTTTCTTACTCATAATTTTTTTCATGAACTGATACCTAATTTTTTGTTTTTTCTGTACATTTGCAATTTCCTTACTGATTATTTTCTTCATTGAATGATACCTAATTTTTTTTGTTTTTTCTGTACATTTGCAATTTTCTCATTGTCATTATGTCAGAACTGTCTATCATTTCATTTAGAAGTATTCTTTACATTTCCAAACGGAGTTGATGAGCTTATACAAGGCATACCCTTTTCAATGTAATTTTTCAGCAGTTCCTGTACATTTTCAGTTCAACCCTCGTATCGAAGACCAAAGGAGTTAGTTTTGCAGGATCACGGATCGGTACGGTTTTATTTCCTGAATCGTGACCCTGTCACCGACATTGTGTTGTTGTTCGCGTTGTATTTTTGTGTGTAGCGAGTAATCGCTGCATCTTTACGTGTTCGATTTGCAGCTTTAGGTGAACCGGCCGCATTCCTTCGTTTAGAAGTATACGAGGTGGTGCAGCTATTTACGGACGGGACAACACTAATTGCGCCCAGCCAAATAGCACATATACCTTGGGCTTGAATTGGTTCAGTATTAGGGAACATTATTTATTGGAGAAATAACTTGGCAGAGTATTGTAAACAGTATATTATTACATTATATTACAATGACAATAATGATTATTATGGCAGCAATTCGGCAATGAATCATTGTCTACAGCAAGTAGTTTTATATTCCTTTCAGAGATGTAATTTTTTTCCAACGGTGATCAATTACATGAACCATCTAATCATTCTAACAAGAGTATGAGATTAATGAAAGCCAAATTGATATCATGAAATGCCTCTACCATGTTTTTTTTTCATTGGATATTTGCCACCATTTATGAACTGAAACCTGGTTTCACCCCCCCTGTGAAAAACAAGCATAACAATGTGTAGCTGCAGTCAAGTTCAATTTAGTTACCTTCACTGTTCAGAAAGAGATCCCTTGAAGTTGTTGGATAGATAATCCTCTGTCAACAGCCGACCAAAAGACTGATCACTGCCTTGAGTCTCCCTTGACATTCCAAATGAGAAGTTTCAGTATTTATTTCACAGAAAGTGATAATATAGAAATTAATCATAGTTGAGTCATACTTGATGAGTTGTTTTAGGTATTCCAAGATATCTCAAAGAATACAATCAATATTGCTGAATCAAGAAACTAATAATGAAAATTTCATTTATAGTTCATCAAATGTGAAGCAGTTTGTTGAAAGGATCAGGTACCTCAAGAAATATCTGAATTTTGTTGGAAATTGATTTTAATGAAGTAAGTATTGCCCAGTGAATTATTATTTGCCATATATAGACACAATATTATCAGATATGATTATTGCTGAAATAGTACAAATGGAAATGTTTTATTAGATATTTTCACAGTGAGAAAATATAGTGTTTTATCAGCCAACAGAGGTACGCTCGAAGTATCACAAATTCTAAATTGATTTTTATTGTAATTATTGTAACAGAAAAGCAGAACTTTCAATAAAGTGGTAGTGTATTATTCGTTGACGGCAATCACGGCTCGCTCATACCTTGCACTAGGGTGAAAGTGAGATTGGAAATACACACATAATTATTCCATTTTAAATATTGGCGCCAGTGGCCAGTAAGGTCAAGTGACATTATAGGCTTCAGAAATGAGAGGAAAAATGGCTACACAATGGGAGAAAGCGGGAGAGATGTAATGTCATTTGAATCTTGGCATTTGACGCCAACAAGGTCACGAAACCAGAATGTCAATCTCGCGGTAACCTAGTCCAGTAATATATAGAGTAATCTTGGTCTTTACGGTTTTTTTATCCGTACAGACCATCTTATTTAAATATATTGAGAAAACTGTTCGATATTTGTCAAGCTTTCGTCACTTTCTAATACCTTCTCCGGGAAAACTGAAATATGATAATGATAATATACAATGATGTTCAAGTAATGATATGATGGAACACTCTCTAACTTGGGAATGATGATGAAATCAGTGAAATATTGAATGAAAAACAATAAGATGAAGTGACGTTATTGAGTGACAGTGATTGTTGATATGATATTAATAAATAAGGGAGGAAAACTTCGAATAACTGGTGATATATATATATATATATATATATATATATATATATATATATATATGATGAGTTGTTTTCTCGGGTTTCATTCCGTGTTCTGAGGTTCTGACCTCCGAACTCGAAACTCTAGACATCACCTAGAAGATGGCAAATGAGACTTTTATATATATATATATATATATATATGACTTTGGAGTCATTGTCAAGACTCAAAGGCTTCCCAATTCCTGGAAACCATTACTATCCCATCGAAAAAATCCACTGATTAATCCTTTTCAAACCAGACCTGTATATAGTCCGACAGTTTCATCAACGTCGGATTCTCATACATCGATAAATACCATATATATATATATGATGAGTTGTTTTCTCGGGTTTCATTCCGTGTTCTGAGGTTCTGACCAAATGAGACTTTTATATATATATATATATATATATTGACAATGTCTCCAAAGTCATATATATGTATATATATATATGTATATATATATATATATATATATATATATATATATATATATATATATATATACAGTTTCATCAACGTCGGAGACTCATACATCAATTTTCACATAACACTTGAACGGACAGGGCACCTCCTTAGAGAGCAGTGAGCGATATAATCATTCATAGTATCGGACCAATTGTCTCTTAATTGATTCTAGTGTCGAATATAAATTTGACGAGAGATTTTATAAGTAGTATCTTGTATAAATACTGAATATCGTTGTACATAAGTTTCTGATCAGAAAAATGTATGTTGGACAACATCTATTACTTTCAATATTCGGAACCAGTCGTCAGTCTTATCTTACCTCAGAAAACAGCTCTGCTCGACGCCACCTTCGAACATATTCACGCCCCATATTTACTTCCGGGGCTCAAGTCTAATACCTCAACCACTAGGGTGAGAGAACACAAAATTGAAGATAAGTGGTATACTTTCGTTTATTTCGACACAACATTGTTGTTGAAATTTATGAAGAGCGGGTTGAAAAAAAACAGGATTATCACTCTTTTGCATGAATGCGGATTAGGATATGAAAATTGCAATGCAAAGAGTTTATGATTCAATTGTTGATACTGATATCAACAATGATACTATCTCAGTAACCTTAGAATTGCAATACCAATCATACAGGGTGTAACTGAATGAGTATAAAACATTCAAGGAGGTGATTCCTCATCGAAAAAAAGATAGGATGTTTCATATAAAGAAACCTCATTAGAATATCCCTTGCAAAGATACAGCCCCTTAAAAGAGGTACATAAAATTTGTACAACAATTTTTTTCACAAGCACTGTGTATTGATTCACTTTCGAAAATTCACAAACTGACAGCGTCATACCATTTTAATTGTCATTATCGCTAATAGCGACCTACTAGATAGAATAGTTTCGTATTTTCGCATTTATGACGATGTATCTCTGTAGTTGTTCGTAAAATAATTTTTGCTGCGAACTGGTTTATTTTGGGCAATAAAACCAATAGACATTTTTTGTTTAGAATGAAACAGACTATTGGAAATAAATTTTTAAACTGTAAACAAATATTGCGTTTCCACCTCTTACAACCATGGGGTAAACCAAATAAATTACTGGCTAAGTGTCTTTTTGGTAGTACAAAACGTCAGGTTAATTTCAATATTGTAACTTTTTCAGTGCTTGTGAAAAAAATTGTTATTCAAATTTTATGTATCCCCTTTCAGGGGCTGTATCTTAACAAGGGATGCTCCAATGAAGTTTTTTATATGAAAGATCCTATTCCTTTTATGAAGAATCACCTTCTTGAATGTTTTACACTTATTCAGTTACACCCTATAAATTTCAATGTGATATTCACCTCTTACTGAAATTCCAATACTCCCGCTTCAAGTAAGTGAGCATCGCCAATCGCTTCCTGTCGTCCATATATTCCTTGAGTACAATCCTCGTCGATATTTCAACACTCTAGTATTGGCATGACGGCATAGAAAATTTTGATACTTATTGAAGAGCACTCCTATCACAATACCAGAAAGCGCTGTAATGAAGGCATCAGAGCAATCTTCCGAAAAAGATACCACTCATATTCACCCTCTTATTCTTACAAGGAGTTAAAATGTGAATTCATTACCATGGATTGATCGTTTCGAACCAGAATCCCATGTGATAAATCATTATATTGACTTAACTTCGATATCTCGTATGAGGTTTTACTGCCCGGCAATAATCCAAATTCGTGCAATAAGTTCAGGTATTCAGCAGATTCTGCAGTAATTTCTGATGTCTCTGTTAATATCTCTAACAATAATGGTATGTGTTGAAATTCTATTATTCAAATGGTTGTGGAGTAGAGTTCGATAATTTGCAACAAAATGTAAGGTAATGGAATTTGGAGATCTATAAAGTGTTACAATAGTGATATTGTCACCGCAATATACAAGGTTAAAAAAATACTTTATTGTTACCAATATCGATTATTTGCTGAGAATGTTCAATATTCGATTTGATGAAGCAGACAATCCATCTTGTTGGTGATTTTTGGCCTCACGGACTCGTTCACTAAGTTGGAACATCATAAAAGCGTCGGAGACATGTCACTCATTCCAATATCAACTAAACTCAACAAAAATTGATACTGGATCAGTAATGTATCAGATTATGTTAGTTATGTCTGTTATCACCTTGGGTAAGTGATTTATAAATTTGTTTGCTTCTGTATATCGAGTATTGTTTCATCAAGGTGAAAACGGAAGAACAAGTTGAGTCTCCTGACGAGTGTGCCTTTCTGCATGGGTATTCACGAACCTATCTATGCATTTATGTAAGAAATAGACTATCTCCAGAATGAATAATTCCATTGGGTTTGCTTGAATGTGGTTGACAATTTTCCTTGCTGAAATATAATGGTTCGGACTTTCATTGTCTATACTATTAACTCTATCGAAACCTTTTGCTAGAAATGGAAGGATAGGAATATAAATCAAATGAAGTGATCAAATCCAAACAAAACGTTGAAATGATTTTTTCAGTCACAATCTACATGTAGTGGTTCGAAGTATTCGCCATCGAACATGCAAAGAAGGAGCCCCGCGCTTGGTTAAGATACGTTGACGACACGTTCGTAGTAAGGAACCACGGAGACGCAGAATTGAACGCCTTCCTAGCATACCTGAACAACCCGGGGCCCACCATCGAGTTCACAATGGAAAAAGAATCTTAGAACGAACTGATGTTTCTTGACGTAGAGGTGAAGACGACCATGAATATATGGAAAACATCAGTCTACAGGGAACCTACGAAGCAGCGTATCGTCAAGTCTCTGATAGATTGGGCAATCAGTCTCTGCAACACCAAAGAAAGTCTCGACAAGGAATCGAACAATATAAGGAAGGATCTTCAGAAAAATGGCTCCTCGAAGAAGCTAGTGGATCAGACATTGGCCCGGACAACCGAAGGAACACCAAGGAAACAACAAGTTCCCCCTCACGTGAGATGACTTTCAGAAATGATGGAGAGTATCGGAGGGAAATCAGAAGTCTGTTTTCGATCAGGGAACACAATACGCAGCCATCTCACAAAAATTCGACAACCGAATCAAAGCAGCGACACCAACAACTGCGTTTACCGCATACTATGCGAGTGCAGCAAATCCTATAATGGAGAAACCAGAAGACCATTGGAAGTGAGAATGGCCGAACACAATGAAAACAAATAATGAGGAGAAACTATGAAATCAGGAATAGCGGAGCATGTTTGGGCAAACCTTCACAGCAATAAATGGTCTGAAGCCGAGTTCATACACAAGGGGGAGCACTGGTTCAAGAGGAAATTCAAGGAAGTCGCCTACAATATCCAAGGCATGGACCCATTTCTGCTCATTGAAAGAGAATCTCGCGCCAATACATCCATTTCTTGCTGAAAACCGATAAGCGCACTTCTAGCGCACCCGTGCGCCCCATGGTTGGTACCGCTACTTCCTTTACCATCGGGTAGTCGGGTATTTATAACCGATCATTGTCAGTCATCACCAGAAGATGATTGCGGCTACCAGCAATGGAAACTTCGTGAGTACACTCAACTTGGAACTTGGTTTCAACATTTATTAAATCTATTTCATTTATTTCTTTATTACATTTTTTTGACAATATTCATATCGATTTCTCAATTTCTTTCCACATTTTTTTTTTAATCACCTTCAATTTATTTTTACCAAAAATCCAACGTTTTGTTTGAATTTGATCTCTTTTCCTATTTGATTTGTATTTTTTCTATTCTTTCGTTTTCAGCAACAGGTTTGAATAGAGTTAATAACATAGACAATGGAAGTCCATTACATTACAATTCAATTTGGGTTATTATTTTGTATCCGAAAAAAAAGCCTACATGATTCTCACATCTTAACTTAATAATAATTCGCAGAGCTCATTTCTGTAACACGAATATACTTTTCAAAAGACCTTGCCTACAAGTACCCCATAATAGAATTCCATACCGTGAATGGGACCAAAAAAATGAGTAGTAGACAGTGAGTGAGGCTGAAAGTCCAAGTTTGCGGGAGATAATATAATATATCAACCTGAAAATAACTTTTCTTTGAGAGATGTTTTGTGAGTCTCAAAATTCAGACTGCTATCAATGTGCAAGCCAAGAAATTTCGTAACTGCTTTACAGGTATTCGTTAGTGATTCTTTTGTTACTTGTTCTAAGCCCCCTTGAATGTTATTAGGTTGGTTTTCGAAATGTTCGAGTGAGCAAATATGCATTACACCAATTTAATATAATAACGTAAGCCCTCCATAAAAGATGGATCATTGTCCAATAGCCCTTTCACATAGCGGAACACAGTATTCCGTCGGTAATATTTATTCGCTTTTCATAGACTATTTATCACTTTCCATTAATTTCTCACAGATAGCCTGTATAAGTTGGACATCAGCCAAGAGCAGATGTAGATTTTTTCCCAAAATACATCTTGAATTAGTCAAAATGTGTTTATTAATGGTGATAGTTATAATCCATCACATGAGGTGAGTCAGAAATAAAATATTTAAAAATCTTCCTCGAAAAGAATAGTTCGACAAACGGTTTAAACGAATGAGAGAGATGAATTGATCATAAACATAACTGCATTTCAAATAATCAACACATTGAAAAAAAATTAATTCGAAGTACCTACTGCGTTTTCTCAACCAAGTTCACAACATCAAATGTTGATTGATCAATTGCGACTCAGATTATGTTGGAATCGATCCATATAGTCAAGTTTTCATAAATGCTTGAATTTATTTTTTGAAAATGTTAATAATCCAGCAAGATCTACAATTTTGACAACTTTCAATCATATGGATTTTTGAAATTCTTTTTCTGTCAAGAATTGTGGTCAAGTTGTTTTTTGAATTTATCATATATATTATTGTGAAATCGTTATTTTCTATATAGTTCATTGCTCTAGGTACAGAACTGTTCTCTGTAAGTTCATTGCTTCCATGTGAATTTTCCTGTAGAATTATTTTTTCACGAACATTCAAAGACTCGTTTCATTATTTTCAATGGCACCAGTTTGTATCACTTTCCAGAACTTGTCATGAGGATATGCAAAATATATTTCTGCCGTAGAACACGTGACTTCAAAACACTTAAACACCTCTCTCCCCAGATAATCTCATAATGGGCGATTCAGTTCGTCTGCGGTAATGTTCGACGGAATTGGTGTGCAAACAATGCTCCGGTTACCTACGTGGTTATTGGTTATATATGTCTAGTCCAGTCGAACTAACCATGTCCTCAATGTTGACCGTCTTATCCTGGGGCCGCGATGTGTCCCACTCCCACGTGAGCATTGTGCCTTCGCCTTGCACTGCCGACCTCCAACCGGTTTCCTTTCTGCCTTGTAGACGTCGCTGGGCCGATCATCCGTTGTTGCCGATTGACGAAAACTGGGACTTTTGCAGTAAAGTGCCAGATTTGAAGTAATGCATTTAACATAGACATTGAACCATTGTTGATCTCAATACAATTGACTTCATAATCTTCAGATTCCGCTATTATTTCTTGTGCGAAAGTAACAGGCGCACTTATAGGTCTATCGTCAATCCTCTTAGCTTGCTCAAGTTTCGATTTTTGAGAGTTTGCGTTCGTAGGAGGCTTGGTAATAGAAATACCGACTTCGAATAGTTATTTTTTGCAAATGAGGATGAACTCGAAAGTCTAGCAGAATATGAGTGTATTATTTTCGTTTACCGAATTGATGTTTTATTGTTCGATATTATACTTCCATTTGATAGTATGGAAATAATCAAATGGATCCGAAGCATGACTGATATATAATATCAATGAAATTGAAAATATCGATAATATAAGCAGCGCAATTTTACTAATTCGGTTATTTTGAGAAAACATGAAAATGATATAAGATATCGAGTGATGGTGAAATATAACATCAAGATACAATGGCAAGAGTTCATTAATAGGAGAGATGATTCTGATGGTATGGATTTTGAATATATGACTTCGAATATGAAAAAATGAATATACAGGTCACTTATAGATGGAAAGTTCACCTTATCTGGAATTGATTTGTAACTTCGATATCAACAACGCTCCTCTCACCGGATTGTTTTAGTTCTGTAGGTTTTGGTTCGTTCATACTCGTTCGTACCTTTCGAGTTTGTAAAGAATTAATTTAATCATCAAGAAAACTTACCTCCACGAAAACAACAATTCTTTACAATTTCCTGGACTTATTGTGACAAGGAATCAACGATTTGTCCTTTGAAGAAATGATTATTTCTCAGTCGGCAACACTGGTAACGTTGTTCTCCCCGAACGCGCCACACACCGTCAACTCGACAAGATCGCTCATTCATTTACCTAATATTATTACGCTGTATTACTGGAAATTTATGACTTTTTGGAAACGCTCTCCATTGTTCGAGGTTTACGTCTTGGTTTGTCGGAGGCAAGAAACGACAATGGAGTGGATCTAACTACTGCGGATGAGTGATAATTTCAATGAAGCGTTGCATTCATAATCATGATGTTTCTTGCAAATGAGTTTCGATATTTTTCTGGGGCAATAACGTTGACTTCAATAAATTGTTTATCAATATCAGTGACCCCTCAATTATGTGAGCCTCTTCTTCTCTTCAGTTCCGTGTGAGGAAATGATTCATTATTGAAAATGTTGGTGCAAATCACATTCTAGCAAATTTTTCACACAACACACTGAGGACAATCAAAGTTGTGCTACTTTACGTGCAAATTTGTTCAATTGTTCAATTTCGAAAGTATTTGTCTTCGAGATTGTATATTTTGATATATCCTTGGAGGTCAAAAAATAACAGTAACAGTAAGTAACGAAAGACTACATCAGGTACCGGAGACGGACATAGTTCAACCTCTGCAACTTGCTACAGGGATAGACATCCAGCAAATGCCAAACTCTGTCCTATCTACAGGGAGAGGTTGCAGGAATTCTAAATCCGTAGGGCTGTCGAATACCCCCAGACCCGAGGAGCTCCTTCTCGGCCAGTTACTGCCCCTATTCAAGGTAGAAATATCTGGAGGGATATTCAAAACTACGTTCCTACGACATTCAGAAAAACGAACAGCGAAAATAGCACAGGGAGTACAAATAAGAACGGAAAGTCAGGCACAGTCGACACGAGACTATACGCTGGTAGACATATCTGAGAGGTTTACCAGCCTAGAAGACATAGTAAATATGAACGAGCTAGGATGTGTACTGGATAATCTCATAGAGAGTATGTCGAGATCACTTATGTAAAGTCTCATGGTATGTTAATGCGAGTAAATACACCTTCTAGGTGAATTTAGCCATGCAAGTTGATATTGCCTACGAAAAAAATCCCAAGTACAACAATTATTTTAATTCAATTTTTTCCTGCTTTTCTGTCAAAACTTCCTGCTTTTTAAATAACGATAACGCCCGAATATAAGCTGAATTACTTCAAACACAAATCAGAATGAAATCCACCTTAGCGGCTTGAGATCTGGTTGCTTCTCAGATTACTTGAACCTTAGAAGCCTGTTGCATAGAACAACGCTGCCAGCAGCAAGCGTATCTCGCATGTCGACTGAGCCAGCCTGACTTGCGGTCGCTCGCAAGCCAACCACCTCCCGCTCCAGATGTCCTTCCTTAGGGATTGCATACCTGTTTCTGCTTTATACATGTATATATTATCGCGTGCAATGTGTTTATACAATGACTTTAACTAGCCTATAAGGTAATATTGTGAGAGAAATAGGAAATAAACCCCTTTTATTTGTTTTTTTTGCTAATTGGTTCACTTTATCTGAAGTCAAGCAACGTTCTGTGCGACCAATATCATGGATGGCAGACCAGGCTTGGACATCCCTTTACTCCTCAGCCCGTGCTGAATTCAACGTCATACTTGAATACCCTGTTATTTCTTAGCTTGCGCAAGTTTGGACTTTCTACAAGATGACATTGGTTCGTTAAGAGAAACACATTTTATCAAAAATATATAGCGGCAAAGGAAAACATAATCATTTCTTCCAGACAATAATTAGTGAAAGAAATGAATTCGAAAAGGGTATATACTCAGTGATGATTTATTTTGTTAATACAATTTTTTCACTTAAAATTTTTACATTTGAAAGACTCCGCGTGAATGGCGTGTGCCTTTCATAAAATCATTGATAAGAGCATTTTTTTTTTTTCATTGGTCTCGGTAGTGTAGTGGTTAGCATATCTGCCTATCAAGCAGAAGGCCGGGGTTCGAATCCTCGCCGGGCCACCGTGCTGGGTAATCGCACGTTAAAAGGTAAGGCCTCGTTGATCCATTGCTCGCACAAGTTTCGACTTTTGAGGGTTGACGTTCGTCAGCTGGTTAACGGAACGAACAATTTTAGAACAATTTTAGAACAAATAAAGGTTTTTGTAACTTTTTTGGTGGGTCTTGGCTCGAGACCATACCACTATCAAAATAATGGCCGCCACTATAAGGACTTCGGTTGGTGGAGCAGAGATTGTGGAAGTACATTCGGGGATACATGACCAGTAAACACTAACAGCACACTCTCCTCTGTGGAAAATTTTCGTCTGGTGTGGATGCGTGTGAGATGAAGTTGACCATCTTTCAACCTCTAGCGGCTGGCAGGTGGCCTGTGGATACCGTTTTTTTTGGCGTCCGGTCTACTGCTTCAGTGCTGAGAGAATGAAAGAAAAAATATTACTGGGCTCGGTTTCGTAGCGATTGTACCATTTTTCGATAATGATTGGTGTTTTTAGTGGGAAATTTCCATGAACTAACAATATGCCCACAGATGAGGTACATTCTTCTCTGAATTGAACAAGCTTGTCTGAGTTTAGCAGTGAAATGATATGCCGATGACTGAATTCTTCTGCACAGTACTCTTCATTTGTGTGGACAATTTCTGTGAATGGTTTGTATTGTATTCTAGTTTAGAGTGATTCATTAGGTAACAAATTGAGGAAGTGACTTCTGTTTTCTTCAGCGCCCTTCGCGCCAAATAGGCATGGCATTCTTCATTTTTGTGAGTGTTTCAAACGTCTATGAATAATTCACACAGAGAGTGTTTGCTAAATATTTGATTTTACTTCTTTCAGAGAAGTTTTTAATTTTTTTGCCTTGACATGGAAAATAAAAAGAAAAAAATTTTGATATTTGTTGATGCCTACTAACGTAGTTCCATGATGGTGAAAATTGTTGAAACCGATTGAGCCTTTTTTTCAATATAATATCATTAAACATCGAATGTCACCTTAGTCATTCCAGATCCTTCATTCGACTTTGTATTCATTTTTATCCTTTTATGAACTTAAAAAAAAATGGCCTCTTCGTAATTGAATTTTCCTGAGCAGTTTTCAAATCATTTATTTATAAATCTTCGGATGGTAATCTCCCTTAACAAATTCCGGGAAGAGTAGTCTCGAATGAAAAGTACTGGAATGAGAAATTTAATGGAATTAAATTCCCATTTTGAAATTATCGTGAATTAGGAAAACCTGAAATGCCTCTTGAGTAAATAATTCTCTTCGCGTGAACAAATTTAATGCGCTGGGAGATTCAATCTGAATGTTCTCCTTTTTCCCTCTAATTACATTAACAATTTTATGTTAAACTTCAGGTGAAGAAATGAAAAATCGGTAAGGTCGGCCATACAATTTGCGATGGACCGGAGAGGTTTACCTGTACAAGTATATCGATGCAGGTTTGCCGGATGATTCACACACATGCTTAGGTCTACTCGCCTGCGCAGGTAGAAAGAATTGAATTTCGAGTCTTCTCCTCCCACTTGTACAGACCGCTACGCCTGCACAGGTATAACGGCAGCGGCTGGAAACAGCTCTGATGTATCTGCACAGGTCGTCCAGGTACACCTCTTCGGTACACCGCAACGTGTATGGCCGGCCTAGAGAAGAAGTGTATTTTGGAAACTCAAATCAAAAATTCTCGGTCCACTATTTGTTTTCTTTCTGCAATGTTATTTCATTTCATCCCTTGCCAACAAGATCATAACTGGTCGATGCTCAGAGGAACGAATTACTGTCCCATGAGAATTATCCGCACTGAAATAATAAAACAGAACTGAAATTGTTAAGTCACAAATGGAATCGAACCCATGACCCTATTTAATGGCCTCCCAGGTTTGCTGGCCCTATTCTCCATGAATATTTTTTGGGGAACTATTTAAACAATGTGGATGTAGGATAAAAGAACCATTCCTCCCTTGTTTTTTATACCTCTTCTCAAATTCTATAAAAAAAGTTACTGTGAATCAATCGACCAGTAGATAAAATGAAATGTTGAAAATAGCCATTATATAACTTAACGACTAAGTTATTGAAAGGTTCTGATATACATAGTAGGAGCACAAGATTTAGAGAGATGTACACTGTTCCCCCACATTCTGGTGCTATGTTTCAAAAATCATTTTCCTATGTTGCAGTAAATATTTTCAATGCCCTACCTGAAAGTGTTAAGTGTGCCCCCTCTCTCTTAACTTTCAAGAAGCGTCTCAAGGCTTATCTATATGATCCCAATACTGTAATGGTTGGAGATTTTTTGATTCACTAGCTTTTCCAATGACGACACTCATCCCTATGTAATCATCATTTTCCTGTACAATATAAATTTCAAATGACCGAAGTTACTTCATTTAATAGTAATAACATAAGTATGTGTGTATTCATTTTCTACTTTATATTTGAAGTGTTTTGTTTTGGTACATATGTATGTAGGTATAATTTCCGTTTGAGCATATACCAAATGCGGAGTATGTTTCAATTGTATATCACCCTGTTGGAAATCTGGGGGGTTGTATGGAAGAGCAACTCAGTTGAATACCGCCTCCTTATTTTCATTTTGTAAGACCTCATGTATATTCACTGAAACCAATAAAGACACATTATTATTATTATTATTATTATTATAACTAATGGATTGGTCGATCCATGTTAACGTTTTTAAACAACACTTTATTTCGTGATTTCGTCTAGAAAGTTAACAAATCCGTTACAAGTGTTTCACTATACAATAGCTTCTTCAGGCTTGTTATTATATTACATAGTACCATAAAAAAATCACACAATAACTTGTTTTTCCAATGAAATATATCATACTTGTTGAGCAGGTAACTGAACTTGTTTGTAACATATAAAAATCAAGGTATTGTTTTCGTCATTAAGCGATACTTGGCAAGCATTGGGCATAATTAAAGGCCGCATTTCAGATTGTATTCGATTTTTATTATGAAAAACTCACAAAATTCTATTGAGAAAACGCATGAATTCGATGATTGAATGTGCAATTCTGGCAACGTCTGGTCTAGTTGTTGAACACCATGAAAATATGTATTCATTCACTAGTTATGATGGTTTCAATAACAGTTTAACTTTGTGGAGAAGCATAGGCAATACTCCTATATAAGACTCACTATGAAACGAATTCAAAATAAACTCAAAAACTAGATGAATGCCCATTCATTCAGAAGATTTCACATTCATTTCTAGCCTTTGTGATTTATATCTCAGGTATAATTGAAATTTTCTCCGTGGATCAATAACATTATTGAGTTTTCCAGAGAGTACCTATTTTTGAATCTCTCAGATTTTGCTGCAAGCAGTACCTATATGAAGCGTTTTCAGCTCATCTTGATAGAGAATTTGGCCAACGAGACCATGTGTTGAACTTATGCACAACGCATTTTTTCAGAATAAAATGGAATTTTCGATTAGCGTGCAGTATATGAAGACCCTAAAGCGCAGCCGGAGTTGTATTAGAAGAACAAGACCTACTGGGTGACAAATTTGAACTACTTCGTATTTTTACTGGACTTCATTCAGCATTCAGATGAGATACCTTCCCAAACAGAGGCCATTTTGAGGACTTCATATTTCCTATTGAAAAAAATACTCATCAAAAATTATTTCAAACTCGATTTCACTAGAACTGTTCCTTGATTTGCCAAAAATTTTATTTTTGGGACATTTTTTTTTCTATAGGCAATAGTCGAATAAAGATTCGAGAGTTTTTTCATTTTTCTGGCATCATTCTAACTATTCAGTTGACAAATGACTGATAAATATCGATACTAAGTACAGAAAACACGATTGCCAATAGACAAATATGATAATATAGTTAAGTATACTTTGATTCTTGTCGAATATCGTCAGTGATATTTCCTTTGTGATTAGTGAGTACATGTAATCACCAATCAACACCTTAAGTGGAGAAGGACGTTAATGAAATGTCTTCGTTTCGTCTCTAGCCTCAAACGGAATAATTTTCAGAAGTGGCGTTAAATTATATGATTGTCTCTCGAAAAACAGAATCAATTACGAACAGGAAACCCCCGAGGATGGATTTTTATTGTCAAAACAAAACATTTAATTATGTTTTGTGCTCTGCAATGAAATTAGTTTTTGTATAAGCGTTTACGAGGAATTAATTACTGTCTTAATTGATTTTCTTGTAGCTTACTTTAATTTATCCCTTGGGGTCTGTGAATGCTCTCATGTTCTTTTCTTTTGCAGATAAAACGGATCTTTACATGTCTATGACTTCTTGAATTCAGGGTGAGTTTTTAATAGCGTTCCTTTCTCGTTTTTCCCTCGGTTTTCATCTGCTTATTTGCTCGTTAATACGGATTACTTGCAATTTATTTTTCTTGTTTTATGTTACCTATTCACTTGTTAATTGGGACTGTCTCTCGTTCTCTCTTGAGGAGAAGGGCAGGAAATTAATTAAGGAATGAACATTAGGTCGGAGTTGATACATCTGCGGTGGAAACGCAACGGTTGATTTGATATAATCTAGAATATTACAGTCTTGAGCAACAATACATGTGGACCATATAGTATATTTTCTTTAAGTGTATATGATGTTTCATAAATTCAAATATGTCTAGATCATAATTGATATTTTCATAATACAAACAATAATTGTTCACCCAGTGTGTTTTTACGTGAGAGGTGTCTGTCGATTGAGATTGATCATTCATAATAGTACCATTGATACGATTACAGATGTTAAATTCCTAGAAGTATTCTTCGATTCCACACTGTCTTTCAGAACTCACTGTACTGAGTTATGTAAAATTCTGAATTCCAAATGTTATCAATTGAGAAACCTGAAAAGTGCATTGAGCTTGGACCATCTCCTAAAATTTTACCATGCTGAAATTCATTCCAGAATTTCTTATGGAATTATTGTATGGGGAAATACTCCAGCTGCACATAGTGTCTTCATATCCTATGATGTCTCATGGGTTGTCCACCTGACCATTCATGTCGAAACATTTTCAAAGAATATAAAATATTAACAGTCAGTGGCATATTAATTCTTGAACTGTTGACATATGTACATTGTAATCAAAATACCTTCAAAATGAACTGTAACAAGCACACTCACAATACTAGGAAAAAAGAGAACTCTCAGGTGCCCTTCAGGCATCTGGAACTAGGTAAAAAATCTCCAAATACTTTTGGTCTATACTTGTACAATTCACTTCCACAGGAGCTGAGGAGTTTGCCAACACATATTTTCAAACGAAGACTAAAAAGTGTTCTTGTCGATCTGTGTCCTTAAACAACAAAAGAATTCAGTAGCAATTCAGCTTTAATTTAGTTATACAGTGTTTAATATATTATCATGTAGAGTTTTAATTATATGTTTGTATTTTTTTTTTATGACAGATAATATTTGTAAGAGTAATACCTTTTACTACTTGTATTGACTTGTCCTATATCACATGTGATCTTACAGGATGAATAAATTATTGTGTTGTATTATTGTATTCAATGGAACAGTTCATAAGATCTTTTTTTTCGTTATTTTTTTTTCGAGGTGGTAAAATATCTCAATCTGAAAAAATACGTCACTCATCGCTGAGAAGGCGCTAGCACCTTTTTTAGATACCTCGTTCAATGTGACTTTCAATTCTCTATCCAATATTTTTTATTTTTGAGAATCGGTCCAGCCATTCTCAACTCATTACCAGTTCTATTCTACTTCCGATAACTTTCAATCTGTACAAGAATCATTGAGTGAATTTGATTAAAAATATTGCTACAATCTATTTCAATAACCTCCAATTAAAATCCATGATAATTTTGCCCAGCCTTCGGCTTAAATAACTGGTTCGATTTTACCTTCCAGATTCGAAACTCAAGCCGTGGAAACCAGTGGTTTAGAAATATGATCGCAAGAGACACTTTTTCTTCGTTTTCTATCCGTAAAAAAAGTTGACACATTTCTCTCGGCGGCGTTGAGTTACTTTACCTTTCCATTTTCATTTTCTTGCTAGAGTACTGATAATGATGGCTTTAACGTTAATCTTGCCCGTCCTCAATATATTTGTTCAAAAGTTTAGAGAAGGAGTTTTTACTGCCTCACTGTATATTGTCTTGTGGGTGATGTTTTCATTTCATAAGTATTATAGGAAAACTGCTCCTTTGAGCAGATTATTGTTCCACACAATTCAATGGTCTATGATTTTTTTAATTTCTGTAGATTCAAATATAATGGTCCAGTTTTGATCTGTCTATCATTTAACAATAGCAAACTTTCCTGAGCTCTTGATATCTTTTACACGCTCAATTTGCAATTGAATTTGGTACGCCATTTACGGGATATCCTATTTCGCTAGAAGTACAAAACTCTAAATATAACAGTGAATATCCTTTTGAGATCATCGTGGGAGAGTCATTCTTATTCAAATCCACAAAAACAAACACTCAAACGCGAGTAATGATTACCAGCTGCCATCTTCTCGAGGTGATTGTTAGCGATAATTTATTTCATGTCACGAAGAGGCGAGGCGAATATTAGTAATAAACTGAGCGAGAAAAATCGGCACACCATTCCATAGACTAAGGTATGAAAAACAGTATTTTAATGAATCTACGAATACACGTATTCATGCGAAAACAAATTAGCATCAATCAAATGGAGGATAAGTGAAACAAAACGCTGCACTTCGCTTGAAGTAATTTATATGCAGCTTTGTTTTTAATGAGAGATTGTGAAGATAATGTAACTTTAAATGGAAATCTTCAGGCTGACGATGTTACTTGTAATGGAAATGTCATGAAATCTCATATAAGTCTTTTTATATTTTGGAACATGATTATTCTTGTGGATATTTGAGGAACTATTTTTTGACTTTTTCTTCTCCGAATTGA
The DNA here is from genome assembly GCA_032362365.1 of Zygogramma bicolorata. Classification (NCBI taxonomy): domain Eukaryota; kingdom Metazoa; phylum Arthropoda; class Insecta; order Coleoptera; family Chrysomelidae; genus Zygogramma; species Zygogramma bicolorata. The sequence continues at coordinate 269,420 of JAVJAQ010003882.1, forward strand.
TGTGAAAAACCTTTTGTTAAAAAAGAAGTAACCAATAAAAAACTAATACTCTCTATTGATAGGTATATCAATATCATTCCAAGATTTTTCGCCAAAACGAAGAGAGTACGTCTGAAATAGCTACTCTGCTGCCTATATGGATCGACGTATTCTGATTCACATAGAAAAACTACTCTCTCTTTTCCACTACTAGAAGCTCGATTGAGCAGAAATAAGGATGATGAAATGTCAATTCATTCATATTATGTTGAAATGCTTTTTTTTACGTATAACCGAACAGATATACCGAATGTCTGGTGGGAAAGTTACCTAATTTATCCATATTATCCACTGATGAGCTCGAGGTATAGTTTTTCTGGGAGAAGCAGGGTTGCTCGGTCTGAGAATTAAATGTTTTTTGTAGGTGTATGGATGAAATTGTATCACAAACATGTCTCTATTATTCTTCATACGGTAGTAAGTTTTTTGTTTCATGAAGATTTGTTTTATATGATTCAGCGCCCGTCGCGTCCTATAGACAGGAGACCACCTATTTGAGAGAGATTATGCCTTTCTCTTTGTAAATGAATCGAACGTCTATGAATGATATACACATACATTTCAATGGATAGGGTTTGACATTTTTTTACGTTTCAAAAAAAGTCTTGTATTCCTCCTGAATCAAGTGGGAGGAAAAAAAGCCACAAATTACTATTTTGAAAATTAGTTCTCTTCCAAAAAATTATCCAGTTTTTCAAATAACAGAAGCGAAGGCTCTGTGGAAAAGTTATGAGATTGAATGTGTTATCCTAATATGAATTCATTCAGAGCAGATTGGCTTGAAATCGACTTTTTCGAAAATTTTTGGTAAGTTCTCGACCATAAGCCTACCGATAAGCTCAACGGATGATGATTTAGGCGAATCAAGCTTGTCTGAATTTATAATCTGATTGAGTGAATTTTCATTACAAACTACTCCATTTTTAGTATGAATAGTGGTGGCTGTTACTTGATGGAAATCCATATTAAATATAAAAATGATATACAGTTGCCTGTAAAATTTTCACATATTACGGTTCACTCAACCGCAACACGTGTTTCGCTATACAAAAGCTTCCTCAAGCAGGAACTTTGAACATGTTTAAAGGAAGATTTTTTTCTGTGAAGCTTGTACTGTCGGGAAACAACATCGAATGCCATTCTCCAATAGTTCTTCGAGAGCTTCTAGTCCAGGTGAACCGATACATGTATGTGACCCATTGGAGAAGGAATCACTTGGAGGATCCAAATAGTTCCTGTTGTTGAAAGATGACTATTCAAACTTACGAAGTCAAAGGAAATTTGAAGATTTTCTTCAACATGTCAAAAATCAATTCAATATCATCATAAAAAACAAGAAGTGACAATGGAAAAGAGCTAGTTAACACAGAAATAAAAGCAATTCTAGGTCAACATGGTATTTTACAAGAACTCACAGTTCCATATTGTCCCCAGCAAAATGGGAGAGTCGAAATGAGAACCATCGCAGAAATGGCGAAACATTTGGATATAATTTTATGGACCAAAGCAATGAATATGGCTGAACTCTGGTGTGACAGAGAATTTGACACTTCAAGTTGTAAAATTTTCGGAAAGAATGTTTATGTACCCAATCAAAAACGATTGAATTGGGATGCCTAAAAGGAAACTAGTTAAATTGGTCGGTTATAGTGAACTTACGAAAGAATTTCGACTCTACATCCCAGAAACAAATAACATAGAAGTAGCAAGAGATGTTTTATCCAATAACAAAACCATTAATGAGAGTACCAAACCTGAATATGAGATGGAAAGAATGATCCAAAGACCTGATCGTTATACCGACTTCAATGGTTCCATTTGCATGTGAGGTGATATAGTAGATATGAAAATCGAAGATGCCATTAATGATAAAAACTGCAAATTTGCAATGGGCGACGAATATGATTCCCTGATTTTCTGTTTGTGTAACTGACCTTTGTGTATTCTTCCGAAATTCACCTAGCAAGATCATCAACACCCTTTATGTTGACGATAGTTAGGTGATGAGTGTCAACTTGACCTATATAAATGCCATTTTACAAAAATGCATGATGAGTTTGATATGGTTTTTGGATATGCAGTCATATTTGGGCAAGCTGAAGTATTTCTTCGCACGATCCAAGTTTCTGGAAAGCACCTTTAGCGATCGATCTCACATATGTTTTTTCCATGAGAGATTATTATCGATCGTAATTCGTAGCAACTTTTTAGCCGGGTTGAATTAAATTTAATTCCACCAAGTGCATGGAATAGGGGAAATTTAGTGTCTATAAATAATATTTTCTCCGTAGTACAACAATCTGAAAAAATCAGAATTGATATTGAAATTCTTACAAGTGTAGACAGGCAGATTTTTAATCTACCCCGAAAAGTTGTTGCGTCAACTGAAAAACAGTTCGTTCTGGATCCAATTAGTCAGCAACTTCTCGTATAGCTCAAATTTGCTCCTTCAGGAGGAGAAGTCATTCGCGATCCATATCAAGCGAACTCATAGAGATGCAATCTTCCCCAGACAGCATGATGAAAGCAGATTCCTTTGATTTTTGTCTCCTGATATTGCTTTTTTGCCATCATTTTGGTGTCATTCCATTCTTTTGTGTGATCTCTATCAGCAGTAAGAATGTGCTCTGAAAATTTAGAGCCACCTATCCGCCTGTTCTGTCTGTTCCTGATGTACATCTTGTGTTCACTCTTTCGCACTCCCAAAGGTCGAGACGTTTCACCGACATAATATTGACCGCACGAACAAGAAATTCGATGATTACAATTTTCTGTGTTTTTCGTTGTGTTATTTGGTTTGGTATGTGTCAATATTGAACGTGAAATATTTGTTATTTTGAATTTTGTTTTAACATTATACCTGTTGCTGATCCGTTTTATCTTTTCAGACAAACGAGGGACATAAGGTATAATGTTTGAAACAGGTTGTGTATTTTATGTAGGTTGTATGTCTTCATTGTGAGGTGTGTTTGGATTTGAAATTTCTGTCAATGCTTCTTCCATAAATTCTTCTGGATATCCATTTTCTTTCGATACTGATTTTTTGAAGATGACCTCTTCAAATTTTTTTTTCTTCTGAGTTACGTACAACTTTTGTTCTATTATTAAAGCATTTTCTATTCTTTTTTTGAAATTAAAGTGGTTTGAGGTGTAGTGAAGATATCTGTTATCGTGCCTCAACGTCTGATGATATCATAAAAAACTGCAATGAATCTGAAGAAGATACCGATCAACCAAACAGAGAAGCCTTTGGATGTTTACTTCATCTCTCGAATTTACTAGACCAGATATAAGCCGCATGGTTAGCTATTTGGGTAGATTCATGGAAAAAAACAAAAAATTGACACTATAATGATATAAAACGAATACTTCATTATTTGAAAGGATCCTACAGCTATGCAATTATCTATAATAAAATGGAAGGATTCGAAGCATACAGCCATGCAGATTTTGCCGAAAACCTGATTTCCAGAAAATCTACAAGTACATGATTTCTCATTCTGGAGGCCTATCATGTGGGGATCCAGGAAACAATCAACTGTTACAATTTCGACAGCAGAAACAGAGTATGTGTCCGCAAGCGAAGCTACCGAAGAGATTCTTTGGATGGAAATCTATTCCTTTTATGACGAAAATGCTTGAAACATACAAAGCATAAAGATATAAAATATCATCTTATCAGAGAAACACTAGATGAACAAATCAAGCTCAATCATATTGCAGGTAAGAACCAACTAGCTGATATTTCAATGGAGTCGTTACCATCTTCAAGATTCGAAGATACCAGAAAAAGAGTAGGTATCATTACTCACAATCGAAGAGATTGAAAGAGTGTTTTTTTTCTTTGTTTCAAGAAAAGTATTATTTCGGCAGAGTGTTGAAGAAATAATCTTTTATACACCCTTTATATTGTGTTGCTACTAGTTTTCCATTGAAATGTAGTACTCATTGAATTACAAATAAACTTTTTTTTTGAGGTTCGATTACTAAAAGAGCATTGACTTTCATTCAGTAGAACTTCTACAGTTGATAAAATTTTTCATCGGATTTCCATGTTCCTGAGCAAAAAAAAAAGACATCTATGTAGTGAGTGTTTATCTTAAACACTATTTCTTTCGTTTTGTGAATGATTAAAATGTCTAGTGGTGATATAAACGTACCAATAGGCGGAGAGTTCTTGTTATTTTTCATGTTATTTCTGTTAGAGATTTGTGTTCTTCTGAAATCGAAGTTTGAGAGTTTTCTTGCCATTTTTTATACGTTTTTATGAATTTCGTTCGGAGTCCGAAAAATCATATTCTTACTGTTCTCATTGCCTGTTTTGTCTTGACGATGAGATTGATACTGTAGGTGCAGAGGTTAGGATAATTTACCTTAACACCAAACTGATAATACTTGCACTCTACTGGTGTTTTACTAACAAGGTTAGCATTTTCAGAAGAAGAACAATGAAATTGAATTCACGAGGAGATATCAGAGGAGTGAGACGAGTGTGGACTTTGTACATGAGAACTTGAGAAATGTGGCAGAACGGGTTCTATTAACTTGGTGGAATCCAATGCTGACAAAGCTCAAGCATGCATCTCTTCGAAGAAGAGTTAATGTTACGATTGACTGATCCAACGAGATCATGTCCTGATCGATAGCGTACCTAGAGGGGAACTGTCGGGTTGCAGCCCCTTTCCTGAGCCGTAACAAATACCTGAAATCCACTCTCCCCACACCACATTTTTGGATGCGCCACTAATATCGATGTTCGGAATTATGATCAGGAAAAATCCTTTACGAATAAATGATATATTGTCGAATTGCTAGAAGTGTTCTTATCCACTTGCTTCATTATTAACGCCAAGAGATCTTTCTTGAGGTTAATGAGGTAGCATTTTTAGATTATTCCCAAACAACGTAAAGGAAAATGGAGAGTAGTCTGCAAAGAAATTTCTATTTCATCTCCAAACCCAAGCTCGAAGAAAACTATCCCTTGAACTCCACAGAGTACAATGAATGAATTATGGAACTTTCCTGCTAAGTATACCAAACATTTTTGAATGAAATTAAAGTTTGCTGACACCGCCACTCTCTTCTTTGTATGTCTCTTTCTCACTCTGTCTTCTTGCAAGGTTTTCTCAAAAGTAAAAAGTTTGATGGTGAGATGTGAACGAAAGTCCTTCATTATCTTTGTAATAAGTCTCTTCACCTTCTGCCTTGATCTAGTTCGTGTACTAAAAACGAAGTTATTCTACTGAGAAATGGGAAATTGGTATCTTGTTAGGTATCGATATAGTACCAATATATGTCATGATACAATGATGAATCATCCTCAATCGAGAGTTTTTGTGACTGATTTCAACCTCAAAGATAACAATTATTACAGGAACATTATTCGACTTTAATAACGTTATGGTTTGTCGACCATGATATTCTCCGCAATGAACTTGGGAGTGAAAAAACATTCGAAAGTAACAATACAACAAAGCGAACTGAAAAAAAAACAACGGTCCATTATCAACTTAAATTGAGTTTGTAAATGTTTCAAATCTGTTCTCCACGAGTATTGTTCTCGTTAAATTTTCCTAGCGTTCCTTTCCGCTTCGAATGATACCATGATTGTCAGTGCACTTCGAGTGTTGTTGCTTTGAAGAAATTAACAGCTTGGAATATAATTTTTTTTAAATATAAAGTGAATGAGAGAGATCATTGGTTTGATCACAAGGAAGTTGATTAAAAAATATTGCACTAGAATCACCTACCAGCTTGACACCAATAGACAATGAATGAAATTCACCTCTCAACTATCCTTTATTTCAGTAAACCATATGGTTGATGTTGACGTAAATCTATTTCACATGACACCCTAAAATACTGAAAAACTGAGAGGATTCAATTCAGTTCAGTATTTCTAGATTGAAATAAATTATGTCTGGTACATGCTCTATAGAAAAAAAAATGATTACAGTAACTGTATGATCATCTTTACAAACCATGAATAAACTTGACACTGAATTTGAAGGATTGAGTGTAAACCTCAACACATTTTCCGTGAAATTGCATAATTTCACGAAGAAGACTTATCGAGATGAATTTTACTTGCTCTAATTGCGTAGGCAAGGGCGTAGTCCAGTGAATAGTGGTCAACCGACTTACACTAAAAATACAACCAACAGTATTGAGAAGTGTCGAATCAAAAAAAATCTTACTTGGCTTCCATCACTAAGTAAAGTTAAACTAAACACCTTTTCAATACTTGTCACTGAAGATCAACTTCATTGTGCTGCAATGGAAAGTCTCCAAAATACAAATAAACCGCAAAACAATTTCAAATATAAAGTTCAGTTTTATAGCGTTGAGCAATAAATTCATATAGTATGAGCAATACATATATCAATGTAATCAATCATCCTTAGTTGAATGCTTTCAATCTTACACTTTCGATTGAGCTGATGCCGTTCTGTGCTTCATTCAGCCAGATTTGAAGGCTGTCACGAATTACTTCTTTAGCATCAATTATAAATAAAAGGGGTTCAACCCACTGTTGATCCTGAGCTTTAGTCTCAAATTTCCAAAGAGCAAAATTTCAAAAATCAAGGATACATTTTAACCGATTGATGTGGGAGTTCCAACTGACGAATCCAATGCAGATTTATTGTCCCCTTTTATCACACTGTTTTCATATCTCAAGTGGGTGAATGATTTGGAATTTGGTATACATTTAAATGAAAGATTTATCCATACTATCAGACCAATGGAAATGTTCAGAACATTGTATATATTGTTTTGAAATAAGTAATAAATCCAAGAAGGATTTCAGATCTTTGGGAATTATAATAAACGAATGAGAATTTCAAATTCGAAAATATCAAATGGCATAATCAATTGGAATCAGAATGTACCTGAACAGAGAAAATAACTTCAATGCGTATGAATTTAACTAGGACTATGACAAAGTTGATACTCGTTTTAGCACGCCCGGGCCATTTTTTGGCTGATAGTACAGATATTGGCTTCTATACAGTGTGTAGCAACGATAACTTAACAGAGCCGTTGTTGAATATAAAAAGTAAGATTTTCAAAAAATGCTCGGACACGTCGATTTCTAATTAAAGGGGGACAGACTACTCAGATTTTTTGTAGAACGCACCCCCTCGGAGGGGTGCGTCCGACGATCCTTATTTAGATAGGGAAAGTAGGTCGAGTGGCACCTTGTTTCAAAGATCTTTCGAATACCTTTACAACTCTGTTAACAGAAAATTTTTGTAACGATTGGTAACCAACTCCATCCCCCGAAAAAATCTGCTCGTAATAAACAAAAAATAGGAAATGACATGTATACGTATTAGCAAGTTGTCATAAAAAGCAAAAATTTATTTTTTTATGAAAGTTCTGAACGTAAATTGTACCTTGAAAACAATTTTATTTATTTTAAACAGCGTTGAACTCAATACAAATACCTTTGAAACTTCAAATTATCTCTCTGAGGGGTTGCGTACTACAAAATATCTGATTAGTCTGAAAGGTGTCCCCCTTTAATTAGAAATCGACGTGTCCGAGCTTTTTTAAAACTCTTATTTAAAAATTCAAAAACGGCTCTGTTAAGTTTTCATTGTTACATACTGTATAAATATTATACCATGCTTGAGTAGTACAATAAATGCAACTCGATAGACAGATAGTCACCATACCAATCGTGAATTGGTGTGATGAAGCTAGAGAGATGGAACTCCCTTTTTAAACTTGATGCACTCGGGACAAAATTCCCAAATGAATTTTATTTTTTTTTTTCCTTGACAACAGGAAATATACTGATTTTACGTTATCAATGCTCATTTCCAGTTTCCTATTAGTGATAATAATAACAAGAATAGGGTAATACTTCTGTTATATTGATTTCATCAATCATTAATCAAGATGCCTATTGGTTTGGTACAGTTCCGTGAAATTTCTCGAGGTCGAGCAATGTTCTTTGCGGTTGGCATTGAGATGGATGATGAAAGACACTCATTTATCCTTGATCGTCCCAGGAATCGTACGTTGGAATTTAATACTCCGTTTATCTTCATCCCGAAATAGTTCCAACTTTTGAGTGTGCTCAGGGAGACTATAATCAGCTGAAGGAGAAAAAAAATCTGATAATGGATACAATTTAATTCAATTTTATTTCCGAAGGAATGAAATTGGTAATTCCTTCATCTTCTGGAAGTTTTTCGTGGCCTCTTATAACGAACTCTATTTCCCATATATCTTGTCAAAAAGAAAACTCGAATGTATCTTCATCAGCGCTACTTTCAATTTGTAGAATCGAAGAGGAAAGCGTTCTCACGCAATTCGAATTCCCACCCGGTCCATTCGACCTTTCCCTTCTAGACCGGAAGGAAACGTTACAATTTTCTGAGTGATTTCATTAAACATTTCTCTCATTTCTTCTTGTTCAGTTGAAAATTTCAGTGATTTTCAGTCCATTGAGTTTTGAAATTGAATTGAATGGCTCAAATCGAAATTAGTTTTGGCCTCATTTCCGGTATCACAGGAATTCAACCCAATTTTTTTGGGTATTTGCTCTGTTCCCAGGTCTGTGTGCTAATAAATTCAGTATATCTGCTCTCTATAATAACCACTTAATAATGAATATTTGACAGGTGTTCTGGTTTTGTACTATCATAATCAAAGTATTCAGGAATATTCATGTTTCACACACATTTTTACTATGAAAACCCGAAATAACCTGTGCAAATAAACTTGCCACTGAGTAGCCTCAATCACCAATCATACCCATGTCATCACCTCAATACAGTGTTTGCATCAAATCAAACTGGGTGTCTCTAACCATGTACGCCCAATTTTGCAGTTGGTGGTCGAGTGAGCAATGGCTCCCACTTGTATTCGATTCATTTTCTTATTTAAACGATTGATGGAACGTTAGTCCGGTTAGTCGTACCTTGCCTGAATGAGGTTCCGCCTTCTGGGTACCCCCTTGAGGATGTTTACAAATACTGCTATATTTCAGTTTATAGTCCATGCTCAATCATTCATAAGGAATGCATTTTCACAATAATTCAATAATAAGATTCCCATGTGATACTGGATTTCAATTAGCACTATACAGAGAGAGTAGTCTTTCACAAATAATTTGCTGATTTGCATAAAATCGCTCACACAACAAAAAGTATCAAACATTTTCGATTTTCACCGTACATTCTATCGAATACAAGAAAATAGGCTGAAGAACGTATGAAAAAAGTGCAATGACGAATAGTTTTCGAGATAGTTAATTTTTTATTCAGGAAGGCGACGCAAGGTCGTCGCCCGATGCTATGACTTCACTTCACAACAGTCGCTTGATGCACGAAACGCTCCCGATCTGCGTGTATAAAATTCACTTCTCAAAAATTGTTTATAATTTTGTGTAGTGTGCCTAAGTATTTCAATACCATTACATAAGCACCTGAATTTTGCTTACTGTTCCATTCGAACCAAAAAGTCATAAGAAATGATTACAACTGATAAAGAGGACTCATACACTCAGAGCTTAGTTCTGTCCATTGTCGGGAAGATAATTTTGATGTAATAACGTGTTACTGCAGTACATATTCTGTTATGCTGATAAACGTACCTATTTCTGATTAGGGTTACATTTTATATTGACTATGTTAGTAAGAGGTCGTAAGCATCTGGTTGCTCTTTCTGTTTGGTTCACCAAGCGCGAAAATTAAAAAGATTGAAGTGTATTTGAATTGTGCATAAGGATCAGAATGCCTCACATTTGTGGTAACTGTAGCTTGCTTATCACTTACACCATTCAGGAACATCAAAACAGAAGGGGTCGTAGGATAAATGATGGCGCTTCGATAATACATATACTCATAGTTATTCAAACAGTTTCTAGTAGACGAACTTATGGGGAGATTCAATAGCAATGAATGACAACACCGTATATATGACAAGACTGTTGTGGAATTTCTCGCTCAAAATATTCAAATAAAGATATAAAAACATTGTTACTTTAAGCCTACGTGCTCGATTGTAATTAAGCATATACAGTTGTATTTCTAGACATTCATACGATACCGCCAGGAAATTTCAAGTGATTTGACGGACCTAGTAGCATTCTTTATCGCAACGCTGCCTCTCGGTTCCCGGTCTATCTGGACACGCACGTCGCTCGCGTAGTCACGCGCGCGCGCCGCGCGACTCAAGACTTCGTCCCGATCACGTACGCAACGTACGCGCTAACGACGCCGCTAATTAGCCCGCACGTACCGTACGTTGTTTATTGGAGTAACGTATCGACGTCGCGACGGAGCGCGACCTCAGAATGCCGGATTAGCGTATTTGGATTCTCGGACGAATTGGCTAACGATGATCCGATTCGGTGAACGCCGAATACCGATCAGGAGTGGGATATGCACGGGGGTTACAGATTTGAGCCCTTGAAACCGTTAGCAGAATCGGAATTGCGAAATAACTTTGCACCAACCTATAGAATATTTCGCCATTGTTTTTCAATCATGGCAGAAAATACTGTAATCTGCGTTACAATTCAGATCACTGTCATCATTTGTCATTGTCTTTCGCGTCATTTTAACCTCAATAGACTTCATGAATACAGACATGTCATATTATCAAATTATATCCAGGATGACCCTTGTTCAAGGTGTTACTTTTGGATGCTTTTGAGAACTTTCCATCCTTCAACAATCATGCATTTTTATGGTCTTTTATGGAATGCGAGTAACCTCGCCTATCACAATTTTAATTAAAATATGGAGAAACTCTCATAATATATAATATTATTTGAATATTTCTTCAATCATTACTTACTTTCGTGTAAGCACTAATGATGAATGTTTTAGTCGAAATCGCTGTGCTATGATTTTGTTTACAAAATACATTTTTCTACTCCCACCAGTAAATATGGTGATTTTTTATAGTTCTCTAAACGGATAAGTAGGCAATTCCAGTCAATCGAATGAATATGATTTCATATCCAGACAACAGAGGATATGAATTCCACCTATCACAGAGAACAAAACCTCACAATTCTGATCTATATACCTACAATGTCCTACAAACAACAAATCCAAGTTGTTTCATTTAACCATAAATAAATGTATCAATAATTAATAGTATTAATGTATTGCAGAATTCAAGGACATTTATGGAGTCTTTACACCAATAATTTTAACTGAAATTGTGCGGTCCCAGTGGTTAGCCTCTCGGAGACGATCGTCGTAGGTTCGATTTTCACAAATACCTATTTTTTGCCTTTTTTTTGATTTGACATTACTAATTCAATTTGAATCGTTCAATATTGAATTCAATTGAGTTTCATTCCTTTGAGTTTTCATAAATGATGAAAGAATACCCTATATCTAAAATTAATTTACGATACGATACTTGAAAAAGAGTTCTGAGATATTTACCAGGTCGAAGAAAAATACAAATTAGTATTCTGCACGAAATAAAAAAAACTATCTTCTTCCAAGTACATTGATGCGTGATCACAACTTAACAATTTCAAGTTCTCCATTGTATTCTGGCAATTCTCTATGTTGAATTTGAAAAATCAAATACAATGGAAAAAAATTAAAAGCTGATAGTGTCGATCGAAAGTATGTTTTTTTTTAAAGAATTTGTTTTTTTCTTCTTTCCATTGGTTCCTTCGAAACTGTTTTGCTATTCCTGATATGACGTTTTGTCCTCGTATGTGCTCTTCTCATTTACATGGCCTCTTGTCACGCAGTATTTGAAGTTGCTGATGTTTGATGTTTTAGTTATTGTAAAGGAATTTCGAATAGGGGTGACTGATGATGAATTGCGTAACTAGTTATAAAAGAAATGTTGAATGAAAATTGTATGTGTACATTATATGGATAGGGACATTTGACGTCACATGTTATTTATATCCTATTTGTTTGAAAAAAAAACTTTGTTTCCATTTCTTCACTCCCAATATAAACAATTGAATCAGTAAAAGATATTATAAAAATAATCTCCATTCAATTATTTGATAGGGCGCAAATCATCTGTGCTTACCAAAGTTTTCAGGCAGGTCTTCCGTGCAAATGATAAGTTAACACAAGCAGACAACTGCAAACACTTTAACGATATAATATGGTGATATGTATATATTTAAGGACTATCCAAAATTGAATATTTTGTCTTTTTTGCCTCTTGTGGAAATCAATCAATCAAATTCTGTATTCCTTAGATTTTTGGTGAAGCGTTCAAAGAGTCGAGTAATAACTTGAATTAAACTCAACAAAAATAGTAGAAAAAAAAGGTTTATAATATATTGATGTATGTAATTTCATAAAAAAAATCACTTAATATTTCATTTGAAAACTCTGATCCAAGGTCAGCCTGTCAATAATCATGAAGACAAGAAAAAATGTTTCAACATAGAAGATGTTCGAAGAGACTCATCATCGTATGGAAAATGATGAAATCAGCATTTCCTTGAACATCATACCCATTTATGTTGTTGTTTTGTCGGTACGTTGAGGCTGCGGTGGTAAATATTATAAAACGACCAATCAAAGATATAACAATGAATCGTAACATATTCATTTTTATGTAGAAAGTCGAAATATCTGCATTAACTATCACATTGCAACATTCAGATTTCATTTTCCAATGTTGAATAAAATTATTATATTATGAAGATAATAAGGAAAGAATTGTCTCGGATGTAATCTCGTTGTAAAAGTGTCCCAAACTAAAAGCAATTGGAATTTATATACGTCATAAATAAGACCCTCCTTTCAGTATATCTGAAGTATTCCACAAAATTCTTTTCTTCCAAAAACACCCCCATACAATTTTGTTTCCTATCATTGTAATATCGAATTTTTTTTTCAACATAGGTAGTTTTCGACCAAATAAACATGGCCTTCAGTTTTCACATTGAAGAACATCCATTCAATTAGTGATAGATAAAAAAGGTGGATTTCTCATTATAACAATTTTAATGGTACTAGCTAATTGGGAATTTGATATTCTAAAACCTTTTCATTAGGATCGTTACTAGCATTCTTTCAATTAAGCATATGAAGCCAAGGTTGAACTAATTACAAGATAAAAAGTTCCATTTCATTCTGTTGATTAGTTAGTTAATATAGACTAATGAAGATATCAGCATTATTAGCAGAGAATTGTGAGCTAACGATAACAGGATATATTCATCAATTAAATAAATAATTACTGTTGCAACTGTCAGAAGGCAGGATGAAGAAAACACGTCCATATCATTATACTGTGGAACCCATATGGTTTTCTGACCTCCTTATCCTTCAATTCCATCAGTTTTCAGGAGACTTATGCTTTCTATGAAAAACGTCATCAAGACAGTTTTCCACAGCAAACAATCAAATATCTTCTGTCCTGCGCTCACCCAAAGATGTTATACCCAACGAATCACAAGGAATATATGAAATTCCTTGTTACGACTGCCCGAGAACATATATAAGACAGACGAACCGACAAGTATCCAACATCATCACATCATTGTTTATCAGGCGACAAACTCATTTTGAATATTTATCACTCGCTTATTGTTCTTTCAAAGTCGTAATTGGTTGATAGTAGCACTTTTCGTTTTTACAAAAAATGGTTATCAGAAGACGCCTTATGAAATATTTTCTTGTTGATATCTCTTATAATTCACTCAACATATTTTTTTACTTTCTCGAAGGATCAATTATCCTAACACCAAACTGGTATTATTTGCAATCGACGCGCGTTTCGCTACAAAGTTATCATTTTCAGGAGAAGAAAAGTAATACCGTGTCACTATCAGTGTTCATCTCCTGAAGGTGCTAACCTTGTAGCAAAACGCGGGTCAAACTGATATTATGGTTTGGTGTTAGGATGAATGATCTTTACAAAAAGTGAAAAAATATGTTGTGTGAATCATAGGAGATGCTAACAAGAACAATTTTCTTCTGAAAACCATTGTTTCTACAAACGAAAAGTGCAACAACCAACCAACCAATATCGACTTCAAAAGACTAATAAGCAAGTAATAAATGTTCAAAATAAGTTTGTCGCCATATAAACAATGATGCAACGGTTATATTTCTGCGAAAATAAATGGATGGTGTCACTTGAAAAAATGGGGATGGGGGGTGAATTTTTTGGGATATGAACACGAAAAGATCATTTTAGGTGCGTTGGAAGGCAATTCGATATTCGAAATATTATTTTTTGATTTTTTTTCCAGTAACAGATATCGCTTGTTCAGAAAATTCTGGGACACCCTGTACATACATAGATCTTTATGTTTCTTGTTTACGAGAAACAGTTTTTAAAAAAGAAAATTATTTTTCACAAATGCCGGTTATATTCGAAAAGCAATATAAATTCTTAACAATGTTCACTAGACGAAGTCTGTGTCTATTCTGAATGTGAGAATTGATAGCGTGAAACAAGAATCTCGCCTCGGCGATGTCGTTCCACTGCCCTTCCTGGAAATCAGCGTATGTGGAAGATCTGCTGTCAGCGGGATTCATCGGGAAGGCATACATAACTCCTCCATCCCCTAGAAGGAACTCGAGGGTGGAACCACTTGAGTTTCGTTGACATCATGGTGGTTGTCCTCTTTTGGTTTCAGCAATCGTAGAATTACTCGCCTTTGGATAAGTAACACATAGGCGATGATGATGATGACGACGCCCAGCGTCGCGATGCTCCATACGGACCATGGAAGGTTTTTCTTCGATTTGTTCGAGTTGGAGTTCATGCAATTTGTCTAGGGAAACTTTCTCCAGGCTCAGTTTTTGAACTTGCATCAAAGGAAGATGTATTTCCTTGATTTTTTCCAATGTGATGGGGTGCCCAGCGGTGATTCCCTTTTCGTTAGCGTAAACGAATTTGGAAGTTTTCAAAGCACATTTTGGTGGGACAACGAACAGGTATGTCCCTTTCAATAGGGCTACGTCATTTTCTTGGCGAATGGTTTGCAGTTTTTGATTATCTGCAAATATTCCAATATAGTGGCCGCTATTGATTTCTTCGATGATACCTTGATTGATTTTCACAGGTACTTGTAGGCATTGGTCAATTTTCGATTCGTCGGAGAGCAGTGTCGTCACACAGTCCGGGTTGTCTCGGATTGGGAGGAGACGATTTTTCTTGCAGAGAAAGTTCGGCTGTAGGTCGATGCACTCTTCATTTTGATATTGGTACATTTCGTTGCTTAGGGTAAGATAGGATGCAGGTGGGATTATAATCGATTGATTTTGATTGGGTATCGAGTAAAGGTGATAGTGATCAAAAGTTTCAGGATGAACTAGAGGGAAGTCTAGCGAGAACATTATTTCATTTTCGACTGCAAAAACGCTCGTTTCAACTATTCCATAATAATTGAGGTAGTCTCGGTTTTCGAAGACCAGTTGAGAATAGCTAGGTGATCGAGAAAGTTCATTCATTATTTCCTGCAAATCATCAGGGGATATAATACTGTGATGCAATGTTTTTAGGTTAGCAGAGCTTATAGCGATTTCAGTCTCTGATAGAAATTAAATAATGAATCGAGATTTGATTTTATTTGATTTAAAATATCGTGAATCTCTAAATAATGAGCGTATAATAATAATAATAATAATTTTGTTTCATTGATTGCGACCCGCAGTTCATTGATTTTATTCTCGATCAATTTTTGATTAGATGAAACTGTGCTTATTGTTTCATTAATATTTTCCATCAATTTTGAGGTCATTGATATTTGTTTATTGATTGTTTTGATTACTCGATTTTGGTTCGATTCAAGTTCAGAAATACTGTGATAGATTTCCTTTGCATCTTGTTCATCTAAATTTCCGCTAATAAACTTCACAAGAGAACCAAGAGGGGCAATGAGTGCTCTTTTGATGCGTTTTTGGGGGAAAAGAGAACGAAATTTCCGGATGACTGTATCAACTTTATATTCGATGTGCTTGTACGAATTGAAAAGGGCGATTCTTTGGAAAGATTCTGTTGCGTTTATTGTTGTTCCTAAAAGCTTGTATTGATTGGTTATCAATACAATTTGGTTTTCTATAGGATTGATTGGGATGTAGTGTAAGAAGGTATGGGAGCCTATCTTTATTCGTGCTGTTCACAATTTAAAGGGGAGGATCCCTGGATTCGTTCGAAGATCCTGAATTCGAACTTTCTGTGTCATCGTCAGATGGAGAGTCACTGACCTGTAACAAATTCGGATCTTTTTTTCTGGGTGGTTTCAAGTGTTGTTTATGGTAAGTATTTTGTGGGGTTGTCACAGTCAGATCTGTGCTTTTGAGTATGTGTTCAGGTCGATAAAGAGGGCTAATTTTGTCTTGTCTCTCTGGAGTTTTCATGTATCCGATAGTTCCAGGTTCGAAATTCGGGGGTTCATTTCGATTTTCATTTCGCTTCGATATGATGTTCGATTTTTGTTGCGATGTATTGTTGTGGATGGTTTTATAAAGTTCGGACATCGATTCTTTATGTTTGTTTAATTCGTGATTGATTCGATTAAATTCTGAATCGATATCGACTGGATCTTTTAGTTCCAAATGTCCTAGAATCAGATCTACGGGTTTGTGTTTCGTAGCTGAATGTATGGAATTATTATAACCCAAGACGAAGAGTGTGATTTTTTCGAAGGGGTTCAAATTAGGTTTTGAGAGGTTTAGTGCCCTCATGTGCTCTATGATGGTGGAGTGAAATCTTTCGACAATCGCATTGGAGTTTGGGTTGTGTGGCAGAGTGTAGTGCCAGTTGATTCGATACATTTGAGCAAATTCTTTTAGCAGGTTTTGAGTGAATTCCGTTCCATTGTCTGATACGATATTTTCGGGAACTTTGAAGGATGATATAAACTGTAGTAGAGACTGATAGACATGAAGTGCAGAGAGACTAGGAATTATATTTATATGCTTGGCCAAATCTGGAGAAACTATCGCAAATAGTTAGGGCAATAGTTTTGCTGAATTTGAAAGTGTCGATATAAATGGTTTCGAGAGGTTTTTTGGGAGTAGGAGTCAATTGGAGTCTGATTAATGGAGGGTGTCGTTCATAATTTGATTGTTGACATATCGAACAATTATTGATGAATTGTCTTACGTCATTGTGTAATTTGGGCCAATAATATTCGGTTTTCAGTTCAGCTATAGTTTCGTGAACGCCACGATGATTTGTTATACCATCATGTTGGGTTTTAATCAGTTTTTGTTGTCGTTCTTCATTGGGAACGTCGTAAAGTAATTTTTGGGACTTGAGAAGTTTGAATGATAAATTTTTGAATGTTTGGGAGATGAAACCAGACACTTTTTTGTATAGATTTTCATCATCATCGTTTTGAAAGAAAAAGACATATGCACGTTTTGGAACGCCATATTCTTTCAAGAAATCGATAATTTGCTGTTGAAATGATTCATCGGTCACATATAGTGTCCATCGTGTTCGACAAGTTGGATTGCCGAATAGTCTTCTCATGTCCAATCGGGGATTTTGATCTACTTTGATTACTACTACTTGACATGAAAAATTATTGATTGGTTTATCAGTAATATTCATAGTCAATATTGGGTTTTCGTTACTAGTGTGTACAGTTTCGTTGTCGTCATTGTCTTCAGGATCGATCTGTCCAATGATAGAGTCATCATCGGGTTGTCGACTTGTGGATGGTATATTGTTATCTAAGGTTGGATTCTCATTGTACTCTTGCATGAACTGCAGAATAGGGGGAAGTATTTCGTTCGTTTCGTTAGGGTAGAGTTCGATTCTTGAGATCGCGTCTGCGTTCGTATTGGCTTTTCCTTTCTTATATATTATTTGGTAGTCAAATTCTTCGAGTTTGAGTCTCCAACGGACCAATCGAGAATTTGGCTCCTTCAATGACATGAGCCATTTCAGTGGCTTATGATCTGTTATAATTTTAATTTTTTTTTCAAAAATGTAGGGCCTAAAGTATTTGGTTGACCAAACTATCGCCAAAAGTTCTTTTTCGATAGTCGAATAGTTTTGTTCAGCATTATTCAGGGTCCGCGACGCATATGCGATTGGTCTGTCATGTCCAATAGAGCCTTGGGAGAGAACGGCGCTGATGGCGATGTTACTGGCGTCGGTTGTCAGGTTGAACTCTTTCGTGAAGTCTGGGTATTGGAGGATCGGATCGTTTGTTAGTAGGGATTTACAGTCCTCAAATGTTTTCACGTAGGTGGGATCGGCAATATTGATTTTCGCTCCTTTCTTCAGACAATTTGTGAAAGGTTCTGTGATTTTTGCGAAATTCGGAATGAATTTTCTATAATAGCCCAGGAGTCCAAGGAAGCCTTTTATTTCTTTTGTTGTTTTGGGGATCGGATAATTAGTGATCGCTTTTACTTCATCTGGATTCGGTTTGATTCCGTCTGTAGTGATATGTCCAAGGAAAGCAACCTCTTTCCTCAAGAACTCAGACTTGTCGAGTTGAATTTTCAGGTTATTCTCGCGTAACCTCTGGAACACTTGTTTCAGATTCACGATGTGCTCTTGTAGGGGAGTAGAGAATACGATTATATCGTCCATGTAGACGAAACAGACTTCATTCGGTACTCCCTTCAGGACATTGTCCATAACCCTCTGAAAGGTTGCAGGGGCGTTTTTCAAGCCGAAGGGCATGCGCAGATACTCATAATGCCCATGCTCGACATTTTTTTCACATCATCTAGGTGCATTTCAATTTGGTGAAATCCACTGGCCAGATCAAGTGTTGAAAAATATTGGCATTTGCCCAATTTATCAAGAATATCCGATATGTACGGCAATGGGTATCGATCATCGATGGTTTTTTCGTTGATTTTTCTATAGTCCACCACGATACGCCATTTCCTTTTTCCGGAAGCATCGGCTTTTTTGGGAACCACCCAAATTGGTGATGACCATGGAGAATCGCTTGGACGAATGATACCTTGTTCGAGCATATCGTTTATCTGTTTTTCCACTTCGGGTTTGTGGACAAACGGGTATCGATACGACTTCGTATAGACTGGGGTTTCGTCTGATGTTTTAATTCGGTGTTTCACTTGATTCGTGAAAGTCAATTCCGATTTTTCACGGTGAAAGATGTCCGCAAAAGATCGACACAAATGTTCAATGTGGTATTTTTCTTCAGGGTTCATATGTTGGGTACGGATGAGATTGGTTATATCAGTTTTGTTCTCAATTTCGGGTGTTACATTTGCAATAGATCCATGAAAAAATTAAAATTTATTGATATCGAAAGGTGAAACAGGTAAGGGTTCATACAAATATATTTCTTGCGTTTTATTGGTATTATTTTGAATGTCGATAGGGGCATACCCATTTCGGGAGGTCGTTAACCCTTCTCGAATGAGGCAATTGAAAATTTGAGTGTCAGTTATGGTAATATCTCCATCAGAGATATTGACAGGAATTTTCACCGATTCAATTGTAAATGGCTCAATTCTGGCATAAAATAAAAGTTTTCCCTTGCTTTCGTAATGGGATAAAGGAAGTTGATTATGGGCGTTATCAAAAGAGATTTCTGTAAATCTAATTGAACATTCAAATTCTTCAGAGTTTCATAACCAATAAGTCCATCGAAAAAATGATGGAATTTGAAATGGTAAAATTTTATCTTTTTTTTCCGCGTTGAATTCCTGAAAAGCTGGTATTTCAGCACAAACATTTTTCGTAGTAGTTTGAAAAATTGAACTGATCGTAAATGGTTCGTTAGAAATATATTCTGAAAAGAAGTTTTCGGCAAATTTTGGGGTTCAAAAAACTTTTTGTGGCACCAGTGTCAATCAATAAGTTTAATGGTGGGTTACTTATTTTTATGTATGGAAGGTCTTTCCGATCATAAATATAATTTATTTCTATGGTATCTCTTCCGAAACATCGACTTTTTGAAAATTCTGTTCATCGGAAGTTTTATTGGTAGACGAGGCAGCAAAATTTTTGTTGTCAAAACTTTCGTTATGTTTATTGTCATAGTTGTCGGGGATTGGTTCATTCGTATAGTCGCTATATTGTGGATAAAAGTCGTCATTTTGGTAATAACCGTCATAGTAGGCCATCTCATCACAGTGTGATGGTTGGTCGATATTGTACAATTCTTCTGCAATATATTGGGGCTGACCCGGTCTTACTGTGCTTGGTTGTCGGGAAGTAGCATTAAAATATGAAATACCACTCATAGGTGTTGGTTTTGGTTGGATGGGCTGATTATGGTTATTAGGTTTCCATACATTTGAGGAACCTCTGGGGTTACCAAAAATTTGGCGGTTCGTAAAAAATCTTTGGGGTGCTACTGATCTCGTTTGAATATTTATTGGACCGCGAGGAAATTCGGGGTTATTTGGCATTCGATAATTTGGAACAAATTGACGCACATTTGGGGTTTGATTATTGAAATTTTGAGGTGGCCTGATTTTTGATTTATCGAAGTTTGGTTTTTGCAAGTGCCGAATATTATTTTCTGAAACAATGAACTGCCTTGCCTCTGGCAAACTGGTAGGTTTCATTGCGCGAACAGTCGAACCTAAGGGCTCTTTCAATCCGGCAAGAAAATTTCTCAATGCATGAACGTTATAGAAATTCTTTTTCACAGTTTTTGATTGTACAAGAGCTTCATGTGTACCAAGGTAGTTGTGAAGAGCACTTAAATTTGACATTACGCGAGTATAAAAATGTAAGGTTCGTTCGTTGGGATTTTGTCTCTATTGATCTAGATCAAATAAAAGTCCATTTTCATCTCTTTGGTCTCCAAAGTGGGCAACCAAAGCTTTTTTCACTGAATTCCAGTCCTTTTGAATACAAATACTATAAACTTCGCGTGCCTGTTCTATCAGTTTTAAATATATTCCAAAAATGACTGTCACATTTTGACAACAATTTATATTTGCTGGACTTAGGTCCCAATATGTGGAAATAATAGTATTGGCAGTATCCGAAAACGAAGATAGTTCTAATGGATTACCGTCAAATTTTGGAACAATATCCAAAAGTTTAGGTTCGAATTTTGGAATAGTAGACATGATCGATTAATTGATTATTGATATTATCAACAATTGACAGTTTTTTGCGAAAGTATTGCTGTTAACTGAAATATCTAGATAAATTGATCGATTCAACTGAATATTGATTCACGTTCACTATTTTCTGATAATGAATTGGCAAATCGCGAATTTTCTTCACCTATATTTAACTCACAATCACTATTTTTCGGAAAATGAATTAGGATGCGAGGAGAATGACACAGACAGAGAAGGGAATAAGCAACTTACAGTACTGCAATGAAGATGCCGGTTTTCATTCTTATTGGTCCTTGAAGTTCTCTTCTGGCTTCTGTTGCACTGCTACCCAACGGGACTGTCCAGGAAACGGAGGTTCCTTTTGAATTAACAGTTGATACTGACGGAGAATTCGCGATGAATGTCCGTTCAAAATTCTACAACGACTGCGCCACTTTATGTTTCTTGTTTACGAGAAACAGTTTTTAAAAAAGATAATTATTTTTCACAAATGCCGGTTATATTCGAAGAGCAACAATACAATATAACTTCTCAACAATGTTCACTAGACGAAGTCTGTGTCTATTCTGATAGCGTGAAACAAGAATCTCGCCTCGGCGATGTCGTTCCACGGCCCTTCCTGGAAATCAGCGTATGTGGAAGATCTGCTGTCAGCGGGATTCATCGGGAAAGCATACATAACTATATATATATATATATATATATATATATATATATATATATATATATATATATATATAGAAAATCTGAATCTCGAAAACGGCCCCAACGATTTTCATGAAATTCAGTATACAGGGGATTTCGGGGGCGATAAATCGATCTAGCTAAGACTGAACGTCGCCCTCGTGATCTTTTATTCAAATAACCAGTTCATATTATTCCATTATTATGTCAGTGAGTTGTTTTAAAAATACCATTCATATTTCATCAGTATGTAATTCTATCTAGATATTATTTCCAAAAAAAAACAGGATTTTCCAGAAAAAATACCGAGTAAAGCTTCGTCATCCATGTACTGATTGTAATCTGCTATTACCGTCTCTCCTAAGAAATGTTCACCTGATTTATTTCAATCCATGTATTTGCACCATTACTTGAAGAAATACATGTTTTGCCCAGATATATCTTATTTGGGAACGACCGAAAAATAACAAAATCTTTTCTGCTTATCCACCACTCCAGAACAGAATTCCAGCTGTAAAAAATTGAAAACGATAGAAGAAATACCGTTTTTACAGAGCAAAATCCAATTCATCAAAAATTCAGCCACAACCCACAACAGCAGGTCTGTAAAATGGAATTGTTACAGTATAATGAAACAGTGTATTCCTGCATATTCCTGATTCAAAATTGGTATAATGAAGACGAATTATGCTTGGCCCGGAGTTATTAAACTTGTTCTGAACATTTTTATATTATTTTTCATGCGTGATTATTGTAAAAAGAATAAGAATTTTTTTGGAGAAAGATAAGGTTGAATATATACATAGATTCATTTGAAATGCAATTCATATTTTCTTGACGTTGACACGAGAGAAATGTCCTTATAGTTCAGAACCGATACGTTCGTAGTAAATTAATTGCCATGTGTGTCGAACGATTGAGGATTTTTCTGAGATGAGTAAATGATGAACAAAATTATTAAATTTTTCCTAATGATAGCCAGCAATGTTAGTGACTGTTTTGGTACCGAACTTGACACATGAATGTCCTAGGACAATTTGGAACTACCTATCATTAGGTGCTGACGAGATTTCTTGGTAATGAATAGGCAACCGACTTTATGAGAATCACTTCTGGAGATGGATATCAAATGATTGGTTCTCGAGAGAGCACCTGTTATGATTATTTTATAATACTGTGTTATGAAATATCGGTTTAGTTCGAGGAGATTTGGTAGTTCTATTATAAAAACAGCCGTCTGTGAAACTACACCCTGAACAAAAAGAAGTTTCCAATGAGTGATCATTGATACCAAAAACGTGTAAAGTAGCAAGTGAAAGTATTCAATCTCCCCCTTTCATGAAGAATGTACTGAAGAGATGTGATACCAGATGTTGAAACTGAAGCTTGAACCTTGAAATGCAAATTTTGATGATACAAATTTCAAACGCTCTCTGGAGTTATTTCAGCTCTTTTTTCTTCTACCACGGTTTGTGAAATATGTATATATGTATTGTTTTTCCCTCTACCTCCATTTCATAACTAGGACAATCGACTCAATGTTTTATGTATCGGTGTTTGAGAATATGCTTGTTGACAACACGAATCACAACTCACCAATGCCCTATTCCGTTTTCTCGAAATATGGATTCCGCTGAAAGTTTTTGAACGCATCTATCTGGAAATTTGCTACTTTCGTTTGCACAAGAAATTCAATTTGCCGATTACACCAGAAGTATTTGAAAAAACTGTTGATCACTCTAATTTTCTGAACGCCTTTTAAAAATTGCCCGTGTGCAAAATCGTATGTCAATTTTCATAAGTCAGACAAAACTAATGTATCAAATCATCATAACAAAAAGGCTCGATTATCAGAACCTTACTCAAGAAAAAAATGGTCTGTTTGAGAAAATTACTTTGACTTATGAAGGCGTGCTTGAAGCACGCTTGAAGAAGCTATTGAATAGCAAAACACGTGTTGTGGTTTTGTAAATCTATTGTCAGTGAGAATCGTACAGTGATATTTTTGTTATTATAAAGCATTGGTGGGTTCGTTTGTTGGTCTTTAGCATATTGTCCCGGCACTAAAAATCTCACAGATTCTACCAACCTCTTTTCCATCTCCTTCTCTATCACAATTTAATATTCTCAATGAACCCGTTTTTCAATTATTTATTTAGATTTTCTGACACTCAAAGATGTGAATGATTCTTCCAAATAACTAGTCACCAGTTTATAATCTTGGGAACTTGAAAGTACCAATTTTGGAGTGTGACACATTCATGAGCACGTGGGTATGCTATCGGCATAGCACCAAACAAGTCGCCATTGTGAGCATATCCTCTAATAATAATGTATGGTTGGATAACTGCAGAGTCATCGTTCACACAACTTGATGGATCACCATAAAAAACGGTGATTCAATTTGTTCAAGACGTGTGCATACCAGAGTTGTTAGGCGAAGCGTGAGGTCACCGAGAGAGTATAATGGTTTGATGTGTGGTGGATTCGAACAAAGGTGTGTGTTACGAAAGTTGAATATATGTCAGAAGAAAATATTTTAATCGAACATCTAATGATCGAGGTTACATCGAAACTTAAGATCGCTAAAAATGGACCATTTCTCATTGAAGTATTAGGAATTGTTCGATATCGATGTATAATATTTGTTATTGGAAATTCCTATGAAGATCGCAGCGCCACATTCAAGAAAACCTCAACTGATCTGCACCACTTTGCCAACTAGAAGGCTAATCAAGGTTAGGACTTTGACGTTTTGAATGGACACTATCATTTTTCATTTCATCTTCAGGAACTATAGATCAAAAGGAAGAGAATCAGACTCGGAAAATAATTTTATGATTGGTCGCTGAAGGAGGAATTGAATTTAAAAAAAAAAACTAATTTCAGCAAAAAAGTTTATTATCTTTGAAACCATACGATTTATCATACCAAAAAAATGTAGTTATTGAAGACATGAAAAAGTATATTGCTACCGAATTATGTTGAGATACGATGACTTTCGGGGAAATGGAGAATGAAAAACGAAAAAACCTGTTCTTCGTTTTTTTCTTGGTTATTTGGAGGTTATGTGCAAAATTCATTCATCTGAGTGTTATAGATCTTTCCAACATCTATAACTTTTCCATTGAAAACTTTTGTCTTATACGTCACCTTCGGTCGGGAATTGCGACAATATCGTTTTCAACCCCTCAAAACGCTCTAAAATATTTACTTCCAACACCCAGCTCACGCATCCATTTAAGTATTGACCACCTAACAATTCGCCATCATCAAAGTGCTGTTAATAAGTTTTTTTTTAATAAAAATAATTTATCCCGCTTGGTCTATAGGACATGTCAAACTGATCAGAATAATCCGATGAAAGTACCCGAGCTCTCTCTGGCAACGAATACACATTGAATTCGCTATTCCTTTCATCTGTGAATATTTCCTACTAGTGATCGATGCATTTTATAAATGACCAGAGTTCATTGCCATGACCTCTATGGTACCTTGGAAAACAATTTTTATCCTAATTTCAATCCTACGTTATGGTCTACGAGTCATTTTAGTTAGCGATAATGGTCCTACATTCAGATCTCGAAAGACTGAACTGTTTTCGAGAAGAAGCAGGAAAATCATTCACGTACAATACTTTTTATACTCCTTATAACGGCCGGGGTTAACACCACTTAACGAAAGTTACTTTCTCAAATATACGTGAGTCCCCTTAGTCAACAAACAATTTCAGTTTCAGACAGATGCGCTTTGATAATTTCTCAAGCGGATGTACCAGCACCTCAGTTAGTATTTTCAGACTAACTGATGTAGTATTCAATGACAATTCCTAGTATAACGAATAATTATACTTTTCTGTCGACAGTCTACCTTTTATTCACATTTCTCCTTATCAAACACCTCCAAGAGGGTGTCCTGAGAGAAGAAGCCTTATGTCTGCAAGCGATCTCTGATGTTCACGAGTGCTGAAAAGCTCTGCGGCGTTTTACTGATTTTTTGGGGCTCATTCACCATTCCAACCGTAGGGTAGGCCTACAGCATTCTTGGGTTGCTTAGTTTATTCGATCAAAATACTTCACCTACGGTATCTAAGCATCTCACAATTCCAACACCAAGTGATGCTCTTACTGCAGACTCATCATACACCAAGACTGTCACAGTCGACCCGTCGCAAACGAGAACTGCTTCGATCCCCTTGTAGAATGGGCTGCAACCTCAACGTTCGGTGTAATTTTTCAATCTAGTTTATTTCCAGTACTTGTGCGGTAAATATATTATGATTGAGTAATTGTGTTTGATAGGTTGAAGGAGAAGCTGTTCCTCTTGAAATGCACTAGTTTCAGATTTCATATATTTTCCTGTGGTATCGAAAAATAGCATGCGATGAGGAACTGAAGGAACAGGAGAAAGAAACCGCGGGGCGGTGGCAGCTGTGGCCGCCGAACGAAACGAAGGAATTATGCTAATATTATCAAAAGTTGTAGCTCCTCACTTATTTGCTCGTTTGAGGAGCGCGGCTGGCCGAGAGCTTGTAACACCTGAAACACGCCATTTCCATTCCATCGACGTACTTCGCTCTATCAACGGCCACAGCAGAAGAACTTCGGAATAGTCTGCCCTGCGTTGGGAATAGCGAGAAAAAGTGTAAGCCCTGTGTTCGTTTTTGAGGGCGAAAAGGACGGACGAATTTTTTTATGGTTCGATCGAACTTGAGTAACACTGTCATGAATGAGGAAGGAATTTTGTAAATAATATTGTCAATGTCGATATTGTAGCGGGTTCGATTTGAAAGGCAATTTATCACTACTTGCATTGATTGCCGCCTTCCTTACTCTAGGCGGGGCACATCACTATTAATTGAATTTCATTTACAATTTCATGTGGAATTTCAATACTGCGTTTATTTAGCCGAGTCGAATTTCGATTCAGTTTCTTTGGAAGCTGAACCCCTAGGCTATTTGAAATATGGAAATTCTAGTAATGTGTTCAACAAACACAGTGAATGACATTGTTCCTTCAGTGGAAATGAAAATTTGAAGTCATAAAAGATGTTGATATTTTTATGTTAGTAATGGAAAATAGTGGTTTACCTAACAATTGCAATTGTATACTCACTATTTTTTCTACCGACGTGAACGTGTGATTTTTTTCATTCTGCAATTTAATAGTGGAGGCTAAACTGTTTTTCCAATGAAGTCAGATTTTGGTAATCCACTGCTTTGTCAGCAACTTGGCTGAAAGAGGTCATAAAATTGGCTTTAAAAAGGTAGTGTTTCGACTGAGATATTTTTCATTGTTGCTACGCTGATTCAAAGTGACAAATATATACTGTCAGATGTTTCTTATTATTTGACATACATTTGATGAGGTTTATACCAGGACCATAAAAAAATTTTTGGAACATATTTTCATTTTATTAAAAACTATATCAGAATTCTGATGAATTTCTTTATTTTTCAGTCATTCTGTGAACTTCAACCATAAAAATATATACTTGAATTTTCAAATGTCAGTTAACTCCCCAGAAACTCTTTCAATATTGTAATGAGTGCGGAAAAGTGAACTTGGCAAGAAGTCCCTGTTGTCAAACGAGATCCAATGCTTTGGAAATGCCATGTGTTGTGGCCAACGTCTTTTTATATTCTCTGACAGAAAGCTGCCAAATATGTGAAATATAAGCTAGCATGTCACCAGTTGACCTCCAATGTTGAAAACTGTGATCCCGATCGTTCAACAAGTGGTATTCGGTAGTGCAGTAGACATCACGTCCGCCTGTCATGTGGGAGGCTGGGGTTTGAATCCCCGCCACGGAGCCACAATATTGGGTAAGTTGGAAAGTAGGGCCATGATAATCCATTGCTAGCAAAAATTTAGACATCTGAGAGTTTGGGTTCCTAAAAAAGCGTTAGCTGGTGACAGGAAAACCCATTTCAAACCCAATTCTGATTGTTCCGAATGTTCAATAACCGTGATATTGATCTCTTTCTCCGTCATTTTCGAGATAGCATATTTGCTTTCGAAAGATGAACTGAAAAGTGAATATTTTCCAGGCCACAGAAAATACTTGAAACAATCTATGAAATTCCATCATATATGCACGAATATCGAAAGGCTTGATGTTTGAGTGCTGATTTCAAAAGTAGTGTTCAACATAATCGGTATATGTAAGAGGCATTTCTACCTTCTCAAAAGTGAAGTTCATACCAACTTACCCAGCAAACAACCATAGTCAATGAAAACTTTTTGAACGTTCGATGTGTCAAATTCTGACGTTTCTCATCTCCTTGGAATCTTCGATTGCTTCTTTACATCTAATTCTTTCTGCAAATCGCCGCTTGTTTCGCAATTAGCATCTGCCTACTTCGGTTACTTGAGTAATGAAATACGGTGCTATTTTGTTTTTTTTTTCTATCTTCCTGTAACGAATTTAGGAGGAAATGGGAAAGACGTCATGTTCAGATGTCCAGGTGTTGTTTGCCCTGGGGGGGGGGGTTACCTCAATGATTGTGAACCGATGCAAGGCACTGTATTGACCGAATCTCAAGTGCTAGTATATTTTGTCCATCAGCAGAGGTTATGGCAAACTCCATTAATATTTTTATGGGGATCACAAAAATTATAAAATTCAACTTTTGACCTCTCGAGTACCTCCCGCAGAGAAATCCAAATAGAATGGTTTTTCATTTTTAGGATGAACCATACATTTTTCCCGAAACACCAATAATGAGCCTGTCTATGTTTATTATTATTTAATTGTTTTCTTAATACAAAACTCTTGAGAGGGTGTTATATTTCTTGATCATGACTAGCTTCGTCTACACTTTGGAAAAAATCAGGAATATTGATCGCAATTCTAGAATCATTCTCGAATTCGAGTGTTTCAGATTAATTCTCTCATTGATCGTGCTCACGAACCAGTCCATCATGTCGTTTTGTTTGATTTATTTCCTCAAACCTATATTATTGAAGGGTATTTGCAGAAATAGTAACATCCATTTTCATTTCTGGAATGATTCAACAACTTAAAAACTGAAACCCCTCTGCATGCAGATGCGACTATATCAGATGGACCTCAGCATTGGGAATTTGCTGGATATGAGATGATACGACTGCGACTCCGATGAAGTATACTGTATGTAAATGCCAAGGAAGAAGTCTTTTGACTGGTTATGCCGCTGCTTGCCTCCTCGAAACTTTATGATGAGATATATTGGGAGTACAGAGGGAATTTTATCAGACGATTCTGTTGATGCTCAAAGAAGCTGTGTTCACTGTGGACATACTTGATTTTATATTTGTTGGAATCCCGATAGGGCTAATGGCAGTTTTTTCAACAATATCTACTGAGAAAACACAAAATGATACATATCACTGATAAATGTGATTTTTCACAAAGAATCCTTCAAACTTATCATCTCAGGTCATTTTTTTCCAAGAAGATGATTTATTGAGTTGCAAATTGGTATATTTGCAATAATATGAAATTACATAATTGGATCGTTTGGAAAAAATATATTGAAAAACACAACATATTCCTTCTCTTGGCTCAAAAAATATTGAAACAATGACATCCAGAATATACAGTGGCACCTTTTGAAATGTTCCAGTCAGCATATAGTCTCAATTTCATCAGTTACAAAAAAGTTGCACTTTTTATTGTACTCTTCGACTTTATTTGTAGCATGTAAGACATCAAACTGAAAATCTGAAGAGTGGAAAACCAATATCTGACTTCATTGGAAAATATTTCAACCTCTGCAATTAATTTGTAGAATGCAAATTGCACGTTCGTTATTAATGATGATCAATTTGTTGATTCGTATTTTTTTAAGAATGTTTCTTCTTGTTAACTTTTGGGTTTTTCCGCACGATGGTAGAAAAATATTGTATCTAACTCAGAGAGATCAATTACTTTGACAAAAATCTGAGCACATCGTCAAACCGGCATATCTGCAAAAATTGAGATTCTGGGTTATTGGTGTCAAAACATTCCGTTTTTCCTGTCTATTATTGAGTCTAACCGGCATATCTCTTAAAGTTGAATAAAAATCCGTCAGATGGCGTTGGGCCGGTATACATTTACGTGGAAATAGTCAGTGTGTTTATCACAAGACAGATATCTATTGCGCAATACCCCAATTGCTTCAAAACATTCAAGGGGGAAAGACGTCCATCATGTTAGTAAAACTGAATTATCTAATAGTATCAGAACCCAGATATGACTTATTAGCAGATAATCCGTTTTTTAAAGTCATACTGGAATATCCGCATATTTCTGCTGGGTAATCGCACGTTAAAAGGTAAGGCCTCGTTTATCCATTGCTCGCACAAGTTTCGACTTCTGAGGGTTGACGTTCGTCAGCTGGTTAACGAAACGAACAATTTTAGAACATTTTTTTTTCTCTAAATTTAGTCAATTTTTGATTCAATAGGCAGGATTCGCCTAAATTTTATTCATGCTTGAAGACGGGTTTCCACTAGGCGGAAAATAAGAGTCGGATTTAAAATTCGGCTTAAAAGATATGCTAAGGTTTCCATTGCCAGTTTATAGTCAGCAAAAATTTTTTGGGACTTCTGATAATACACAAAATTCAGTAAAAAAAGTTGGTAGTTCAAAGCAGTCACAGATCTAAGAAATTATAATAATTATTGCTATGGTTCAAATCAGTGGAGAATTTAATCGAAAATCTCAAAACAAAATATATTCAAATAAAATAAGAGGTTATAATAATCATATTTCGAGGTTATAAATCTAGTGGAATCCGCAAAAAGTTGAACCATCCTCAACTTATTTGCATATCCGCAATGAAATTGGCGGTAAAATTGAAAATTCGCTTCTCATTATCCGCCTAGTGGAAACCCGTCTTAATGTAACATCGATGCGAACAAAACGAACCTTAAATGGAAAATATCACAAGCAAAAACTTCAAAGTGCTCTGGTGAAAAATATGCATTTTGCAGATATGCCGGTTTGTTTTAACAGCGACATGTCCTTTCAACGCGAGTTTTTCTGCAAAGTTAGTATATTCAGGTGTTTGGTTTTAGAATACTTGATCTCTGTTTAGAAGTTTTCACAATGTGTTGTTTCATTTCGTATATGGGCAGAACTGATAAATGGGTTATCAACTGCAATTACTGATAACTATGTACTAGCTGAGAGTGATATTATTCGGTACGTAGTAGATAATTCGTTGATTGAATGTTCTTGTCATTCATTGCCATTCATTATGATTACAATATAGTGCAGTAGCAAAATGTTGCCCTTGACACTACTTTGATAGGATGAATGATGCAACTCGAACTGGCATTTGCACTCTTAAAGCTAATCAATACGAAGTTTTCAGATATCGTAGTTTTTCTCGTAGTTATACATTATTAAACTTCGAGCCACGTTCTCAAAGACCAAATTCCAGTAACATCGTACTACTAGTTACTACCTCTCGCAAAGAATAACTGTTCATGCAGTTTTTCTATAAAGCTAATGAAAGCGGTTTGTGCCGTTCTTTCGAAACTTTGCTCGTTTGAGAGAACATTGCTGTATAATGTTCGTGAGTTATGCCAACCCAAATTCTATGCAGATAACAGCGAGGTGGAAACTGACTCATGTGATAACAATCCAAGGAGAGTCTCTAGATGCATTAGATCTTCTCTAGACTATTTATGTAGTTTTTCCATACAAAAAATGAATGCTCATTATATTTCCCAACTTGAATTCGATTCTGATAAAGTCAAGGTGGAAACTGAATTATGTCATAATATTTCCAAGAGAAGTACCTGGATGCATTAGATCAAGCTTATCTCTTTCTGATTTCTTGTACAGTTTTTCTATATAGCACATATCGAAATTATTCTCATTTGAGAGAACATTGCTATACAATGTTTATGTCATTTTCAGCCCAAATTCGATAAAGGTATTGCACGTGATTCTCAATCTGTTGAATTTGAATTTTTTTATATCATTGATAGTTCTTAGGTTTTTGAACAGGCTCTTATCAATGAAAATTTTCATGAAGTGAATCGATTTTCTTTTCAATATTGATTTCAATATGTATGGTTTAAGCACTAGACGTGGACAAAGTATAGTATTCCACTCGCGTATAATGACTATCATTCCCTCGGTGATTTGAACTTCACCTCGTGAATAATAGCCAT
The DNA here is from genome assembly GCA_032362365.1 of Zygogramma bicolorata. Lineage (NCBI taxonomy): Eukaryota > Metazoa > Arthropoda > Insecta > Coleoptera > Chrysomelidae > Zygogramma > Zygogramma bicolorata. Next base: position 301,291 of record JAVJAQ010003882.1, read on the forward strand.
CATTATACTCTCGAGACTCACGAGTCATACCACCAAATCTACGGGCAGGTAATATCCTGAAAAATTTCATTTTACTTTAATCGCTGGGAATCACTATGTGAAACTTGTGACAGTTTTTTCGTATGATATCACTTTCTCATTTATATATTTTCCTCGGATTTCTCATTAGAATGTATAACAGATATCAATAGTTTTACAAAAAGCGGTTTACATCTATTTCCATCGTCAACTCTTCTAGTATCAATATTCAGCGTGAGTGCCACATTCTTGTGGGGATGTCACGTCAGTGTTACCAATTTCAAATAAATCTTCCCTAGAAGCACCAGAATGAAATTTTTTCCGAATATTCCGCTTTACATTTTTGTGAGAATTCATGGGAGCGAATTGATGGTATTGAATACTGTAGTGGATTCAAGAAAACACATGTTACCTCATAACAGCGCGTTCTGTTCGTTGTTCAACTTGAAATGCCTGCGTTATTATGGATCATTTCTATCGGTTGACACCTGGTTTAACTAATGATACATGCGAGAACATTGATCTTATTGAAAAGATGGGCGAATGTAATATAATCTGTCAAAGACGTGGGCATCATGAAGTGGACGTATAACATGAAGTCCGCAAAAATGGAAGTTTTTTTTTACTAATAGATATAATTGAAATTTGACTTAACGGTGAGTTTTTTTTTCATAAAATTAATGAAAATGTTCAACTCCTCTGTTAGTCACGCGCTATACCTAACAACTACGTCATTTTTTGAAAGAGTTTCATTGAATGGCTCAACCCGCTGACGTCCCCCTACGAACGTACACCTTCATAAGAATTAATGAGATCTCACCTCTCATCGAGTGATTCCTAGCACTGTATAATTCGAAAATTATGATATGTATGAACTGCTGGAAATTTTGATAACAAGTAACCTAGAAAACAATATCCTGTTCTCAGTATTTAGTTCAGTTCGAACTGTCGATTATACAAAAAAATACTTTGTGGCACCTCAGTAATTTAGTTGAAGTATTGGCAAAAGTGGCATTCTAAAAATTTGGAATATGACTAGAGCTATAACTGTAATCTTCATGAGGCACAACTAATTCACATAACAGTCAAAAACACCGAAAATAACATCACAAATAACAGTCAAAAATACCAAAATAATCTGTTACCAAATAATTACGAATCTTAATTTTCAAACAATGTCTGAAATGTGGCGCAAATTCGTTCAAAGTGGTGATGCGTTCTCAATTTGAAATCTCACTAGGTGTGTCATGCATGAGTATCTCCATGCATCTTGCTCCTGACGCAGCTTGTTTACTGGAGTGTTTGTAAATAACCATTATCAGACTGCAGTTGTGACATATTTCAAAATTGTGATAAGTTCCATTCAATACTAGATACCATCAGTAATCATTAAAAGAATTCAATTCATAATATCTTCGTTACGTTTAGCAAGGTGTCAGGAAATTACGTGCCGAGGATATATAGGTACTTTTTATACATATTACAAAAGTAATTATCAGAACGTTTTGTGACTTTACTTTCCTCGAAAAATTCGTGTATATTTTGCTGAGCACGGTTCATACATGACCTAATAAATTAATACCTAGACTGGCCTCAGAGATCCAGAGAGTACCATCCGAAGAAACGCTTTTTCAGTCATATAAAAACAGTAAGTGAGAGATAAATTAATCGAAAAAAGGGCAGCTCTTCTTCATCAATAAATCATCATCATCGCCTATACTTTTTAAAGGCCGAAATGAGACGTTATCGTTATATTACTCATATTGGATTCAAGATAACAAATCCTAGATCGATTTTTTCTATCTGAGACCTAGTCAGATTATTCTATAATGTCTATGAGTTCATAACACTCGAAGACAACTAAACTATCAGGTAACGAGTACGTTTAATGTATTACGGTGCTTCTCACAATAAGTACGATTTCGTGGTCCAGGTGAAGGTAACGATATAATAAAAGAACGAGTGGGTGACGAGTGTGAAACGGCGTGGAACTGAACAGGTATAGAGGAAGTGGCCATCGTGAGAAATTAGAGATCATTTACGAGGACGATGGTGATTCATGGGTCTATTCAAATGGGGAATGTATTTGTCGGATTCGATCTTGTACAGTGTGGGTGACAATGATTGGTTCTTGGAGTCGGATGGGTGTATGCATATACTAATTAGATTTTCAACAATGGCACACTTGCTGGAAACCGATGTGAATACTCATACAAAGAATTGAAACGTTTTTGAAAATATTTTCGATTGACTACATAGTGGGTACCGGCTTACTCGATTCACTCTCAAAACTGCCGGTTCGTTCTCGGGTTCAATCCCCGGCTAATGCATATTTTGCTACAGGAAATTCTTGGTTGTCTAGTTATCAATTTTGCTAGGTGAAACCATCGACTCGGTAGCGCTGTAAGCTTCCTAACAGTTGAAAAAGCAAAGGCGCCACCGAAAAACCAAAGCGACGCTCCAGAGCGCTATGGAGCCCAAAACATAAGTCATCCCCTGCCAGCACAGGGCACTTTCTTTTGAGCGTACTCGTTTGAGTGTTCGACTAGATGAAATGTAAATAAAAATAATAAAAGCGATGGTCCAATCATCGATACAAACATCAGAAACAATTAGTTAGCTGATAAATAGAACTGAGATGGCGTGGTTGACTACAGTTTGTTAGTGCAAATATGTAATTTCTAACTATTCTCACTCCTGCATTAATGAACGGACCTCATCCTGGAAAACCTATTTCTGTAATTGAAATGATAAAGAAGGTGGTCAAACACGTCAAAATAGTGGTACGCTATATTTTTGTACCATATCTTATTGAAAGTAAGAAAAACTTTTGGACATCGCCCTCTTTAAATAATTCGCTCTCTCTCTTCCTCTCTCTTTCCACTACAAGCTCCTATAATTCGCGAGGCCATCGAAATCGAGTAGCGACTTTCCTGCTTAAATAAACGTGACGACGGTCAGAGACTTCCAACTGCATGGAAACCCCTAATTTCCAGATGCCCAATCCCCACCAAGACATCCGACGGTGCTTTAGCAGCACCCGCTGCTATAAATACCACCCAACCTCCCTCGATACCTCAGTTCGATCTAAGGAGTAGGCAGATTGAGACCTTAGAAAGAACTCGTGACGAGACCTGGGGAGTAGGCAGATTGAGGCCCCGGCGTCAAGTCACAAACCCTTGCCCCTTGTGACAACACCTGAGGAATAGGCAGATTGAGACCTCAGCGCGAAGTCACATTTACTCTTGAAAATGGCTCCAAAATCGGATAACATACCCATATATTTATACTAGTTTTGAGTTTTCTAAGAGTCCTGAATTTAGAAATGGTCCTGCCAATTTGGACTATCTTTTGAGCTAACCTATTCTAAATGATGAGTTCGAAATGTATATTGTGATACAAAATGTTCACATTTGAAAATTTAAAAGAATGTACTTAACGAAAAAGCAACTTTGTACCCGAAAATCTTGAACTAGGAACGTTATTTGTAAAAAGTTATTATGTAGCAGTATTTTTGCTACTGAAAAAACCTTTTCGGATTGCTTTCATCTTGAATCATGTGCCATATAAAAACCCGAGACCGGTGTGCGAGGTTACACTTTGTATAATTACAACGGCCAGAAAATGGACTTACTATTCAATTAAACTTGTTTCACGGATGGCAGATTCCACCTGGTTTGAGAAGGCAATTCGGTCTAGCCTGTGCTAATGGTCGTTTGGATTCTGAATGCAATAAAATTTGCTGGATAAATGTATTTGTGATGGTTCTTTAGTACTTTGCTGGTACTTGGTTACTGTGAGGATAATAAATTGTACCAGCTGTTGCCATCAAATGTGGGTATCGTAAACTACTTCAATATCAAACCGTAAATTAATCCTTATTAATTAAGAAGGGTCGCATAAACGTATTGTTGTGCGAATAATGCCGCTGTATCATTATCAGTATGCATTGAAATATGTTTTAGTTTCAGAATCAGAACTCTTCCTTCTTCGAATCTATTTGTTTTACAATCTACCTTTTTACTGTGGATCCATACTAATACAAGCCGAACTGTGCCCACTTCGTTGGGCTTTAATTATTTTTGTGATGCAATTATTGTAGTTCTTAGTACTAAGTTTCAACAGGTTCATAACATGACTCTGCCTCCTATGCGGATTTGAAAGAGTCTTTGATAGAAGTCTAAAATGTCATATTAGATGTTGCAAACCATTAACCCCTTTTTTACCCCTTAGGCTCTAATTTTCAATAAAATGCGAACCATGTCTTCCATCAAGTCTGTTTAGAAATGTTTATGTAAAATTTGAAGAAAATTATACCAAGTCATCACGTTATCCGATACAAACTTTGCTCCCGTTTTTTACACCCATGGGGGTGATTTCGGAAAATTCTTTCCTATAGGATGCCTACGTCATACAAAGCACCCTCACCCCCTCACACACCTCACACCCTCCACGTCTCAGGTTTCTACGATCAGCGGTATAGGCTGTGTGTTGATTTACCCCCAAAATAACTTTCTACCCCATTCTCATGTATGGGGCTCGATACCAAAATACTAACTGAAGGCTCTTGATTCTACTCAAGCAATCCGCTTTTTTGATGAATCTTCGCTCAGAGACTCGCTCACTTCGTTGAAACGTTGTAGAAAGGTTGGAGTATTGTCTCTTTTCACGGCCGGTGCTCTTCTGGATTGTCGTTAATCGTTCCACCCTCGGCAGTATTATATTGTGAGCTTGAAGACCTGTCGAACCTCTCTTGCTCAAGGATCTTTTTTTAATAGAACAGCTGAACTTTGAAATTGATTGCTCAGAGAGGTTTTTCCTGAGGCTTAGGAATTTTAAGTGAACATTAATTCGCATCTCCTGTCCCTCAATTCACGCGATGTTATTTCAACCTTACAAGGCTTCCCAATCTGTACATATATAAAAAATCAATAAAATACGACACACGACCTGATTGGACCAAGTTATCACGTTGTCCCTAACAAACTCTGACCCCGTTTTTCACCCCTTAGGTTTGAATATCGAAAAACCCTTTCTAATCTCATGTCTACGTCATACAAAATACCCTCCCCTTCAAGATTCAGGTCTCTACGATCAGCGGTTTAGGCTGTGCGTTGATTCAACCTCAAAATAACCCCTTTTCAACCCCGTTAGGCGATGAATATCAATAAAATACGAAATACCCAATCGATCAATTCTGTTGAGGAATTTTTATGCAAAATTTTTGGTAGATTGGACTAAGGCATCACATTGTCCCATACAAAATCTGCCCTCTTTCCACCCCCGTAGGAATAGAGTTTTAGAAAACCCTTTTCAATCTGATGCCTACGTCAAAGACTCCGAGCTTCAAGATTCAGGTCTCTACGATCAGCGGTTTAGGGTTAAGTTTGTGCATTGATCCGTCAGTCAGTTATTCAGGACAAAGCATTTCATATGTATAGATTTGAAAAACTTTGCAGTGATTCAAATATGAAAGTACTTTTACTTTTGGAATGAAATTGGTAGTGGAATTCAAGATTTTTATTAGCAAAAAAGATATAATATCTATTCTGACATTTATATTGACAAGTCTAAAATAATTTCATAAACAACATATATATCATTAACAAAACAACTGTTTTATCAAATACAGAATGTTCAATTGATTCTGGCTACTTCAACATCTCCCCTCAATTGAATATTAAAAACACCTATGTCTTGTCTCAACTTTTCGAATCTACTTCTGACCAATCCTTTCGTGAATAAATCAGCTTCCTGCTTACTAGTGGTTATATAAGTTAATTGGATCATGTTTTGTGCCACAGCATCTCTGATGAAATGATATTTCACATCCAAATGCTTCATTCGTCGTTGGTCTTGCGGATTTTTGGCTATCTGAATGCATGCCTGATTATCTTCGTAGATTGTAGTAGGAATTATCTGTGGCATTCGAATATCTTCCAGAACACTTCTTATCCAGAGAGCCTCACTGACAGCTTGAGAGAGTGCTACATACTCTGCCTCAGTTGTTGATAATGACACTGTTGTTTGCTTCTTCGTAGCCCATGAAACCGTGCAGCCAAAAATCTTCAGCACGTAGCCACTCACTGATTTCCTATCCATAACATCATTTGCCCAGTCTGCATCTGCAAAACCTTCTAAAATCTCATCATTTCGTTTCATGAATACCAACTTATAATCAAGACTTCCCTTGATATAACGTAGAATTCTTTTTAGATAGTTCCAATGGAGTTCTGTTGGGGAATTTTGAAATCTAGCTAAATAACTAACTGCTGTACTAATATCTGGTCTCGAATTGAGCATCACATACATAAGAGATCCTAGCAATTCTCTGTAGGGTTTGTCTGTTAAATTATTCGACTCACCAACAGTTAATTTCAGTCCATACTCCAAGGGTGTGGAGATCGAACAACAATCTTCCATTCTGAAGATTTTCAGAAGTTCCGTGAGGTATTGTTTTTGACTGATAGCCAGAATATGACGTTCTCTATCTCTGGAAATATGCAACCCCAAAAAATATTTCAATTCTCCTTCATCAACCATCTCGAATTCTCTCGATAACTGTTTTTTTACAAGATGTATTTCTTCCAAATCATTCGAAATTAATAATATATCGTCAACATATAATAATATATATAATAACATTCGTTCAGATTGTTTTACATAAAGACAATAATCAGAACAAGACCTTTCGAAACCAAGGCCTATCACATACGAATTGAAACGCTCATTCCAACATCTCGGTGCTTGTTTTAGACCATACAGGGACTTTTTTAATTTGCATACTAAACCATTGGTTTCCATTCCTTCTGTTGGAAGCATATAAATATCTTCCTTCAACACTCCATTGAGGAAAGCAGTTTTCACATCCATTTGATGAATGTGAAAATTGTAATAATTTGCTATAGCTAATATAATTCTCATAGTAGTGAATTTTGCAACAGGGGAATATATTTCTTTATAATCAAGCCCTTCCTTCTGCGCAAAACCTTTCGCTACCAGTCTTACTTTATATTTGGAATTGATACCATTCTCATCCTTCTTTATTTTGAACACCCACTTACATCCAATCGGTTTTTTACCATCTGGAAGTTTTTCTAAAGACCAAGTTTCATTTTTTTTTAATGAACTCATTTCATTTCTGAGTGCTTCTTCCCATTTCTCTTTATCATTTCTATCTTTTATGTCATTTAAATTATTTGGCAATTCAGAACTGATATTATCCGCATTCAGGGCTAAGTTAGTTAGATCAAAATCTTTCAAATATGAAGGTAATTTATGATTTCTTTGACTTCTCCGTACATGATCTATCACAACTTTAGTTCCCTGACTATCTTCAGTTCTTTCACTCTCTGACCACTCATGCCTTTCGTCCAACATTCTATTTTCCTGTTCATTTCCTCTAATAGTGTTTTCAACAATTTCACTGTCACTATCTTTCATATTAAGTGAATCACTGTAGTCAACCTCATCAAGATTAATCTCAGTCGAACAATTCTCTCTTTCATCGTTCTCTCTAAAAATCACATCCCTACTGACTGATATTATATTTTGTTGCTCATACCATATTCTATAACCATTGTGACTGTAACCAACCATGTACCCTTTCTTGGATTTTTCATCCAATTTTTTTCTTAAGACACCTGCTATATGTACATAAGCAGTGCTTCCAAATATTCTTAAGTTTGATAAATTAGGTTTTTTATTGAACCATTTTTCGAAAGGTGTTATTTCTTCTTTCAAAGATTCACATGGACTTCTATTTGTGAGATAAACAGAGGTTAATATCGCCTCTCCCCATAATTTTTTCGAAATATTTGAATCAATTATCATAGATCTCGCCTTCTCCATTAGGGTTCTATTCATTCTTTCACTTACCCCATTATGTTGTGGTGTATAAGGGACTGTATTTTCCATTTGAATGCCTTTATTTTTACAAAAATTGATAAATTCCTTGGAAGTATACTCTCCTCCATTGTCGCAACGTAGACGAGAAATCTTCTTTCCAAAATGTGCTGTTGCCATAGCCTCGAACTCTTTAAAATACTTGAAGCACTCATCTTTGGAACCTAATAAATAAACAACTGTTAAATGGGTGTAGTCGTCAATGAATGTTGCGAAATACCTTTTATTGTCCCAAGTGGTTGGTGTAATAGGTCCACAGATATCGCTGTGGATGAGTTCAAGAGGGCGAGTTGAACGTTGATCAATTTTTTTGTTGAAAGGATATCTTGTATGCTTACCTTTTATACAAGCCTCGCATGTTTTCAAATCAGTGAAACTTGAAGAACACAGATCAATACCGTTAACCATATTTTTCTTAACTAACTTCGAAATATTATTCACACCCAAGTGCCCTAAGCGTTTATGCCAAAGCTCTAGCATCGATAATCTGTTTTTCTGTAACGCAGGAAAGGCTTCACAATGATCAACGTTCAAAATCATTTTTAAAGTGTATATTTTTCCGTCCAAAGCTCCTTCTGCAACTGTCTTATTGTTATATTTTATTTCAACAAGACCATTGAAAAATATTATTTTCATACCACATTTTTCAATTCGACTAATAGAAAACAAATTTGCTTTCAATTCGGGAATAAAAAGTACATTCGAGATCGAGCAATTCATAATTTCCCCATGAAACTGTAAAGTAGCTTCAATGTCTCCAACTTCCCAAGCTATTAGTGACTGGCCTGATTTTGCCACGGCTATATGAATAGGATTATCCAGTTTTTTTATTGAAGTGAAGTAAGAACGATTATTCACCATATGTTCAGTAGAACCTGAGTCAAGAACCCATATTATTTCTCTAGAATAACTGGCTGAATTATTTGGCAAACTCGTAATGAAAGCGATATCAGATGAATTACATGGATTTTCAGTTGATAGTATATCGAAGGTTTCATTGGAACTATCGCTATTTTGATTCGCAAAATTTGCTCTTCTTATGCTTGGATTACGAGGAAAATTTCCCTGATTGAGCTGATTCTGAAATCTGCTCTTCCTACAGTCTACTTTCTTGTGTCCCAGACGACCACAAGAAAAACAACGTATTTGAAATTTACTTACAAATGCTGCTGGTTGATCTCTCACCTCGTTGACTTCTCTCATATTTACCCTTTTGATCTCTTCGTCCAGAAGTCTTCCCTTGACAAACTCCATAGTGAGTTGATGAGCAGCAACTGTCTCCAGTGCGGTAATTATCGGCTCAAATGATGATGGTAAAGTCAATAGTAAGTGGCATACGGCATCCGATTCTTCGACTTTGGTCCCAGTAGATTTAAGCTCTCGAACAACTTTATCAAATTCCAAAAAATGAGATTCTAGTGGCTGACCTTCTTTCAACTTCAATGTTAGCAGTTTTTTCCTCAAATAAATCTGACTAGCAACTCCTTTCCTTTCGAAAACAGACCTCAGCGTATCCCAAATTTCTTTGGAAGTTTTCTTGTCTTTAACATACTCTATGTGGCTATCCGCTATCATCTGCACAATCAAACTTTTGCATTTTCGATCCTTTTTAACATGGATGTCTAGTTTTGCCGTCTTTTCCTTTTTGGTCTTCTCATCATCAGCGGTATCAATCTTCAAGGAAACATCTTCCAGATACGAAGTATATACACATTCAATAAGATCTCTCTCCTCCAGTAATACTTCCATTCTGTACTTCCAATTATGGTAGTTTGTACCATCGAATAACGATATTCTATACTTTTCTTCTGTGTCTGGGCCCATAACCTTTTACTTTTGGAATGAAATTGGTAGTGGAATTCAAGATTTTTATTAGCAAAAAAGATATAATATCTATTCTGACATTTATATTGACAAGTCTAAAATAATTTCATAAACAACATATATATCATTAACAAAACAACTGTTTTATCAAATACAGAATGTTCAATTGATTCTGGCTACTTCAACAAGTACCACGGACTTTTTTGTAGAACTAATAAAGACCAACATTTTTGGTGATTTTCATCTATACCGAACCGTTTAGTCAGCTCACACCGTTAAAGCATCTCATCTCGCCCGATTGACATATACTATTATTTCTAACTGAATTTTTTGTTCATAATGAAATATAGCATATATCACCCCTCAATAGTAGAGCTTCCTGTTAGTGAAAGATTTTCATGATCGGTACAGTATTTCCGAAAGTTACCCTTACAAACCAATGAAGTCAGAAACAATCCTATTTATAATATTAGTATAGATATAGATAATATTGAAGTTGAATGATTCAATAGCAATATTCGTTCCAATGTAAATCTGAATGGATCAGTTGTTTTCCCATGCTCGTGGTTGAAAAATGACACTTTTCTGAAGTCTCCAATAACTCCCATACAGAAGTAACTGTTAGGTTTAGGCTTATAATAATAATATTTGATTTTGATTGATGTTTTCTCATTATTTTTAGAAAATGAGAGGGTAAAATTCCAAAAATCACCTTGGATAACCCATGTACTCGACATCTCCAGGAAAAGACACTGACTCGCCTAATGATGACAAATTAGTCGGCCAAAACGTTGGCCAAGTAATGTTTACTTTAGTCAGAATATAATCGTATCAGATAATGAAGGTACATCTGTATCTGTATCTGTAGAGTAGGGAGGGTGAGTATAGACCCACAGCACTTAGGCCACAATATGGCCCATTGTACATCCTCCCAAGGAGTCGCGCTCCTAGGACATTGTCCAACCTGCCTTATCCAGGAAGGAGGACAGGTCACCAGGGGACATCTCCACAATATCGGCAGGTGTAGGCCAAGACTCACCGAACACACAGTCTCTTATCGACGATAGCCCCAGACATTCACATAAGACATGCCTGACAGTTTCATCTTCCTGTTCACACATCCTGCATAGAGGTGTGTCCACTAGCCCCATAATATGGAGGTGTTTCTTTAGTTGACAGTATCCAGTCAGAAATCCCACTGTTAAACGTAGGTTCTTCCTGGTCATCGCCAAATATTTATTCGAATCCAGCTTCTCAGGGTCGCCCAAGGTGATCCTGGCATCCTTTGGTTTCATTCCATCTCTTAAGATGAAGGTACATATTTGGATAACCCATGTACTCGACATCTCCAGGAAGGGACACTGACACGCCTAATGATGACAAAATAGTCGGCCAAAACGTTGGCCAAGTAATGTTTACTTCAGTCAGAAAATAATCGTATCAGATATATGAAGGTACATATTTCGTACATCGTACCAGTTTCACAGATAAGCCTGTCGTTACAAGCTACTAAACTGATATTTATTGATATATTGCAAGAAATAATCAACAGATGATTCGATAATTTAAAATTATCAGCTGATAACTACTGATCATATTCGTGTTAGTGCCTTAAATAAATATATCGGTTAACACAAGAACAGTTCAGACGTGCTCAACTGAGCTCCCGAATAATTCAATCAAATCCAAAGTTTTTCTATACAAAAAAAGTGAAATCAGCTAGAGAGTGAATATAAGTGGTGCACTTCCTACAGTGTAAATATAATAAAGCAAGTATGGTTATCACCAGAGAAATGAAAGAAGAAATAGAAACTGCGGTGAGTCAGGCATTAATCAAACACCTGAATAGTGAAACCTTCGCAAAAACACTGATACAAAACGTATCGGATGCCGTGATAAGAATCATTGACAAAAAATTGTCCAATATCGAAAAGATAGTGGAGGAACTTCGGGCCGATTTTGTTAACCAGAAAGCAGCAACTGAAAATAAAATACAGGATTTGGTAAACAAATCCCAATCTTCACACTCTGTAGTTCCTCCCCAGAATCCCACCCATTCTTTGGAAATGATGATCCAGGAACTCGATGAACGTCGCAATAGAGCCAGAAACATTATGTTTTATAACATTCCGGAATCTAAATCATCCATCATTGATGATAGAGTCAAATACGATACTAATCAGATAAAGGAAATTGTAGATGGCTTGAATCTGGGTATCGAAGTAGAAAAAGTAATTCGTGTTGGTAAGCAGTCCAGCAATTTTCCTAGACCTATAAAAGTTATACTAAATAACAGCGATGATGCGAAGAAAGTACTATCCAACAAGTTTAAAATCAAGCAACCTGGAATAAAACTAAGCAGTGACTCTACTTTAACGCAACGCAATTACTCAAAGGAATTGAGAGAACAATTAAATGATCGAGTTGCCAAAGGGAAATCTAATCTAACCATCAAATACATAGGCGGAACACCAACTATTGTGCAGCGAAAAAACTAAGGCAGGGTAACCCGAAAAATAAAACACCTAGTTCTATTGAAATATACTACCAAAACGTCCGCGGTATCAGAACAAAACTCAGTGAACTCGAACAAAATTTATCAACAAGTGATTATGATATTTTGGTACTTACCGAAACATGGTTAAACAACGACATAAAAAATGAAGAACTTGGTCTAGCAGAATTCGCTGTTTTTCGAAAAGATCGTTCTCAGTTAAGTAGCTCAAAATCAAGAGGTGGTGGCGTGCTCGTGGCAATAAAAAACTGTTACACATCAAAATCTATAGAAATTGAATCCCAAAATGTGGAACAAATTTTCGCTTCGGCAGTTGTAAGAGGAAGAGAAGTTGTTATTGGTGCAGTATATTTACCACCTAGTTCTAGTATCGAACAATATGAAACCCATTGTAATAGTCTTGATAATGTTTCACTGCAATATCCTCAACATGACCTAATCTTGATGGGCGATTACAATCTACCAAATATAGATTGGTTCAATGATGAGTTCGGTGTCGCAGTTGTTAATAATACCAGTAACTTAGCTCAACAGGTTGCTGACAGCTTCGCATTTCACAACCTTTCTCAACTCAACACTATATATAACTGTTATGGGGTCATGCTTGATCTAATTTTTTCAAATATATCCGCGAATTGTGTCGTGAACATAGCGAATGATTGCTTGTTGCCGTGTGATTCTTACCACCCAGCATTGACAGTCACTGTTCCTGTTGAAAGTAATTATAATGACCTTGACTACGATTTTTTTTACTATGATTTCAAAAGGGCAAATTATGCTGGTCTCAATTACTATTTAGCGGGAATCGATTGGGATCATCACTTTAGAGTCATAGCAGACATTAATATTGCCACTGACATTTTTTACGATATTCTGTATACTGGTATACAAAACTTTGTTCCCTATGTTCGTTCAACCAAACCTAAATTTCCTCGATGGTTTGATAATAGTTTGAGAAAACTCACAATAGAAAAAAAGAAAGCACATAAAAGATTTAAACAAACAACATCTTGGGATGATTATGTCACTTTTTCTCATCTTCGTACTCAATGCAAACATGCAAGTAAACTCTGTTACGATAACCATATTAGAAAAGTGGAAACTGGCATGGCAACAAACATTAAACATTTTTGGAACCATGTTAACAGTAAAAGAAAAAATAATGGCGTGCCAGATACCATGTATAAGGACGATTTAAAGTTTAATAACGGATATGATATTGCTAATGCTTCTGCCGATCAGTTCGAATCAGTTTGAAAACCTAATAACAATATCAACACTCCTGAAATAGTTTATGAAAAGACTTCAGATATGAATGAATGCTCGATTTCTTTGCGAATCATCTTGGAGAAATTATTACAATTAGATCACAATAAAGGCCCTGGGCCAGATGGTATCCCACCGTTTCTTCTTAAACATTGTAGATTCTCACTCACGAACTTCCTTCACTATGGAAAACAAGCTACATAACGCCAATATTCAAATCTGGTGACAAAACTATAATAAACAACTATAGCCCCATAAGCATATTGAATTCTATACCTAAGTTACTTGAAAATATCATCTGTGACAATATAAAGACTCCTTTGGATAACGTGATAGAGAACCAACATGGATTCACCCAGGGTAAATCCACGAATACCAACTTATTGCTTTTTTCTCAGTATGTACTGAAAGCCTTGGAAAATAAACATCAAGTGGACGTAATATATACGGACTTTTCCAAGGCTTTCGATACAGTCAACCATCAAATTCTCTACGAAAAACTTAAAGGCATTGGTTTCTATGGAAATTTACTAAAATGGTTCTCTAGTTATATTTCAGATAGGAGAAAATACATCAAAATTAAAGGTTTCACATCTCGAGAAATTACTGTTACTTCAGGAGTTCCCCAAGGGAGTCATTTAGGGCCTTTCCTTTTCAACATATTTGTAAACGATATAAAAAGAAAAATAAAAAATTCAGAGGTATTAATGTTTGCAAATGACTTGAAACTTTTTAAAACTATCCAATCACGTCAGGACTGCATAGATATACAATCGGACTTGACAATGTTAGCTGATTGGTGTTCTCTGAATCATATGGATGTTAATGTTGACAAATGTAATACAACGACTTTTTATCGCTCGGTAGGTAAGCGTGAATTTGTGTATATCATAAATGGGAAACTGTTAGAATCCGTATCATCTATACGCGACTTAGGCATAATTATGGATGTCAAAATGAATTTTCATCTTCATTATGAACATATAACGAATGGGGCATTGAAAATGCTAGGTTTTCTTTGCAGAACTACAAGGGATTTCACAAATGTAAGTTCTATCAAAATTATTTATTATTCATTGGTGCGGTCAGTTTTGGAATATTGTAGCCTTGTTTGGTCACCAACATACGAAGTTCATAGTCATAGTATAGAGAGAGTTCAAAATAAATTTTTAAGATATATATCATTCGTACTAAATATGCCACTAAATATGCATTCTCAAATTGAAATTCGCACTCAAGCCGATCTTCAAATGCTTAGTACTCGTAGAGTACAAGCTGATATAATTTTCCTCCATAAAATACTAAATTCAAAAATAATTTGTGCACAAATTCTTTCGCAAATAAATCTCCATGTTCCTCCCAGACATACTCGTAACAAACAATTATTCGCAATTGAATTCCATAGATGCAATTATGGCAAGCATTCTCCTTTGTGTCGTATTATTTCAAACGGGAATGTAATCGATTTGGATTATTTTCATTTGACAGAAGTAAGTTTAACATTATTTGTATTCGAGTCCAATAAGTACTTCTAGGTTTTGTTTTTAGTTTAAGTACATATGTGTTAACCTAGGAAACTTGTACAATCTTGTATATCAACTGGGGTTACCCGTCAATAAATAAAATAAAATAAATAAAAAACGCCTGCCTCTATTAGAAATATACAAGGGTTTGAATAATTTTTAAGCTTCCACATCCGAAGAGATATATTCATCACTTAATTATTATTTGGATGAAGTTTGATGCTTTTTGTCAAAACCTAGCAGACGTCGTTTCTACTCTATGTAATGTCATGGACAGAAATTCAAAGAATTCATGTTGACGAATTCTCAACCAATTGGATACTAAAGTTATATTTGTGATTTGATCAGCATCCGTGATGTACAAGCACCAGTTTTATTCTGTGGCATCGGCAAAAAATAATGAAATGGAATTTTTTGGATGGTGTTACCATTTCAGTTCCTGTGGGGATGAAATTTACATTTTATGTTTCTAAGTCACCGTCAATAATGGAATATGTCTGTCATTCAACAAAAATACTGATGCCTTCAGAGACGTAGACTTGTTCAGTCACCACTTCTCAACCCAACTTCGGAAATTGTCCCATATTTTGTAAGTCCAATCAAAAAAAAAGTTTTTATAGTATATCAGCTCTTTAGTTCAAACATAATAAGCGGTTCACATTTATTTGTGAGCAGCCTCTGGTTCAAATCTATTAGATAGGTTCAAATGTACAACTTAAGTTCACTAGTAGACACTTTTTTGTAAAAGTACCAAACTTTTGACTACATCATGCCTTTTTTGTGTAGTATAAACTCAGTTTGTTCTCTACTCTTATATTACTTTTTCACTTAGCCGTAACAATCATAATGAATTTTTCATTAGCCATATATTATGTAGCATCTAAGGTTTTTTTTTCAGTGAACATGTAATTAGGCCTGTATTGACCTGTTTGTTTGCTTGGATTGAATAAATAAATAAGTATTAGAATATTTCTAATTTCCATTGATCACTGAATCACACCAAAAAAAAAAACAATAATAAATACTGGAATCTTTCGACAGAGCTCAGTTACTCTAACACCACTGAACTCTGCCCAGTACCTATATATTTTTTCTTCTGAAGATTGTTACCAGGGGCTTCGCCATGAATTTATTTCGGAGACTAGTTTTGTAGCGGTTATTTTTCGAACAGTGTTATTTTATCTGACTGATAATATTCATTTGGTAAAACATACTTCCTACTTCTGGTTGCGTAGTTAATCTGCCTGTAGATTTAATAATTGCTGATTCTTCCCCATTGCGCAATTCTCAACCAATATGATTTGGGACAGCTGTGATATAAGAGTTCTAATGAAAATATATTATGTGAACCATCTGAGAAGATAATCGCTCTTCATAGGGATTTTTCCCAGCTTAGCGATAATTATTTTTCTTCAAACTTAATTAAAAAATGACTCAAGACTCATGCCAATTTATTCTGAAATTAATTGTTTTCAAATTAATATAGATTTGTTTACATCATTCTCTTGCGAAAAGGCCATGTTCAACTCCTATCACTAGGTTGTTAATTACATTTGTAATAATGTCCTAAATATGACTTCCCAACACCTTTCCAAAATACATAAGTTGCTTAAACCTGTGCAACTTCTGTTTTGACTGTATTGGTAGCACAGTTGGTTTTCCTGTATTGGTAGCACAGTTGGTTTTCCTGGGTTCCTCTGTAGTTGATATAGAGAAGGCGCTTCGAACTCAAGATAATAAGACTACCATTGCTTTTTGAACGTACTCATAGGAGTGTTTGACAAGCGAAACATATATATAAAAATTATCAAACGGTATGCACATATGTTAATTCAGTCTCAAAGCAAATATTTTCAAACATTCCTTCACATTTGATACACCACTGGCAAATGAATATCGAAAAGCAATTTGTGAATCGTGAAAGAGTATAACGAGGGATGCAACCCCATTAGGACCGGTTAGAGGAACGAAGATTTGGTCGATACACAAAGAGGTATACGGAGAGCATACCCAGAGTCAACCTGCCTTTCACGAATGCTCGGGAAATGAATGCCCTATATATGCAACAATTCCACAATTAAGGCTGGAGCATGATTTCAGAAATCAAGGACTTTTGTTGAAAAAAATGATCGGGACCCAATTAGGTTATATTCGAAGCAACAGCTGACGGATTTTTACATTCTGTGATGTACTGACGTTGATAAATGTCATATAATTGGTTGCTTTTGTCGAGAGTCATTCGAGAATGTTGAGTTTAATGACGGCTTCGTTCAGTTTTCACAGGGATTTTGTGTGGAGATGTAATTGTATGGAAATATCTAACGTTTTCGTTATCGTTGATGGCTCGTGAAGGTAAAAATTATATTACCACGTGGATAAATCGAAGAATAAATAGTAAGTTATACTCGGATATCCCAGCACAATTGAAAACGAAACGAAACAAGTTGAAAATGTCCGCAATAAACTGCATACTCAGTTAGTTGGAAGATCAAAAAGTTATAAATTCGTTCGAAATGAAGCATTGAAGTATAATACCAAAATCATTTAATCATTTATATGAATGACCTCAACTTGGAAGAACTCAAAACTGTTGAGTAGGCACTTGAGGAAGCTCTTTTGAATTCAAGATTCATTGGATTAGGTGAAGTGAGATGAACTATTTGATGAATCAAGAATTGAAGATCGAACGACTTACCTGTAAGGAAATTCAACTTTTATTATACGAGAAGCCAAATTCGATATGACCAAAATGATAGTAACGCCTTTTCGTGCTACTAGCCATTACTTCTTGTACAAACAACCAACAAAGACAGTGATATCATATCGCTCACTCACCGTGCCTTGAACAACTCATTACTTTCTGCTTGTGAAGAATCCAAAAAATTTCAGGAAGGGGGAGAGTAATCAAAAAATATATCTTTGTCATTGTAGAGGGTTGGTCTAATCGAACGTGGCTACTCGTTTATCAAATATTGAATTTTCTCATTGTTTGTTTATACTTCGAGCCACGTTCTCATAGACCAAAATGGTAGATGTTTTAAGATGATCTGAACAATTCCTGGATAATGAAATCAATTACTGAAAACAATCTCATTCTTATGAACAATTCTGTACACACTGTCGTTTCTGCAGATAGGTATTAATTAGATTTAGTGATTTTCCTCTGAATCCGATATTTTCAAGACAATTGATCGACTCTGGATGGCTTACGGTATCAAACGCTTTCGCCAAATCGATGAAGACACAAAGTGCTGGTTGCTTGGAATCTACCGCTGTGTAAATGTTTCTCATAACTCCAGCATTCGCATCTTGATTCATCCTCTACAAAGCAAAATTAGTTCTCAGAGGTCAATTTATATTTTTGTACAGAATTTATTATATTTTTATAATTTTCTCTACTATTTTGCTAAAATTGGAAAGAATCGAAATGGGCATATAGTTTGAAAGATAACTTCTCTTCCCTGATTTATGGAGGGGTTTTACAACAGCAATTTTAAAGACTTTCCAGTTTCTAAAATTATATTCATGATTGATTTTAGAGGATATAATAATAGATTGATGCATTGTTTACTGCTTCTAACCCAATCCCATCTTATTCAGGGTCTTTCTATTGGAGTCATAAATATTGTATTTGGGATTCTCTTTCTGAGAAATTTCCGATCCGTTTCTGTTATTTCATTCGCAAGATTTGATCCCACTACAATAAAATAATCATTGAACTATTCTGTATGTATGTATTACAACACCTTCCTCTTTCAACAACCTAACATATGAACATAATTCCTTATATAAAGTAATACAAATATAAATGAATCATTTATCCTATTGTTTATGATTCGAAACAAATGGAAATCATCAAACTTTCTAGGACATTTTATTCGTCTTTTCCACACTCCCCAATACTACTATCATCATTACCTCCCTCATCTACAACATTTGGGTTATTTGACAATCTGTAGCTGTTGTCAGTCATAAGAATCTGAATATTTCGCATAACATTTCAAGGTTTTCTCAAATCATGTAATTTCGGTATAGGTATTTTACAAAGATACGGAAGTGGTCCTTGTCGATCTCTTGAGTAGTGCGCTTATTTTGGCACTGATATGTAAGTTTTCGGCATATGGCGTTCCCGACGTTGTTATGTCACACAATATGCCCTATTCATCAATGAAGTGCAAGAAGTTTGCAGATGAATGGGGATTTCAATTCAAAACAAGTTGTTCTATAGTGTAGCCGCTGAAAAGATAGAATGATCACGTTATTGAATCAACGTAACACACGTAAATACAAAGCACAAATGAGTACAGTACAGTGTAAACAGTTCTTCATTTATGTCAGTTTAGAAGGCGTGGCATCGTACGCCGCGCAGGCTATATATAGATGCAGGCATTCACTGTTCACGCGTCCGTGAATTCTATCTTTTGAACGGTCCGACTATAGATATCCTAGGTCTAATGGCATGGCAGAGCGTGCTGTACAGGTTGCAAAAAATATGCTGATGCTGAGGAAATCGAATTATTTGACGTCTGCCCTAATGAAATACAGAAATACACCAATAACTGATTTTCAGCAGAACTTTTCATTGGTAGGAGACTAAAAAAAATCATCGTTGAAAAAGTAAACCAGAACATTTTTGAATTCAAAGTTGGTCTGGAATCTAAAAGGAAATCAAATGAATCCTTCTGACTGTGCCATGTATGTATTAAATTATAATTGATTATATTATTCAAATTATATAAAGTGGAAATAAAGGGTTATTTTATTTATCTTTCTCGTATTTTATTGAAGATGTGTAAATTTAAATCGGCTCTCTTGTTCATGGAATCGTCATTATTACTGATATGTATCATTTCTCAAAATACATGTTTAGAAAGATTGATTTCACTATCCAAATTTTCAGCAATTTGTGTGTTCTTATATCCATATTGGAGTTGGGTTGGAAAATATCATTGTATAGTAATGTCCCCTAATATAATAAAAGTTTCTGAAGAACGGCTTTCATTTGTTGTATAGAAAATATCCACGAACAATCCTGAGACAAGATATGCACACCTTGATCTGATGCATCTGGGGACTTTCCTCGAATTATTATCACATGAATAAGCTTCCACCTTGCTTGTATCTGCATCGAATTTGGGTTGGAAAATGTCATGAATATTGTACATGTCAGATTTTTGTTTTTTGATAGGAGATATCAGAAATGGCCATCATAATGATCACTCAGAGGTAAAGTACAGTATACATTAATTGGATTGGTTCCCTGAACATTGCAGGATTTCCACTTCCATGCGAACCTGAAGATGAGATATTCTTTCTAGTTGATACATAGCATATCTACCAGTTTTCAGTTCGTTTTGGGATAAGGGAAAGTAGTATATGAACTTTTTTATCTTTTCAACTACTTTTTCACCATTTTATTCGATCCTCTCCTTTTTTGGATTCATCTACTACCTCCAGGTATACTTCCATTGTCATTGCAATAGATCAAACGTCTAAATTTGAGGTGGAGTGAAATTATTGAAAATGGTGGTATACAATTCGCATTCACCCTTTTTATTCATTCATCAACATACATCGTGCTGATTGAAAGCGTGGCGGATCAAAGTGTTTTTCTTTTGGGAAGAAACGATATAATTATATTGCTTTCCACAATATGATTTCTCTTGAAAGTTACTCTTGACATATATGGGTAAGCAGATATATTTCGAGCAAAGAAAATTATTCTTGGGATAATATCAAAAAGCAAACTTCTTGAAAAATAAAACATTTATTAAGAGAAATCAGTTCAATCGTCTCATTATTGATTCAACCCCATTATTCATTTGACAAAACAGAACTTTTTATTCAGAGTTCAGCCAATAAAAATACTTTCCGAAACTTGCTTTTCCAGCTGAAATTCATCTTTTAAAATAAGTAACGAATATAATTCATTAACATTAAAACTGTTTATTGTCTATATTAATTAAGGCTTTATTGAAACCTGAGGAAAAACTGAATCGAAATAAAAGCAAAATTGTTTTCATTCCGGTTCAGTTCTTAGGAAACTTCCAACTGGATTGAACTATAACAACCTTCAAACACTCGAAAAATATATGAAAACTGTGATCTAACCCGAAAGACGAAAACATTTTTTTCTGAAACTCGTTTCAAATTATATTATACCTGACTGTGATATTGAGTGTGTTTCTGGGGAATATCCACTACATCGGTCAAAGTTTTCACGCTGAAAAGAGCTTATACGGAATATCATTGGTATATCAAAGAAGTTCTCTCGTTGGGATCACTTCGGAAATTCAAAATATTTTACCACTGGCACCCTATACGATTTTTCAGTTTATCTTGAACGTATTAAAATGAGTTCTTTTCGTTGCTACGACACACGTCGGAAAGGTGAATTTAGAGATATAGTTAGTCAATGTCTACGTGAAGAGGATTTGAGGCGTTTATTGTTACTCCATCTACATTATATAATTGAAATTTTCGTTCACTTGACCATGTACTACAGAGTTTCTTTCTGAAGGAGAAATAGGTAAAGAGTTATGTCTGTCCGTTTGACTGTGTAGCCATGGCAGCTAGTTTTCCCAAGAAATAAAATTATCTGAAATAATATTTAGATTCAGAAAGTATCTGGAAGATTTTTCACCAACAAAATGTTTCTATTTTTTACAATTTTTATAAAATTGAAAAATGGGAATGTATGAATTATTTAATATAATGAGTATTTATGCCCATGTTCGTATGTAGGTTTTGTTTTGTGTTTACTATGGCAACTCCATGCAATTGCATTATCATTGTCTAGTTGGAAATATATGAATTGAATTATGAAAGTGACTAGAAGGCAAGAAATGTATTCTAAGTATATTTCTCGCTATAATCGCAGTAAGAAATCAATAAATTCAAAATTCCATTCATTTGATTTCGAATGAACCATTTTATGACATTGTTTTCGCTTGAAATATTAATGATTTGGGAATGTGGTGTAGAGGTTAGCACATTCTCCTTTCAATCGGAAGACCTTGGTTTGCTTCCCCGCCGGGCCACCGTGCTGGGTAATCGCACATTAAAAGGTAAGGCCTTGTTGATCCATTGCTCGCACAAATTTCGACTTCTAAGGGTTGACATTCGTCAACTGGTTAATGGAAACGAACAATTTCAGAACAAAAATTTGTTTCAGAATAATGCATTATTTCGATTTCCAAAAGAATGTATTTGTGTGATGAAGCCTAGAAATATTCAGAAAATTTGAAATATTTCATGAAGAAATATATTGTTTCCTTTTGAGTTACCTAATAGTGGTTGAGATTAATAAACCTTTTTTTTTTAATCAGCAGTGTTCGAAAAGTGACACGAAGAAAACCAATCAATGAATTGAATTGAAATCATAACCGCGAAAGTGATCTTTCTCTTATTTATCTTTCTTGCGAATGTTTTAATAATGCCATTTCGATCATGTCAGCTCTGGAGTGACAAAAAACCATGAAATTTGTTATTCGAAACATTAGTTTCACACTTGAATGGTATATAATGCAATTGAAGTCCAATTGTCGAGGAAGGAGTATTATCAATGATCATATGAAACTTTGAGGTAAAGCAATCCTCATAAGATGTCAACCTCTATATTATAATATCAATCGGATATTTTCCACTGATTCTTCATCGATAAATTTTGGAACCAAAGATGTTGAAATACTTTGTAACCGGAACAATGATTGCATTGCATGAGTTCAAGGAAGACACGTTAATTCAGGTATGTACTGTCTAGGAAACTAAACACTTCAGATCTAACATTTCAATTTTCCTAGTTCATTTTTCTTGTTTATATATTGTATGTTTCATAAATCAACTCTTCAGGACTTTCATGAGATAAAACCAGAACACTTTCCAAGTTTTTTGCTCGTTTTTTTTACTGATGATTATTAATAATCGACTAACAATATAATAATCTTATTGAATTTTTGGATTTGAATCATCGTTCATCTTGAAAACTTTTTCAATGAATACAGCTTTGAGATTCATGAAATATATTTCTGTCAATCTACCACAATTTCAAAATATGAACAAATTATTGATTTGGGATCTATACAACAGGAAGAGCAGACGATTTGCGATTTTTGAGATGCATTTCCTGATTGAGAATTGTTTTGATAACGAAAGCAGGTTTTGCTTTCGAAATGTCTGTGACTCAGATGGAAACTTTTTATATAGTATTTCAGGTATTTTTTATTCTTTTTCTAGATAATTTAGATAGATTTGAAATTCCTCGTATTGCATTCTTCCTTAGAGTTTGTCAACAGAATACTCACAAACTCCTCTATTTCAGTTTCCGTTTGGGATTTTCTGAACTCATCAGTTTTGATATATAATTTCAATTGCTATAATTACCCACCAATAGTTTTCAAGATTTTTGAACATTAAAAATAATTTGGGTCATGATTTAGGCACGAGAAACAATCACCAGAATTCTGACATCTCAAATGTAATCTTAGCCAGTTGTAGATTGATGCAATGACCGTAGTTTTCATTCCGTTATCGGAAATGGTGCTGCATTAGGACTAATCAAACCAAAAGAAAAATTCCACCCCCATCCCACCACCAGCGAGGGGGAATTTCCTACGGCACCGCCGCGTTGTCTCCAATTCCATTTGTTCAGCCACGGGTAGCGACGAATTAGACAGGCGCACGCCACTGTCTCTCTCCCTACACGGTGGAGTTTCAGCGTCTCGCTGGGAATTCAGTTTCAGTCCATGATCATCGTTTGACAGAGATAGAACGTCTCGTCGCTTTGGTATACTAACAGTTCGCAGTACGTCAGTAGAACGTGTTTTCGGCCGATAATCATCTAATCTCGCCTTTTTCTTCCTTTGTGTTTGACTTGGTCCGAAGTGTTGATGGTTCATGATTTCAGTGTTGATTTTGGTGATTGTTTTGTTGTTTCCCTTGTGTTGCTCGTGTGCGTGTTATGATTTTTTGTTGAATTGGTTTATTATTGTCCTCGCCAAATGGATTACGACGATTTGTGGTGAGTTGTGAAACGTTAGGGGGTATGAGGAGGGCTTTTGTTGAGGAGATTCTGCTGAAATGGCAGCTGAAATTGTCTCAATGCCATCAACCACGTTTATATTATAATATTCAATTCCCTAGTGGCGATCCGCCGTGGCATATGCATTTTACTAAAGTAGAGTTTGTAGGAACACGAAATAATATCTGCAAATACATACTCGGGTATGTGAGGATTACAGGATAGTGAAAATCGAGGTGAAAATAGTGCTCAATCTGTAGATCAAGACCTAAATCTTGGCCCAAATATATTAGGATATATTGTTATAACATACATCTCTACACTGATCGTCGAATTTTGTAAAAGAAAGCTAACTATATCAACAACCGCATGGAATATCTTCATAAAAAACTACTATTGATACATACTAGGTGATTGAGTATTCACAGAATTTCCGTATTCAGCAAATTCTTATACTTTTATTGAGTTGAGTTTTATTGAGTTTATTGAATTCCAATACAGATGGTATTGCCTATTTTTCTTACTATTTCAATGTGAGGTAATTATTATTTTTATTTGGGATGATGTGGTTAGTTGTGATTCCTTGTTGATTATCATCGTACTTCTTCAAAATGAAGTGCAATGAAAAATCCAAACGATTGAAGATTCATTTTTGTATCTATTGTGTATCAGATTGTACCAGACATATATTCTTCAAAAGTTGTTAGTTTGTTAGAGTGTTATTACGTGGTCTTCAACAAGTTCTCATAAGGTTTTGTGTGTTCATTCACCAGTTCTTCAACTTCCTACTGCCTCGCGTCTGTTTTATTCTAGTTCGAGTTCTAGTCTCACATATTCGAAATTGAGTTTTTCTGAAATTGATGATCATTTGATGCCGTGTTTGAAGCTATTAATAATATGTTCAAAAAATTAA
Organism: Zygogramma bicolorata; assembly: GCA_032362365.1. NCBI lineage: Eukaryota > Metazoa > Arthropoda > Insecta > Coleoptera > Chrysomelidae > Zygogramma > Zygogramma bicolorata. The sequence goes on from JAVJAQ010003882.1 coordinate 326,274, forward strand.
TGGTACATTGGAAAAGTTTATAGGTACACTGGATATGCATATACTCCGTTTGCCAAAAACTAAATCTGATCTCGACTGTCTTTCTTTATGTTCGACTTGGTCCGAAGTGTTGATTGTTCATGATTTCAGTAAGTATTGATTTGGTGATTGTTCTGTTTTGCTTGTGTGCGAGCTGTGACTTATTACTGAAATGGTTCAATTTCTCGTTGAATAGATTACGCAGACTTTTGATGTCTTTAGAGTAATGAGGAGATATCAGAAGGATTTTTGTTTGGGGATTTTGTTGAAACAACAGGTAGAATCATCGTCATGCCATTAATCACGGTCTTAGTAGGTGTATCCAGGTAATTCTTCATTGGCAATTGACCACGGTTTCTGCATTCTTCCGAGCATTCTTCTAACATGGAGTTGGTGAGAATAATCTGCAAATACATAGCTATATCAGGATTATGAAGTAAAACTTGTCTGCGATCTGCGAATGGATGCTTACGACTATGCTTATATCAAATACAGTGTATGCTCGAGTGTACGTTATTATAGCATTCATTTCTTAGTTGAGGGTCTTACAGAAAAACTGTGTTGACCACCATACAAAACACCTTCAATCAATTGAATATTATCAAATTTTTCTATTGGAATAAGTTCATACAGAAAATATACATTTTCTGTACACGTTTTTGCTGGTATACATATGTGGTTTTCAGCTATTTCAATGTAAGGTAATTACCTATATAATATACGTACGAGATAATATACGTAATATACGAATGAGTGGTAACTTTTAGCATAGGTATTCTTTAAGTATATGACAGGTGTTCTCAGTTCACACAATGGATATGCATATGCCGAGGCATAAGTATAGGTACTTCGTTTCGATTTGCTGATGAAACAAATATTGTCTAATCACGCTTTTTCATCTGTGTTTTTTTGTCTGAAGTGTTTATGGTTCGTGATTCCAGTGTTGATTTGTGTGATTGTTCTACTGTTTCCGTTGAGTTTTTCGTATGCGTCTCAGTATTTTTTCAGCAAATCGCGAGGGGTGTTTCACTTCGGGGATCTGGTGGTCCGGGGTACAAATCCTGGAAATCAGACAAAAATATCAGTTCCCTGTACAATTCCCACTGACAATGGGTTTACAATAACGCGTTACGTGTTTCGCTATTCAATAGATTCCACAAGCAGAATCCTGCTTCATGAATAAAGTATAATATTTGGAATTTTTAATAATGTCCGTATAGGACGAAACTGCAGTAATGTAGAGAATAATAATTTGCGGTCAAATTATGTTCAGCATTTACTTGTCCAGATCGAATATAACACCTGTATGAGAAGTTTTATTTTTAGGGCCTGACTTATCCAAGTTGAGACCTCAATATAAGTACATTAATAACTAAGAACTATACCGAGAACTAAATAGATGATTTTCATTTTATTTGAACCAACCGAGTACAATACCTGAATAGGTATGAATTCTTTTAAAGAATGATTTGCTTTACCTTGGGATGGTACTTTACGATCTGATAAAATCTCAGTTAAAATAATCTGTGCTCAGACTGCGCCTCTATAGTGGCAATTGGAACTATATTGTATACATTCTCAACATTGATCATTTAAACCGACTTTTAACCTGGTCTTAAAGTATCAGCCCCTATGAACAGATACGCAATATCTCGTATTCAATATTCATTCAGTGAAATGTAGGTGAATATAAACAGTAGAGATTCCAGGTTACAGGTTGAAATGTAAACCAGAAATTGAGATTTCCGTAAATGCATGATAATATAAGATAGGAAAGAAAATGATTCAAGAAGTTTTTCGAATTTGAATCAAGTTGCTGTTCGAATAGTTGTACTTAGACGTTTGTTGGAAGAGGAACTCTGAGGTTTGGGGAGGATATTACCCCTTCCCATTCGGATTTGGAGATGCCATGAAGAATAAACTCAAGAATAAAATATCAAGCACCCATTATGAATATTTCACAGCGATACCTAGAGGTTTGCGGAAGTTTGTTCAATAATAAATAATATTTTTCAATTGTATGTGAGAGTTTAGTCCTTATCGGATTGTATGTGCACTTTGTTTGTATTATAATGTTATCGCATCCGCTAAGAATTGTCAAATATTTACCTGTTCCGTTTATCATCTGAGGAATCCTGCGGAATCCAAGTAAAACATAATAATACCTACAAATATAGTCATATATCTAACTATCCCAAGATTTGTTTGTGGAAAGTGCGGGAAAGTGAGTAGTTTTGGATTTGTCTCGGGATTGCTCCACTTCCATGAAAATGTTCACACATTACCGAGAGGTGTTTTACTCCAGACATCCGGTGTACAAAACACACTGTAAATCTTCTTGAAATCCATGTTGAAATCCAGAAATTTCTACTAAAATCCTTCAAGAAATCCTGAAATCCACTGAAAATCCTGATTTGGTGTCCAAACTTTATTGGAGTGAAACACCCTTCGCACATTACCAAGAATCAACGAAGGTTGAGACGCAATAACATGTTTGGCCCGCACTTTCTTCAATTCTCACCCAGCCAACACCCATCTGTTTTGCTTTCTTCAATCTGGATTATTGAAGGATGACACAGGTCCAATACGCGCAAGCGATATCAAGTTAGCATGTGGATATATCTGATTTGTTGCTATTGTGAACGAGATTGTCAGTTTCATTGTTAATTCCTGAATAAATATAAGTAAATCACCGTAAATCACTCGGTAAATCACGAGATAAATTATTCACTTATATCAATAAAATCAACACGATAATAAATGTTTTTGAAAATGCAGAATATCTGGAAAGTACCAACACCCTAGAAAATATCCAAGAAAAAGATAATATGTAGGGAGATATTTATGTAGGTTAGGTAGAATCGTTAAGTTCGTCTCGATCTTGGTTTGAATAATGACCATTAGGTTACCAAAAACAAATTAAACATAGGTTGATATCGTCATATAATCCTAATGTAATCGTAATTTGACTGATAATATAAAAGGACTAGACTTGAAAAAGTTGAATGAACTGAGAGCCATTTGTGAATGGTGTGAAACGAGATATGAAAGTACCTTCTTTTATCTTATTCGAATTCGTCCAAGGCTATGAATGAGGTTTCATTGATAATTCGGAACGTTATCGGTATTTATAAAGATTTTTTTCGATATAGTAAATAGCTACTAGGTACTTACCTATATCACATTTTGAAACGTTATCGCAATCTAAACAATGTTTCCCAGTTATCATTCATGCCTCGATTCATGCTACTAGTTTCTCATATGACTGATAGAATCTTCCTCTGAAAAGAGTATCAATTGAAGTACAAATGTCAATACTCATTAATTTTTCATTATTCATACCAATTTAATGCGAGGTTTATTGTTGAAATCAGCATTGAGAAGTTTGTCATTCATAAGAGAATGTAAAAACAACTTGAGAATATCTTTTTTTTTTCAGGCTAATTTTCTCAAGAGTTATGTTACTTACCGGTAATTTTTATTTTTTTTTTAACATTTCACGTATCTTGAATTACTTACCTACCTATTCTAGGAAAAGTTATTAGTTACCGTTTAGGTATATGGAAGAATGCGAAATAAACTGTCTTTCGCTCGGTCTTTCGTCAGAACTACTCATTACCGAGACTATTTCTGAATCAAGTATATGAGTTTTCAATGTGAAAAAACTTGATGACTTGTTGCATTTGCAGATATATACTTACCTACTCAACTTTGAGTAATCCGGTGAGTAGTGTATATGGGGGGTCCAGGCTGTTGAATTTAATTTTTTTTCGTTTATTCGTTTCATCAACGGCACCTCATCATATGCAACTGATCATTTTTTCTTCATATCCGACATTTATAAACTCATTATAGTGCAAGTGATAGTGTATCAGATAGTCATTTCATATTGGTGGTAGCGAAGCCTTACTTGATATCTTCGGGAATCTTCATTAATAGAGGTTGAAAATTATCAATTTTTATCATTTCGCTCAATCAATGATTGAGTTTGTCAGGCAATATCTCGAAACAATTGCTTTCTTCGATGACATTCATTCATGTGTTAAAAGCTTCAAAAAGAAACACTAGATCTCGCACTAGATCGAGCACCAGGTATTCCGGGCAAGTTTTATTCTCTGCCTTCAGAAGTTGTTGCTTTGCAAAGCGTTCTTCCAGCGTTCTTTAACACGGAAACGATAAAACAGCTTTGGTAAAGCATTTTTTTCCAATCGATCCCACGTGTTTTTTCCATGTAGTCACACTGCATTGCTTATCATATTTTCTATTATTGGGAAGAATGAAGTCGTTGGATTAAGTGAAGGAGAAAGTTTTCTTCGAAATGAATGCAGCAATAACATTAATATCACCAAAAGCTGTGATTCTCTATCATTCTTCAGAAGATTTGATGTCGAGAATGATCACCAAGACTATGGAACGTTGATCCAGCAGATGTTAGTCGAAAAATTCAACCCTCAACTCAAACTGTCTGATCGAACAGAAAGCACGGAAATTCCCCTCAACGGACAGAATCCAGTCATGCATTGAAATGCATCCCCACAGGTGGCAACAAATTAAATTAGGGTAATATATATCTGTAAAGGGAACCAGTCGGTTGACTAGTTATAAAATTCGAAGATTAAATGTGTACGTTGTAAATCACCACCACTTTTACTAGTAGGTATAATGTCGAGGACCCGATCGTTCTTTACACCCGTTTACTAGGTACATGAATAATAAAACGGTATGCAAAGGGTCCTAGGTAAGGAGGGCTTACCGAAATATCTTCATTTGAATTTCTAGAATGCCGAGTAAAATACTGAATCTTGTTATAATTTGATTCGGTCGGTATTAAGGAGTTGAATCGCCAAGTAATTGGGGTCTTCCTTCCAACAAGTTACAGAACCAGTTGGTTGCTTGCCAAATGAGGTAGGGGATTAAAATATGAATTCACTACGCGACCCCACAATATGAACACACTTTCGATTCGTTATCATTGTAGTTATTAAATCCACCTGGAAGAAGATTCCAAAACACGCTTGAGAACTTAACTCAGACCTGAATATTCAAATTATGTTGAATATTCCGATATTTACTTCATTTTCGGATTTTTCTCCCTCAAAAATCGAGCTGAGAATAAAGAAGAATTGAAATCCTACGTTTAACTGTTTTTATGGCGACTTGGGAGGAAATTCAGTAAATTTGTCGAGATATTTGCTGTATTACGTAACTTGAGGTAACTGCCATACGAAAAGCTAGTCAACCAAATACAGAGGTGAAAAAGATGAATCCTTATGTTCATGCTTTTTGAAAACGACATTTATTCGAAACAAAAAAAACCAAGTGTCAAATTCCTGTTGAGTTGGAACAAACCTTCAAATATAGAGCCGAATTCTGAGAATCATCTTTTTGGTATCAATATCTGCAAAAATAGGAAGGAACTGCTGAGCCTAACATCAAAATCTCAATGGAAATCTTTTCAGAAAGTGGGAAATAGGAGAGTCGATAAGAGTTATGAATATTACTCGTGGCCGAGCAAAATAGAACTGAAATAATCTCGAGGGGGCTTAGTGATTTTTTTTCAATGATAATGAAAAGGTCTATATACTTATCTTGATACTTATTTGACCTCTGCTGGATGCTTCTTCTGAAAATTCAAGCTTTGAAAATGTAATGGGAGGAAGATTGTGTCAAAACCGACCATTTTGGTGAGCCTCACAATGCCCTCGCTCAGGATATTGTCAGATTCTGACACATCGAACATCATATCGAATCTCAATATGAACATATTGAGGATATATAAAGGGGAGAAGGATATAAGTTTTCTGGTATATTAGGAATATATTTTTGGATCATACTTTTATAGATGCGGAAGTTCAAATTTCGATTTTTCACATGGAAATCCAGTATACATTTCCTAGCCTCATTGTAGGGAGCAAAGTCTTACTTATCCTCCCTATGGAGAAAAAGTAAAATTGGCATTTGATACGTCATCAATGAAATAACTTATACGGCATTGACTATATTTGATTAGGTATATAAGTATGAATTTCACCTTTCATTTCATAGAACACCTTATATTTTGCAAAATGGTGCAAATCAGTAAAGAAGTGAAGATATTTTCAAGAAGTGAATATATTGAAAAAATTTAAGTTGAACTTCAAATATTATAATAGACCTAAGTACAACTATACGCTATATTCATAATTCCGCAAAAATGTTCAGTGTTGATGGAACGAGCGTGATAGGTATAATGTGAAATTCAGTTGTTGGTTCGAATCCGGCGTCACGACCTCTTTTTTCTTCTTTTTTTTATTCTTTGTTTTGTAGGTTCTCCCTCCAATTCTGGGAATTTCAGGGGCATGCTATACTGTACTTACTTTTTAGTTTCAGTTCTTTATTGAATAAGAGTATAACACGGGAGTGAAGCACTTTGCTCCCTTGTTATACAAATAGCTATAACCTCGGATATAACGTTGTTGTTTTATATCAGAAACTATTCTAGAATCAATACTTCATGGAGCAACAACGAAAACGTAAATAGTACAAAGAACTTTTTATAAATAGTACTTCAAATCGAATGGCATTACAAAAAAAACACATGAGCAAAAAAGTTTTCGAAACTGATGGATATTGAACACATAATTATCGGGTTTCCTGTATCTGTACGTCTCTCACCAACAATGGGTTTACAAAACAGCGACCCGTGATTCGCTATACAGTAGTTTCTTTAAGCAGGATACTTAGATACTTGAGGAAGCAATTCGGTATTTCAATTTCATTGCCAGCACAACAGGAAATCAATCCACTTACGGGAAAATATATTTCTCAGACTATTGAACTAGCAATTTTGAATATGAACAAGATATCGATCAAAACGATAAAAGAGAAGGCACTGCCGTTCTTCGAACATAGAAATCACAACCATGAACCTCTGAACTAGAATCCACTCGAGCAACCATGATTGTAGCCGACAAAATTACACGTTTAATTTCTCTTCATTTTTAATTGGTTTTCAAATTTTTAACATTTTATTTGTTGTATTAACTCATTTCTCTTGTTCGGAATTTTCATCTCCGTTTTTGAATGATTAGTTTTTTAACATATTTCAATAGAGTAAATTGAATGAATGACATGTAACTTCGAATCAATAATACAAGGCATTGCCGACCACAAATAATATTTCTTGCGAATGATTTCACACTGAAGTTTCAAATGAAGCATACCTTGAGTTATACTTATGACACCGTTTATCTCTACTTACTCATCACCCTTTATTTCTGAGAAATTCAAAATTGCACTCGATGTTGTTCATTTCAATCTTCAAAAATGATGTTTTCTATAAAGTCATAATGCTTTTATTAACTGACTTCATGGGATAGCTACTCGAATTCAAACCATAGTCTGGATCATAACTGGGTAGAAGAGAAACCTTTTGATATTTTTTATTTTGTGGTTACCTCGGTGGTTACTTAGACTCTTCCGAACTATATCGATCGTGAAATTACAAATTCTAATGCAATTTCTTCAAATTGCCTGCATGGAGTTGGAATCCCAAATATCGAGGGCTATTTTGAATTCTTGCGGAATTTATTATTTCTTGTCTGATAAAAAGATGATGTTCCAATGAATACAGATGGTCTGATTATTAGTCTTATGATTCTTCGGATTATCCCTCGAATATTTGTGGTCTCGGTAGTGTAGTGGTTAGAATATCTGCCTATCAAGCGGAAGGCCGGGGTTCGAATCGTCGCCGGGCCACCGTGCTGGGTAATCGCACTTTAAAATGTAAGGCCACGTTGATCCATTGCTCGCACAAGTTTCGACTTCTAAGGGTTGACGTTCGTCAGATGGTTAACGGAACGAACAATTTTAGAACAACAAAAACAACAAAAAAAAAAGTATTTTTGTTCGATTTTTCGAAATGTCAGTAGGTAGGTAGTAATGTAGGAAATGGCAATTTTTAATGTGGGTAAAACAAAAAAGTTCAAATCATTCTGTTATCTAAAACTCTAGTTTGACTCAAAGTTGGACTTGATATGCCTAATTGGAACATTTTTTCACTCTCATTGAAAATCGAGTTAAAAATCGTTTTACTTTATATACACATCCAAGTATCATTCTCAAAAATGTAATTTCGTATATACCTTATTTATTTTATTTTGCTAATCCGTTTGAGTTTAGTTTGTTCAGCTCTCAATATTGTGAGTATTTCTGGTCTATGGGAGTAAGCTCGGGAAAGTGAAGTTGGCAAAAAAATTTGATAACAAAAACAAATTTTCTAGAATTGCAGTACCTGTAATTCAGAAACCAATCTCCTCCCGCATACCGAATGAAATCCATTAAAAATTCCCTCGACACTAAGTGAAAATTACAACCAATCTGCGAAAACAAATCGAAAAACACGTATTTCTTCTCTCTAACAGAGCACCAGATATAAATCATAATAACACGGCAACGTAAGATAGGAAAACACGAAGCTGGTACCAATTATTCTAGAGAAATTGTGTATATTCCTACGATCGGATGACGCTATTATTGAGTTATATAGGTATTATTTCTTTCTCTTTTGTTGGTTATTTTTTAATTTCGTAGATGCGAGAGGTGTACAAACAAGCCGTGTGAGATTTTATGGTCGGATTTACGACTGCAGATAACGAATATATGTATCCCTCTGTATAAATTGGTTTAAATCAATTTATTTTACGGCTGGAATACCTGTTATTTTCTCAATTAGAGTTAAATGGGCTGTATTTCTTTTGTGTTATTTACGAGAGGTTTGCAGATTCTCGGATTAGCTTGGGGCTTATTGCATGGTGCTCATTGATTTTTCCGGGAAGTTCAAATAGGTAATGATGGTAAGAAAGGTGGAAAAGTAGTTATAGAATTGAATGGTTTTTGCTCGGGTTTTTCAGAAATTGAAATGACTGAGTCTGGATAATAATGAATTCCTTGAAAAAGAAAAACATTTTAGCTCTGTCTGTTTCATTCAATTTTCGATGAATTTATTCCGTTCAATTCGACCTTGGAAACTGTTACATTACCAAAATTGAATAAATGATCAAGAATTTTTTCAAAACGATTACTAGACGTATTTGAAAAACATTAAAGCGTTAACAATACATCTGAGAATTTCGTTGTTACTGTCCTTATCTCTGAACAATTACATAAATATGTTCCAGGTGAAATATTCAAATTCATTTTCTTGCAAGGTTTTTCCGAGAGTTTCCCAACTATTTCTTGACGAGCACAAAATCTCAAATGGAGTAAGCGACAAACAGTGAGGTTTATAAGAATCATTTTATTATGTTGGAAACATTGGGCGCGTTCAGCCACGCTAGCGCAAAGTTAGCGCTGGCAGCGGCGCTCTATGAAAGCGCTAGAAGGTGGCTGAACGTCTATGCTTTGATGCTCTCTGACAAACAGATCACATAACCTTCAAATTATATTTTTTTGATATAAAGCGCCTTGAATGGAAAACCTTATAACTTACTTAATCTTAGAAGAACTTGCGGATGATAATAATATTGTGGAATTAATTCCACCTGTATTTGAAAGACAAGAAGAAAATTTAGAAATATCAGCATTAGGAGAAGCAGAAAATCCTGTTAGAAATTTAAATTATTTCGAGGAAGTAATTCCAAGATACCCACCGCAAGACTTTTGTGAACATTTTAGAATGTCAAGAAATGTTATGGAAGTAAGTAACGAACAATTGAACAGAATCAGAAAGTATACATTTGAATTAATATTCATTGTAAGTATAGGAAAATATTGTTGGTATATTTCCACATATTATTTTTCCGCCAACATGGAATTCTACGGTTGTATAACTATTCTCCGCCATAATTAATCCTCAGGCCTCAGACACTAATAAAACCCAAATACAAAAATTGAACTTAGGTTAGGTTTAGGTTAGAATTGTTGGTTGTCGTTGACATATGGAACCGCTGACCAACTTAGCGGGAAATAAATTCGCTGGAAAAAATGGCGACCGCTAGAGCTAGCGCTGTCACTTAGCGATCAAATTCGTCCTCCGCTTACTTAGCGCTTGCCTAGCGCTAGCGCGGCTGAACGCGCCCATTATATTATTATTGACACTGAAGAGTTTGGAAATTCTTGGATCTTTGGCTTCAGTCGAAGCTTCAGTTTTCGGGAGGGGCTTTTTCTGGAGGCAACTCATTCCATGTAAATGAGAAAGTGAAGGGTGAAATAAATGAGAAAAATTTGGAAACGTTCCTTTCACAATATTTCAATTTTTCTAGTAGGAGGGGTCAGTATGGGACAAATACAACATTGTAAATCCCGAAGTATTTCCACTTTAAACTACCTACCGTCTGAATATTTGGATCAAGATTTGGATGGATAGATGGCATCTATCGTGAAAATTATGCCTGATGAATATAAAAGGAAGTTCATTATCGATGGTGTTGGGGTAGTTTTCTGCCTCGTCTCTCAGATGATAATAATGAAAGTGTAGTAATAATAGTAATAGTAACAGTCTTCATTGGAAAACAAAAATCGATAGTTTACCAAAATGCGAAGTTCAAATCTGAAGTGCAGAACACTACAGCTTTGTTCTTCCGCTCAACCTCAAATCAGGCTACCTTGATGTGTGAGGTGAGGTACTTACCTCAGTTTTCAATTATAATTCGAAAGGAAACATCGAGATGTGTCTTGTTGATCGTTGAATATTGTAATAATATCTCGTTTATCATAAGAATGATGGATCTCTCTGAATTGTTAGCTTCATTTGAATGACTAGCAAGCAAGCACTTTATTTGTTTTCTTGTGTTGATAAATTGGTTTTTGTTGATAATGGTGCATTCACATTCCGGTGAGCATAATTAGAACGTAAATTATTCATCATTTATCAATGGTGGAAGTCTAGACGAAATTGTGACATTACTTTGTCTTCACGAATTAACATCACTATCAATTTCTTCGTACATACAAACGAATTCGGAGTTCTTCATTTAAGTAGACATGAATTTTTTTTTGTTAGACAATGAAGATGTCTTGGACTAGTCAGTAGAAGGCACAAAACAGGTGGCTAATCTGAAAACAAATTAAACATCAAATACTAAATGACTATAATATTCCACCATTATATCTACAGAGGTACCTAATTGTAAAAATATTTGAGTTTTGAAAAAAATCTATGATGAAGTGAAATGCTTTTTTAAGAAGTTAATCTTCCAGATGTTTTTTGAAAGTGACTTAGAGCTACAAATCTTCAACAATTCTGGTAATTTGTTGAATGTCCTCACACCATTATCGATTGGAGACTTCAGAGAAATTCACCACAATTTTGCAATTTGGAATGTGTGAAACATTTCCACTACTGGTAAGTATTCACATCGGTATTCATTTAATGAATAATATTATTTTCCACGCATTTCCGCTTGTCAAACACTCTTAAATGTGAAGTTAGAGAATTTTGCGGACAAGGGTTGGCTAATGATGTTGGGTGCCGAAGCGCTCTGAGGCGTCTTAATGTTTCTAACCCTAGCGCATTTGCTATTTGTGAGGAATCAAGAAAAACCTACAGATAGATTGGTGTATTCGATCAAGATTTCCCACTTACCAATATTGGTATCTAGCCAACCAACAATAATTACCTATTGCACGGAGTAGTAAGAAAGTTTCTCCCCTACCGCGGATTATACTGGTAGTAGAAGCCTGAATCGAAGATAACACGATACCGTAGACCGCTTGGCCACCACCGAATGACATAATTTTTCTTCTGTTTGCTTTCTTCAGCTAGCTTGTCACCGATGTGTTTTCTTATTGTCCGAAACATTTTGTTGATTTTCCATCGAGGGACATTTCACTAACTGAAATTTGGAAACCCAATTTCCAAACGAGGGATTTCAGGTGGGATTTCTGGGTTTCAACTTGAATTGCAAAATTTCTGGTAAATGTTGTACGCCGAATTTCTGAACTGAAACACCCCTCCTGTTCTACTTGTATTTTTTATTGAACAACTTACAACAACAAAAACTGTATAACTTCAGTTATACAGAATATAATATGCAAAAAATATACATAACTCTACAATTACAAAAATATTGGACAATGATAAAATTATCTTATGAACATCCGAAAATAATGTTAATTACATAATAAAATATGTTTATACCCGAAGTGTCTTTGACGAAATAAATTTATGATATAGTTCAGTTTCAATTCGGTTTTCCTTCTATAAAACTCTGTTCCGTCCCATTCAAACGTAACAAAATCAAGTTCTTAATGGTAGATAACAAGATATATTGGTAATCACTCTTCACACATTGTACCTGTACCTGGCTGCTAACAAAGCAGTGACACGCAATAATAGCAGGTGAAGTGATTTACCCGGCAATTTTCCATTTCGAAAAGTTACAGTGTTCGAGCTTTGTTTTTCGACTGACGCCAAACTATAGACAGGGGGCGTGCCGCTATCCATTTCAGAGTCTCTACGACCTCACAAAGTACCATTTAGTACTACTAATTAATTCGAAACAAAAACAGAAGATCGCATTCGTAGATTGGTGACCGGGGCACTCTTTGATTTGCTCCGGAATACCGACTAGTTGTATCCTACAATTATTTTTGAGTGGTTTCGTTGATGTTTATCGAGGAAAATTGGTGAGGAGGCATGCCGAGTGAGTTACGAGGGTTGTCGGGATTGTTTTGAGGTTTGCCTTGTGCGAAGGTATGCTGTCCAACGTTATCTTAATGGAGTTTGAGCGAATGTTGAATGGTTTTTGTACATCACTTGATCCAGATAGGTACTCAGATCTATCGTGCGATAATGATATTTGGAGGAATATGTGCCAATACATTGAACAAACAGTGAGGGGTGTTTCACTTCTGATATGGTGTACACATTTCACGGGAGTGAAACACCCTTTGGTGAACAGGCTATTTCGATACAATTTCTGAAAATTATTAAACTGAGGTGCCGGAAACTAATAGTGAAATATCAATGTCGTTGCCGATAATTTTCCATTGCACTTACTCAAAATTCGATTACTCGTAAGAAAAATTGAGTTGGAATCAGTCAACTTCTGTCAAATTGTGACGGCCGTTGCCCAAAGTCTCACCCAGAGTAAATACCGGCAAAATAAACGTTTGTATTGCTAAATATTTCATGTCAATAAAGACACTGTGATATTGACGCCATCTCTTCACTTTCTTCATACGCGTTGAAACGCTGTCATTTTGAAACGACAATGTTCATTGGAATCATATAATGTTCACGGTTGCATATTTGGTATACTATGGCTGCGAAATGTTTTCGGCACATCGAGATTATCATGCCTCGGCCTTCATTATACAAAAAACTATTTCATTCGTATGATTCTGAGAAACTGGTCATATTCGATCCAAACCGAGAGGTGTTTCACTTCGGAAATACGGTGTACAAAATTCACTATAAATCTTGATGAATTCCAGAAATCCCACCTGAAATCTTCGAACAAATCCTGATATCCATTAGAAATCCTGATTCGTCGTACTTACACATTTTACAGAAGTGAAACATCCCTCCATTCAAAACTGGAGTGTTTTTGATTTCGAGAAGGTACACATTTTCATCATATCCCTCGTTTATGTGATAAAAATATGGGGTCAAATCAGAAGCCTTGCAGCATTCCACTTGTATCACCAGTGAAAGTGTTGGAGGATAAAGTGATTCGTCAATATCACTCTGAGCTACTCTGAATATCCTTCAGAAGAATGGAAACAGACCATAGTTTTTTCAAATACCGAGTAAGGGTAAGCGTCCATAGGTACGCATCGTACGTATCGTACGGATCGTACGAAACGGATTTTAGAATTATTAGTATAGTAAGTTATACATATGCGTCCACTGACCGGCAGTGGACGGATCGCACGTATTGGTCCGTCGGTAATGCCGATGAAATTGATCGAAGGGGCAACTTTTCCGACTGGTGGGAATGACGTCATGCGGATTGCCGATAAGTGGACGCATGTCACAATAGGTAGTCACTGGTCGCCTCAACGATCATTTGAATTTTGTTACATTTCGACACTAAGTACACACACGTGCTTTAATTATATTTGTTATTACGCATATCATGGAGCAAATCAGTGAATAGTGTATGATATTCTCCAAATTGTGATCTTTTTTTGAATATGTCATGTATCCACAATCTATGTCTTCTCTTATTTCCCCTCCTTTCTTCTTCATCTAATAACAAAGCAATAATGACAAGTTCTTCATCACTTTCCATGATCGGAAACATTACACACTGTAATGTTTCCGATCACTACGAAAATGCGAATGTTACTTAAAAGCCGACCGTCGCATTGGCAATCCGATCGCTACGGATACAGTGGACGCACTACCACAAATCGATCCGTTTTATACGATCCGTACGATGCGTACCTATGGACGCTTACCTTAAAACACCAATACTTATAGGCTTCGAAAACGTCAGTTTGTTGAAGAAATTAAAAAATATTTTCTCTTCAATGAACCATTTATAATGAAATGAATTTCTATGCAATCTTTGAGTACAAAATATTATTATCTGATTACGTCAGCAAAATATTTCGGTCACTCTCTCTTGAGGTTGATTAGAGAATTTCGTAGAGTTTCTCGTTGAAACGTGCTGAGACATTTCTATAAGAGTGTGAGTACGTCATCAAAACATTTTTTCACTGGATTCTCATTATTCATTCAGTAGTAAACACATTTATCTTTACAACTACTTCATTTCACTAATTAGGAATGGAAACAATCCAACCACTATCTAATTATTAATTGAATATCTGTATCAATAAGCGATGAGATAGCAAGTGACCTTCCATTATAATTCGATACGGGATTGTTACAGTATTATCATCAAAAAGATACCAAAAATAATTTGCTTACTTGGTTGGTATCCAGTTCATGATATAGTGTATGTGATAAATTAGTAGTTTGTACTACAAGAGTGGATATGGCCAATATCTGTTCGAGTTGTACAGTTGATTTTTTCTTCGACCTGGTGAATATTGCAGAACTCTCTTTCAAGTATCACATTGATACTCAATTTTGGATCTAGAATATTCTTTCGATATTTATGAAAAACTCATTAGGGAAGAAATTCAATTGAGGTCGATAATGAACGATACAAATTAAATAAGTAATGTCAATTAAAAAAAACAAAAACAAAAAATGGGTGTTGGTAAGACTCGAACCCACGACTATCGTCTTCGAGGGCTACCGCGCAAACCACATAAGCCACTGGACCATATAGTTTCAGTTAAAATTATTGACGTAAAAAAAGTCCTTCAATTCTACAAAAAAAAAACTTCAATTGTGACATTTGAAACTGAACTCAATACACTAGAAATTATTCCAGATATAAGTTCATTTATTTATGCTCAAATGAAACAATTTGGATTTCGTGTTTGTGGGACGTTGTAGGGTAGGTGGACAGATTAGAATTGTGACGTTTTTACAAGGTTGTCCCTGGTAACCAAGTATTTTGTTTGTGTGATTCCTTGTGGCATTCATATCCTACCTCGTGTGGATATAAAATCATATCCATTCAATCGACTGGAATCGCCTACCTATCCGTTTAGTAAACTATAGAGAAATCACCATATTTACGGGTGGGAGTAAAAAAAATATTATGCATACTATTATTATATCTCGTTGATTGGAGGACTTTCAGAAAATGTATTGTTCTCCATACCTGACTTACTTATCTGCAGTTCACTTAATTATACTCAGAATTATGTAAGATCATTTATATTTCATCCGAGATTTCATCAGAGAGAAAAAAATCTCACGATAAATATTTTTCTGATAAGGTAGGTAAATGCCAGTGAATCGATACCAAACATTCTTCGAAATTGATTTATATTTTAGTTTGGAGCTCGTTACAATCGCTGTTCCACGGGGATCTTTCTTAGCTCAAGTAATAATTGTTGCTTTACTTGGATTCACCTTTAGAAGGTAAGGCCAAGTTGATCCATTGCTCGCATAAGTTTCGACTTGATGGTTGACGTTCGTAGGGGGGCGTCAACTGGTTAACGGGAAAACCCATAGTCATGGAAACGTTATCAGCTCTTTCATGATCTTAGATATTGATTCTTCAAAGAAATTAAAAAAAGTTATAATAATATGATAGAAGATATGATTCACACATTTTGTCCTTCTTCTCCGACTCGAAAGAGGCCAAAAAGTAGTTCATTCTCTCCACAAAAATATACAAGTTCCTGAATACACTCGATGAACCTATTACACAGTACAACTTGAATTTTCGTTTTCTTCCAAAAATGAATATTGCGAGATTTTTCTCGAGATTTTTCTCATTGAAGAATGAATATGATATATTGAACTTTGATTATCAGAAAAAAAAGTAGCAAGGGATTATCTTTCTAGACCTAGTAAACGGGTTGATTACCCATTTGGTATCGGAGACATTGGCCCTTATCAGTGTGATTAACGCTATCTTATATTTTCAGCCATTCTTGAAATCAATAGGCATCTACCGAGGCATCTACCCATTTACAAACAATAAAGGATTCTATTCAAGTATTCGCAATTAACACCATGAAAATAGTCATCATTTCGAATCGGTTGATGAATGAATAATACTATTTCAGGTAGTTTGGATATTATCTCTCAGCGATTCATAATGCATATCTCGAGACATATCCATCCATATATCCAGGAAAAAAATTTTTATACGTCGTTATACCTATATTCTACAATCGTTGATGGGTTTTCCAATTGTACGTTTTATCCGCCACTGTCTCCATCTGTTCCTAGAAGATTTTAATCAAACACTGTATTAATCTCGATTAAAACGGTAGTTCGGAACCATATAATATTATATAATGAACAATTAAAAGCTTGCAGCTCCTCATATCTTGCAGCGCAACTTGATATTGCTTCATTATGAAGACAGACAATATTGAAGCTGAGGAAATGATAAGAGTGAGAGAACTGTTGCCGAAAATAGATTCGGGTTTGTATGGAGAAGGCTCGAATAAGCGTATTTATAACTTACACACAATTTCAGACGTTTCGCATAGTTACAGTTAAGACTCGTGTTCAGGAATGAATAATTCTATAAATGATTGTTTTTCGTTTCATCGATATCAAATCTCTTCCATATTCACTAAAACTCAACTCAAGTAGTATAAGTTATGAATAAATGTCCTCGTGTCTTTTTTGGCTGTAATATTTTGTAATCCGATTTCTCATTCAGGTAAACCACATATTTGAATTATTCCGAAGGTAGAAACGGTTCTGGGGAAAATTATATTGATATAATATTATCTGTATTTCAAGATACATGGATGTACCCTTCTAACTGTGACAGCAGGTACGACACTCCATACCATTTTCATAATTTTTATCGGTCGTTATTGGATACTTTCCGAAGAGGTACGAACGCCTTTATGAGATTGAAATTCTTGTTTGAATTGCTCGAATGAAGTTCGCAACTTATATGATAGATTCCGAATTGAAACCAGATGTAAAAACACGATCATACGATAAAGGTACGCGTCCATAGGTATGCATCGTACGTATCGTACGGACCGTATAAAGGTAAGCGTCCATAGGTACGCATCGTACGTATCGTACGGATCGTATGAAACGGATTTTAGAATTATTAGTATAGTAAGTTATGCATATGCGTCCACTGACCGGCAGCGGACGGATCGCACGTATCGGTCCGTCGGTAATGCCGATGAAATTGATCGAAGGGGCAACTTTTCCGACTGGTGCGGATGACGTCATGCGGATTGCCGATAAATGGACGCATGTTGCAATAGGTAGTCACTGCTAGCCTCACAGATCATTTGAATTTTGTTACATTTCGACACTAAGTACATACACGTGCCTCAATTATAATTGGTATTACGCATATCATGGACATTGCAAGACTAATCACAATTGTACAAGAGTACGAAGAGTTGTACATTTTAAAACACCCTCATTATTCGAATCAACAAAGACGAGATAATATTTGGAAAGAAATTGGAAAAAGATTGAATCAAACTGGTAAGTTTATTCATATTTCAATATATGTAAGGTACAAAATTTAGGTACAAAATATTCAGTTAACTGTATCATAGAGTCACGTGAACCTCCTTCCAGCTCGAACTCTCCTTAATTGCCATTCTACTGACCCTTCTGCTGAATTGAAATAATTTTTGTTCTATATGAAAAAAATCCTCACAAAATCCTCACATTTTATCAAATCCTCACAAAATACCCGCACGATTCGAAATTCCGCACAATGTGCGGGATTCCGCACACATTGGCATCACTGTTCACAACGAAAATGCGAATGTTACTTACAAGCCGACCGTCGCATCGGCAATCCGATCGCTACGGATACAGTGGACGCACTACCACAAATCAATCCGTTTCATACGATCCGTACGATACGTACGATGCGTACCTATGGACGCTTACCTTAAAACGGATCGATTTGTGGTAGTGCGTCCACTGTATCCGTAGCGATCGGATTGCCGATGCGACGGTCGGCTTTTAAGTAACATGCGCATTTTGGTTGTGAGTGGACGATCGGAAACATTACAGTGTGTAATGTTTCCGATCATGGAAAGTGATAAGAACTTGTCATTATTGCTTTGTTATTAGATGAAGAAGAAAGGAGAGGAAATAAGAGAAGACATAGAATGTGGATACATGACATATTCAAAAAAAGATCACAATTTGGAGAATATCATACACTATTCACTGATTTGCTCCATGATATTGTTCGTTGTTCGAATTGTTCGTAATAACAATTATAATTAAGGCACGTGTGTGTACTTAGTGTCGAAATGTAACAAAATTCAAATGATCTGTGAGGCGACCAGTGACTACCTATTGTGACATGCGTCCACTTATCGGCAATCCGCATGACGTCATCCGCACCAGTCGGAAAAGTTGCCCCTTCGATCAAATTCATCGGCATTACCGACGGCACGATACGTGCGATCCGTCCGCTGCCGGTCAGTGGACGCATATGCATAACTCACTATACTAATAATTCTAAAATCCGTTTCATACGATCCGTACGATGCGTACCTATGGACGCGTACCTTAAAGGTAAGCGTCCATAGGTATGCATCGTACGGATCGTATAAAACGGATCGATTTGTGGTAGTGCGTCCACTGTAACCGTAGCGATCGGATTGCCGATGCGATGGTCGGCTTTTAAGTAACATTCGCATTTTCGTTGTAAGTGGACGATCGAAAACATTACAGTGTTTAATGTTTCCGATCATGGAAAGTGATGAAGAACTTGTCATTATTGCTTTGTTATCAGATGAAGAAGAAATGAGAGGAAATAAGAGAAGACATAGAATGTGGATATATGACATATTCAAAAAAAGATCACAATTTGGAGAATATCATACACTGTTCACTGATTTGCTCAACGACGACGTAAAATTATTCCAATATTTTCATATGTCTCATGCGTCCACTTATCGGCAATCCGCATGACGTCATCCGCACCAGTCGGAAAAGTTGTCCCTTCGATCAATTTCATCGGCATTACCGACGGACCGATACGTGCGATCCGTCCGCTGCCGGTCAGTGGACGCATATGTATAACTTACTATACTAATAATTCTAAAATCCGTTTCATACGATCCGTACGATGCGTACCTATGGACGCGTACCTTAAGGCTGCTGTCGCCGTCAAGAATGTTTCAGGCGGGGCGCCTCTATTATTGCATATCGAAATAAATATATTGACTCAAATGAAGAAGTTTGTTGGCAGACAATGGAAACATTTCATCAACATACTATCACGATGAATAAGTCGAAGTTTACGCAGTTTTTGTTGCATATTGCCGGGCATATTACAGTGATTGTAGCCTACAATCACTTAAGGAAATGAATTGTACAAGAATGCCGGAGTTTTTTTCTTATAAGTATAAATTAAGTCATGAATGTCATGCTGATAGTCGATTGGTATCCAAGTGGGCTCGGGTTGGATCCTCAGTCACACCAGAATATGTTCTGGCTAGCTTAATGCAACAGGCAATTGTTGAATGGTGTTGGTTCGGACTTCCATTGAAAATATCATTAACTCTATTGAAACCTGTTACTAAGCAAAGTAGGCTCGAAAGAAGGCAAAAAAAACTTATATAGAAAATACGAATTCAATAAGGCAATCAAATCCAAACAAAATGGTTGAGATGGAATTGTTGGTCCAAAAATGAAATTAAAGGTTTGATTGGTCGAAGAAAATGGTATTGCGACAAAATATTGAGATATCGATAGTAGTGTAATTTTTTTAATAAATGAAATATATGAAGTAATATTAACAGATGTTGAAACCAAGTTTCAAGTTTAGTATATTCACCACGTTTTGATCGCTGGTATCCACAATCGTATATAAGTTATTTTTGTTTATTAGTAATAGGTTTAAATAGAGTTAGTAATATCGACAATGGAAGTCCGAACCAACAACACTCAGCCAGGAACATTGTCAACCACATTCGAATAAAGGCCATTGTTGGTTGCCTAGGTACAGCTTATCCACTCCATCTTGGTACTGAACTAATGACGAATATTATGCTCAGCAATCTCTGTGGACTATAGTAAGATAAACAACTATTATATGTGTTCACTGCATTCAAATTCATTCCTAGTAGGTGTTTTTTCTTTCGTTATGATCTGCACTACCAGTGGAAAAGTTGCTGAGTTTGTGCCCGGATGGATTGGATAAGCTGTACCAATATTGGTGAGTTAGGTCTGTAGACCAAAAAAAGCTCGCTTCAGAGCGCTAGGTACTGAAAAACATTACCTCTCTCTTGTCCGCACAAGGCACTGGGGCATCTCGTTGAGTGTTGGGAAAAGGAGAGGATAAGAAAAAATTATTTGCCAAATACTGTCCCGAAGAACACTTGAGGTTTCTAAAAATTTTATCGAAAGGCTATAAATTTGTGAGAAATTTCGATTAATCATGAAAGTATTACCTATCCCTGTTATATAAGGCTTTTTTGAGATGAAATAATCTCCAATTCGGGTGAGTATTCGGAAGACATTTAATTTTTATTGATTTGAATAATACACTTAGTTTCGATTGAAAAATGTTGATGTGAATGGCTCAAAATGGAAATATGTATTCGACGAAATTTCCAGTTTTCTCTACCAATGGTGACTACGAGTGACTATATTTTAAGAAACAGTCTCAGCAAAATGAAAAAATTCTTTGTCGCGTCGTTTCGTGTCGCGTACAATTGCTCGCAGTTGAAAACCGTCAACGTTCATGATAATTTCCCGATTTCATTGAGATTAAAGCGTTTTTTTCTCTCTACTAAGGTGTTTGAATTAATAATCAGAATAAATACAACACGGAAAGTAAATTAGCTTCGAGATAAGGAACGTTACTGCAGTGTTATTCTCTAACTAGAGAAATTAATGAACTATAGATTGATATAGATATCCCGTCGAAACACATCTGTACAAGGTCTTTGGGAGTTCGATATCAGATTAATAAACTTTTAATTTGATTCGTGAATCAGTGGCGTAGTAGATGGCTATGATTAAATCGGCATTTTGAATGATGATTAGTCTTTTTTTTATACCTGATCACAACCGGTAGGTATTGTATGCTCCCAACGTTGAGTTGCATCTGAACCTGTAGAAGGATAAGAATGATTCAAGGAAGAAAACAGTGAAACAGTGTTTTCTCGGTTGTGCTTGATTTGTGAATGGAACATATTCACATTGTTACCCTATTGGGAAGTTACGGAATTCAGTAGACTAGAATATGAGTTATAAATACTTCTCTCAAGAATCAAATGATCAACATGAGTGTTTCAGAGCGTTCTATACTTTCGAAAAAATATGTTCTTGAATAACGCCACTGAGGAAGGAATCAGTCTCCACTGATATTAATATACTGCCTAGTGGGTACATTTGAGTATGTAGTTATATATACTGACTTGAGAAGGAACTGGAATCACAGTTTCAATCGATGTGTGCTTTCAAATCAATCGTTATGCATGTCTTCAATTCAAAATGTATCCCACATCTCAGTGGTTAAAATGCATTAGACCAGGCATTTTTTCTACGGTGCCATCCAACTTTTCAATTTGAATCAATGCTCAGAAATTCCTTCAGTTCAAATTAGGTAAGTACCTACCTACTTATAGCCAACTGCTTCTCGGACAGTTAGTATTTTTATTGTTTTTTTTTTCAGTTTCATGATTCATTTCCGTTATGATTTTTCAATTCATAGAATATGCCACGAATAAACTATTTTGTACTGATTTCAACCCTCGTTTCAACCCCACACCTCGCCATGTGTAGATATATATAAATATTCTGCAATTTACTTTTCCTATTGTGATTTACTCAATATTGTTATCTTATTGCGTATATGTTTTTTTCGTACCTAATTGAGAAAAAAAAACTGATTTGATTACTTATCTGTTCGAAAGTTGCAATCAGACATGACGGTAAAATGGCATGTGATACCTGCATTCTAATTCTAATTCTAATCAGTCGGATCACGAAACACCAACCTTGATCGTACAAGACGACAACACGGGTTCTGGGGTAGAGGTATATTATAATAACGTCCTTGACTGGAGCATACGCATCATTATTCTGTTCTATATTAGATCCACCTTCCTAGAAATTGCTTGCCGTCTGAAAATTTAATGAGGTAGTTCTTGTTATCCCTGATATTAGACAGGTGTTTTTAATTTTGGTAATCGCATCCTACACTTCCATGTTTTCAACCAATTATTTCCTAATGATCTCGAAATAATTACACCAATCTCCTACATCTGGGCTAATTAGCTCCAGTATAATATGATGAACTTTGTTAATTAGTGAAGTATTTTTTGGAGGTGGATCTCGTTTTGGGAGAGTTTTAATTAACGGATTCCCACAAAAAATCAATTAATTCCATCGAGATGAAAATGTTTTCGATTTACTTTCTGATTATTGTTGTCGTACTTTGTGAGTGGGTAAGCTAGCGTCTAGATTATTATTTTCGTCTATCAGATATATTGATCATTACAGTTCATCTTTCATTATGAATTGGTTGGTGAGTTTGGTAAGATGCTTGTTGTGATAGTGTTCTTTGGAAAAAATAATCTACGAGAGAATAGATCAGTAGTAATAATCATGAATAAGAATCACTATGACGTGGAACTAATATCTTCTGAAGATATCCATTCAGTTCATTTGTACAAATGTAAAAATGAACAGAAAGTTCACCTACTGCAATTTATTTTGAGTTTCAATGTCTTGAACCGACTTGTGTCTATAACACAATTTGAATTGAGTATAATCTACCCGAGAATCTTTCTCTATCTTCTATATATCCCTATCTGGTATCAGAAATTTTTGACTGCGATCTCACCGTTCTTTAACTCGAGAGGAAAGTGAGTTAAAAATAGTACCTCTACTCTTTAGTTTCCCTCACAGATTCTGTTGGACATAATGAATATTCTGAGAAGGAATCCAGGACAAAGGTTGATTCTTTGAAAACCGAAGATACAAGTGAAAAACGAGTTCCGGACGGAGTTCGTAGGTATGAACATCATGCCTTTGTCAAGATGGATATATTCGGTGCAGTGGAGGGTCGAAAAGACCCACCCACGTCATCCTAACCTAACTTATCCCTCGACTTATCCCGAGGTATTTACAATGTATATCAAGTTAGCAAGACACTTTTCGAAATATGGAAAACTAATGATCCAATAATTTGGTGCTATTTTGTTGCTAATTAGTTGCGGAAGAAAATAATTTTTCGCTCTTTAAAAAAAAAATACATGATGTCTCGCTAACCTGACATCAAGTTAGCAATACAACTTTTTGATTATTGAGTTTTTCATAATTTTGACTAGACCATTAGATTCCTCTAATTATTCGCTAATTAGTTGCTGAAAAAAAATATGCTCCTTTTTTAAAAAAAAAACATGATGTCCCGCTAACTTGAAGTCAAGAAGTTAGCAATACAACTTTTTTATTATTGAGTTTTTCATAATTTTGACTAGACCATTGAATTCCTCTAATTATTCGCTAATTACTTGCGGAGGAAGATCTTTCATTTTATTTTTGTTTGATAAAATATGTGATGTCCCGCTAACATGACGTCAAGTTAGCAATACAACTTTTTTATTATTGAGTTTTTCATAATTTTGACTAGATTAGATTCTTCTAATTATTCGCTAAATAGTTGCGGAAGAAAACTTTTTTTTTAAATACATGATGTCTCGCTAACTTGACGTCGAGTTTGCGATACTTTTTTATTATTATTATTATAAGGTTGCATCACCAGATGATTATTTGAAACTGTTTCATTCATCTGTTGATGATTTGTTGATCGTTAAACAATCTGGGTTCGTTCGAGAATGTACATTATCAGTTTGTATTCAGAACCATCTTTTTCTTTATAAATGATTTGATATCGCTTGAATGCTTCGTTCCATACGCCAATGAAATGACGGGATGATTCTTTTTTTCACTCCATATCAAAAATTATGTCTCGGAGGCTTGAATAATGAGAAGTGGTTTCATGTTTTTGTGATAACTCCTAATGAGAATAATGCAAATGATGTCCAAGATGGCAATGATGTTGAAATAATTTGAATATATATTGAAAGTAATCATTACCATAGTTTACTGAAAATTAATTTCGTGCAGTTGATTTTTCATTCGATATAAATCCTGATGAATTATAATAAATATTGTGTTCAAGGTTGTCTCTGACCTTGTCTCGAAATGTTAACAATTTCTCTAGATCATTATTTTAATTCAATGAGTTGGTCCATAATGACCAGTGGGTGGTATTGAAACTTAACGGTTTGTTTTCTGAGAAATGATATCGCTGAGGAACTATTAACATCACAGTTTCCGTCACGAAAGGTCAACTGGTGACCTGTTTAATAGCGTGTCGAGTATATATCATCTATCCATCGAGTAATATCACACAATAAGTTATCTTCAAATGTTACCAAGGATTCCCCTTCAATCTATCATCACTGTGAACTTTGTTAACAAGTTCGCTAACTGACAGACCTCTAGTCTTTCATAGTAATTTTTTATGACAATCAGACTTGTTTCCACTCCGTATTAATAAAATCATCTAACGAGCAGAGCATTTTGTTCTCCTAACCTCCGATATATCTACTTGTTATACTGGAAACCATCAGGGAAGAACAAGAATATGAATGAATATGGACTGGGTTTGCTGATAAACATTCAATCATACGTCATCTGACCTGTCCTGGACTACAGTTTCTGTATGAGGTTTAGGTCGAGAAAAGCCGAGAGAAGCACATATTGCGGGCACTGTTCTGTAGCCTTCGACCCATTTTGGGACCTATCCCACAGAGAAGCGGTCAACTCAGCTTATCCCTGTGTTTGGATTCTTTTACCACAGAGGAGACTTTGGATGGGGAGGAGAAGCAGAATTTGAGATCGTTGTTGATCCACAAGTTTCCCGGGTGTTGGTGATCCATCTGAAACGTTTTTCTCCAGCCGAAACGTTCAGAGAAAAATTGACTGTCACCATCGATTTTCCGTTGGAAACTCTGGACACGAGCAACTATGCGACATTCAATGTAGCCCCTTGCCGCTACAACCTCTACGCGCTCTCCAACCATAGCGGCCACTACACGGCTCACTGCCGACACCCTTACGCGGAAACGTGGCACAAATACAACTATTCCTTTGTGTCACCGATTTCCTCGAAATCTCTCGTAAGTGTCGAGGCGTACGCTCTATTTTGATTTTATGAACAGAAATGCACTCAAGCACACACCTTTGAGTTGGTGGTAGGAACACTGCCGTGAGAAATCGTGTCTTGTCCACTTGAAAAGGAAACCCCGAAATAAATTAGTTGGCAATGTTTCGTAGTATTATCAAGAGTTGATAACTCGGTTGATAACAACTCTATATTGAATCTACTTGATTTCATATAGAAAGTTTTCAATTCTCACCTATTGTAACGTACTCATTATTGTTATCACGTTCTAAGCATAAAATCAGTCCTTAGTGTTTTATGAAGACCACGAGGGGGACCCAGCTGTGGGACTTATTTACGAGATGAGTTTCTCCAGAGACTCTCCCACACTCATATTTCTTTCCCTTGATCTATAGGCGGTTTTCTGGCAAGCACCCACCTCCTACCCCATTTTCTATTCATTTCAATTGAAAAAAAAATGTTCAAGTAGTTTTTCCATTGCTCGAATGTTGTCTGCTCTGGGATACCAACGCTATTATAACTGGATTTTGCAATCCGAAACTGACATATTGAATGTGTTGATTGTTCTGTGGCATATTTGAAACGCCAATAATTGTTTCATGTATTGCATATATGATTGGATCACGCTACTCGAGGCAAAAGTAAATACCACAATGCAACATCTGGTTATGGTCAGTTGGTAACGATCCTATTAAAAGTCCAATACTTAATGAGCTGTAATCGGTCTCCACGTATGATTTCTCATTACATCCCGTTGAGAGTGTAGGCTATTAAATGTGTAGTGATTTATTCAAATTGGGTTCTTTCCAGTTGATTGTATTTTCGCTATAAGACTTGGTGAATAATTTACGACTTTGTGTTATCTGGTAACTCCCACAGCCGATTACTGTACACAGAATTGTTAATGTATATGTATTATTTTCACCACATAACTGTACTGAACTAATTTTCTACATCTATACATTGTCACTCCAATATTTATACTCTATCATATATTCTTTTTTTGAAGCTAATCTCTACCATTCCACTCAAGTTATTTCTCCTAAGGAAGGAAATGTACTCGAAAATGAAGTTTTTCGGGAGAGCTTGACTAAACGACAAAAAGTTTCATCAAAACCAATATAAGACTGCAACTCTATGATTCAATCCTTCTATACTTCTATAAAAAAAAAAATTTTTTTTGTTTTTTTTGGGTTTTTTTTTTTTTTTTTTTTTTTCCCCTTCCTCCCTCTCCCCTTTTTTTTTTTTATTTTTCTTTTTTTTTTCTCTTTTCCCTCTTTTTTTTTTTTTTTTTCTTCTGTTAATACTTTTTTCTCTCTTTGTTGTTCTCTTTTTTTTTTTCCTTTTTTTCTTTTCCTTTTCTCTTTTTTGTCGTTGGGGGGGGGGGGGTGGGGGTTGGGGGTTGTGGCCGACACCCATCAGAAAACAAATACTCCCCTGGCTATTACCAGGAAAGGCATTGTATTATAGCCGACCGGTGCCAGTGCAGAAAATCCCGCACAAGCTACAAGCTTCTGGCGATAAAAATAAAATTAAGGAATTAATTTTTAATTACTGGCACGGGCAAACCTGCAGACCGGTTTCGAGTTTCGTGCTTTTTGGCCACTCGTCAGTAGTTTCCATCATCAATAAAGCTGATGCGAACGACAAGCAAATTCAGCCGTCATCTTCCGACTCAATATTTGCGGAGAATTCGTGTTTTTTTAGAATCGGGTAAGGCTGAAATAAATACAAATTCAGGGTCATTTTTACTGTATGTAACAATGCACATATTGTTAGATCTTCATAACTTATGGTATTAAGAGTTTGAGTCTCCGATCAGATCCAGTAGATGATATTTTTCTCACGATAAAAATTAGTACTTTATAGAAATAATATTAATTTTCTCACATATGTTTTTGGCTCATGTTGACCACGATTTTCCATCTTTTTTCATCAATGGCTCATTACTCTAATCGACACTTCTCTCAAATGTTCCGCCAAACAAATATTCCGATGTCCAATTTCTATTGATCAGAATTGGACTTAAAAACCAATTACCTCCCCCTATGACTAACATAATTAGTGTTCCCTTCTTTCCGGGAGAAAAATCACCCCACTTGATAGAATGATTACTCTCCACCCCTTGGTCCTACAATAATTTCGTGCGTCCCTCCTCACCGCTCGTTTTGATTGTGACACGGTAAAGCAATATTGCTTATAATAAAATAACGGACGATTTAGGGCAGCCACTCGCAAGGGACATATGCAAAGGGTGCGGCGAGAGTGTCGAGATTTGAATATATGCGACTTTGCTCGAGATACTCTGGTAGCACTGAATGAGGAGGGGAGAATGTGGAACAATTAGTCTCTGGATTTTGGTAAAAATGTAGGGAAAGTGATGGTAAATAAAAAATGTGTAACAGATTTCCCTCTTATCAGGTATTTTTTCATCTTCTGATACCTAATTAGGTCGATACTTTCATTCACATTCAAACAAATACTATAAAACTGAAACTTTGTTTTTAATTTCATTTATTGCTTTTTCGATATGCCACCAAATTTCGAAAACAATCGAGTGGGTATGTGAGTGTAACCAAAAACTTATATTCGAATACTTTAGTAGTCCGAACTGAAATTCTTCCTGACTTAAGTAACATAATTTGTATAGTTATTTGAGCTATCCCTTTCTGAAATGGTTTCCGCATAATTCCAGTAAAAAAATTGGTAGCATTTCTATAAAAAATAACACCTTTCACTTGTTCTCAGTGTTCGTTGGGGGATTAGGTTATTTGCTCAAAACAGTAGCATATTGAGTTTGAAAAAAGCCTCTCGAGCTGCAAAGTCGTGATGGTGCTCGACCAAATGGGGTGACTTCGCCATAAATACTATTGAATCCATTGGTTTATAATGAATTATTGAAAGTGCGCGAACTAACAGACATCAGTAAGGTACTCACCCAGAAAAAGAACCAACAATCACTATTTATTAATTTATGAATTCATAGAAGCGTTTGAAAACAAAAACTACCGAATTGATGAAATCAATTCGTGATAGCCATATAAAGGTGCGTACCTCGGTGCGTACTCACTGAGCGAACGAAGGCCGAACGAACAGCGAACTTCGAACAACGAACGTTCTGAGTTCGTTCAGCAGCAAATCTTCGATTTCGTCAATTTCGTTTCGATGAAGCGAACTCCACATCGAATGCAGTGTTTAAAAAGTTCGCTATTCGCTGGGCATTTGGCTTCGATTTCATTTATTGCAAACATGTGAAGGATTCCATAACAATTCCTCCCATCTATAGGCTTCAATCAAATCTGAAGTAATTTCGTCGGTCCACTCCATTTTGTCTTGACTTGAAATGTTTGAAGTTGTTTAACATCTGAACATTTCAACGCAAATTCGACGTTCGGTTCGGAATGAAACTAGAAATCGCGAATCACGTCTACACCAAACAGGGAATCTCTTTCTGTACCGCTTTTCCAGCGGACCACGGCGAAGGCGAACCGAACGTAGAGTTGCCATTCGCTTATCCTTCGCTTCAACGTACACATTGACCAAATTCAAATCTAGAGCTCGCTGTTCGTTCGGCTTTCGTTCGCTCAGTGAGTACGCACCTTAAGCAATGACTTAAATAAAGTTCGACTGGCATCCACACCAGATTCTGCTCATTAGGATTACTGTCTAAAGTTTTTGAACATCTCTTGAAAAAGTGTACCTATGTAAATAGAGACATTGCAGCGAGCAATGTAGCGATATGGAGATACGGATATTGTCAAACTTTGTGCACGCATCAATGTAACCAACAGTTTTCATCCTTGCCACTGCCAAACATTACTCGCGCGCACCCTTTCATTTCCATCTGTCTGACAGACAACTCATTTATTCTTGTATTGAAAAACTGGCCCTTAGAGGAAAAAAATTGTTGTATTTTTTGTATTTTGTACAAGAATATATTTTCTATAAAATAATAGCAGAGCGCTTTCGACTAGAACAGTGATCATCAGTGCTCACTCCTCAGGTGTACAAGAACCACAACCATAAAAATACATGTGACTGAAGGGCATAGGTAAGTATTCAAAAATCTATTGGTAACATAAAAGTTTATTCCTGAATAGGATCGTCCGGCATATAATGTGATAAAATCTTCAGTCATGAAGGAGGTTAAAATGGCGTCAATTTTAACTTCAGTAGACTCCATGACTTCAGATTTTGTCACAATTTATTCCTGGTTCATCCTATTCAGGTATAAATTTTTGAATGCCTTTGAAAGATTTTCAAATACTCATGTCCTTCGGAGACATGTATTTTTATGGTTGTTGTTCTTGTACAACTGATGATTAAGCACTGATGATGACTGTTCCAGTCGAATGCGCTCCGCTACGATTATATAAAAATATTTCTGAACGAATTAAAAAAATAACTTTCTCTTAGATGTAGACATGTTTTCTAATTTTTTTCTGCTCCATTTGTTGAGTCGCGTTCTGCCTTATTTAAATTTGCCGACTGATGATAACCTGTATTGTTCGAGTCATCATACCCATATTATAGTTGGATGATTCACTATAGTATCAATATATATAAACTCATACAAACTCCATCGACTTCCATCGAATCCTTCACAACAGCCTCCCTAACTCCCTACGCCATACACCAAAACACATATTCGCGGGTCCCTCAACCCATAACGTGGCAAGTCTCTCCAAAAACTCCCACCCCGTCAATCATGAGCCAGGCACAGAACCACAGCGACAATATCCTCGTCTAAGCCAAGTATTATTATATTAGAATTTGCATTTCTCGAAATGCTTGCGTGCTTATACCAGATCCTTCACCATAATTCGTTACTGAATCTAAGTAGATATTTTCACTTAGGTGGAAAAGGAACAGGTAACGAATAATTCTAGGAAATGTATTCGTGTAATCAAACTGCTTCAAGAGCCGTATACTGGGCCTTTAAAAACGTAGTTTTCGAAGTGAAGGTTTTGACTGACTAGTAAATCCAATTAGGATATTGAAAGACAGTACAGCTTGTCAAATGAGTATAGGAAGCAATTTATTTTATATACTATATTATTCTTGTCGATACTTCAGGAATCACTTCCTATATTTGATAAGCTATATTTTTTCATCAATACGATACATGAATTGAAATTTTTTCCAAACCACATAAGAACCTACCTTTGTCATACAAATTGTTCTTGTTCTTAGATTTGTGTATCACCAACAGTTTGTGATTTCGATTTCTTTTGTTTCAGATAATTCGATCGGCTTCCCCAATCCAGCCGTCGCGAGTTTCTAGTCAGCAAAACGGACAGTGTCAGTTTTTTTCGGCAGACCCGCTAGCGCTGCAGCCAGCGCATCTCGGCCTTCAAACTGGCAGCCAGCGCTCTTGCCTCAATGAATCACTATCATCCTTACGGAGGACCGGAGCTCACATCTCCGCACCCCCCGTCACCGGACAACAACAACTATCACGGCCATCCGGGGGCACCTCCACCCCACGCGAGGATGCATCCCACCAACGGACACCCCATTGGAACGCTAGGTGAGAATAGTCATAGTTCAATCGCACACGATGGGTTTCCTCTTACCTACAAATACACAATTTAGAGTCAAATTCTTGGTTGGATCAACATTCGAATAGGCTCTTTTATCCATCAGCACCGTAATTCCTCATATATCATAGTAAATGATTTCAGAGAAATATACACTTCGGAAGATAATCTTTCTTCAGTAGTTCTGTTCAGTAAAAATGGTTTCCATTTGTTATCAAACCAGGAGATTTAAAGAAAAATCTTATCCAAGCGAATTGATAATCAGAACCATCAAGTCAGAGAAGGCACAAATCGGCGTTACAGATAATCATGTTCATAGCTTTTAGCTATTTAGTATTATAATATACGTCTTTAATGATCATACAAATGATACATTTCAAAGAAAGTGTATGAGATGGTTGGCGCCATTCAGCCAACGCTGTTCCTCCATGTAAATAACAGAGGTCAGCGAGTAATTAAAATTAGGGAGCTAGTCTGTAATTTAAAGAAAGTACAGAGAACTATGTACTCAAAAATGAAAATGTACAGTATCACATTCTAACAGGTGATATGAATATCCATGCACAAAATGAAGATTTAATAAATGACTATTTGAACATACTTAGCGAAGAAAATTATATATCTACAATCCACGTACCAACAAGGGAACAGGCATCTTCAACCTCTTGCATAGATCATATTTTTCTAAAAAGTCCTGCTCTAGACGTTGATAACGACTGCTTACCAAGTGTAATTGAATCCCACATGACCGACCATTATCCGATTATAATACATTCACCCATAAATAACAAAATCTCGATTAAATCAGACATGATAATAAAAAAAATATTAATTACGTCACCCTAAAAAATGACCTGAAAATAAAAAATTGGAAAGATTTATATGATATAACGGACACACTCGAAGCAACAAAATATTTCTTGAACACATTAACTGCGTCCATTAACAAAAACACAAAAATACTCAAACAAAAACATCGGGAAAGAAAACGTAGTCCTTGGATCACGAAAGGTTTAATAACATCAATCAATACGAGAGATCAGCTGCAGAAAAAATGTAAACAAAATCCAAATGATGAAAATATGAAACACGAATTCCAAAAATACAGAACCAATCTCAATAACTTGATAAAGTTCACTAAAATCAATTATTTCAAATCTGAAATAAATAAAAAACAGCATTCACCGAGAGCATTATGGAATACCGTCAAAATTCTCTGCAAAACTGATAACGAAGGAAAAAGAATCGAAAAAATAAATTTTGAGAATATGATAATAAATGATGAAACAGAGATGGCTTCTGTCTTCAATAATTACTATGCTAATGTTGGCAAAAACCATGCATCGAAAATCTTAAAACCCCCTACTCCTTGTCCTTCAAGAAAGTCCGAAAAACAATCTATTTTCTTAGAACCGACTGATGTAGTCGAAGTTAGTGCCATAATATACACCCTTCCCAATGGTAAAGCTCCTGGTCTAGATCACATAACTGCTGAAACTCTGAAAAAAAAATGTTATGTAATAGTTCAGCCTCTTGTCTATGTATTAAACAAAATAATATCGAATGGAAAGTGCCCTCCTGAGTTCAAGACTGCAGTTGTTATTCCTATTCACAAGGGCGGATTGGATTCAGGGAAGGTAAAAGCACATCAGATGCCATTTCCTTATTGACAAGTCAAATATATGAAAACATAAATAAGACTGATGCAACGCTTCATGTGTTTTTGCACCTCGCAAAGGCCTTTGATTCCATAAGCCAACCGCGATTAATGGAGGCTCTGGAAGACCTAGGAGTGAGGGATGTCGCTTATGAACTATTCAAAAGCTATCTCTATGATAGAAAACAAGTTGTTAGAGTGAACCAAAAAACTAGTGCCGAAACGATTATCGAGTACGGAGTTCCCCAAGGAACGGTACTTGGGCCCATACTTTTTTCTATATACCTAAATAACCTATTTACAAGGAATTCTTGCGAAAAAATCATAAGTTTTGCAGATGATACGGTAATTATTCACAAAGCCAAAAACTGGAGTGAACTCAATGAAAAGAGAGAATATGAATATGAATATGAATTATGCAAAAACAGTATTCATTCCGTTTGCTTGTAATACAACCTCATTGCCAGATTACTAATCACTTGAAGTAACTAATACAAACGGAATTCTTTGTCAAATTATCCGAAAAGAAAAATGTAGATATTTAGGAGTGATCATTGATCAGTGTTCAAAGTGGGATGCTCATATAAATTATGTAACAGGCACATTGAGAAATATCATTTACAAAATGAAAATTCTGAAGAAATATCTCGATTTGTCCCAAATGAGAATGAACTACTTTGCATTAGTCGAATCCCGTTTGAAGTATGGTATCCTTGGCTGGAGAGGAGTTGCCAAGTCACATTTAAAAAAATTAGAAACTGTTCAGATACGGATACTAAAAATAATATACGGCAAAGAAAATACCTATCCATCATCCCAACTATACAAAGAATGTAAGATATTAGATATAAGACAATTATTTTTCCTAGCTACAGTTATCTGGCAATACCAAAAAAAAAAAAGTAGTAGTACTTACGTTGACCATATGTATCTTACCAGATATAAAATGGACAGCAATTTGAAAACAAAATTTTCTGAGAAAACTATTGGTCAGAGATGCTTTACATACCTGTCACCAAGATTGTATAATACCCTTCCCTTCAATATCAAATCTGGAATATATTCATTGAAGCTTTTCAAGAAGAAGGTTGTTGGTATTTTGTTGGAGAAAAATAGGCTCGAAACTCATCATCTGATTGATCCAAGAAACTGATTTTATACTATCAATGTTCGAAATATCAATGTGTATTTTTGTTTCTTTTTTTTTGTTCCTCTACACTTGAGAATTTTCATTGTTGTAAAAAGTAGACGGAGAAAAAAAGATTTGCTGTATACGAACTAATATACTTTAAGTTTACTATAGGCGTTACTCGTAGCGAGTAAACGAAATTTTTCATATTATTACATGAATAAATTAGTACCACGCGCAATCTCTGATTTTTGTGGTTGACTGGTTTATTTACGTATTAAAGAAATTCCAAATTTACTCATTTTGTATACCTACCTTAATATTTGCTTATACGTCAATAAACATTATTATTATATAATTGAGGTGATTTCTGGAGGTGTGGCACGTTATCACCCATTTTCAATAATCGACGAGACAGCAAGCATGTAAAACAAATGCTTGTAGATCCACTACCAATTCACAAATTGTTGAAAAATAAATTTCCTAGAAATAATTCGTTGAATTTTGCTTCTGGGCAATTGAATGTAGTCATAAGATCGAATTTATGAGGTTATATGTTACATATCCTATCATTTTACAAAAACACTTCCGGAAGCGGCCACCATAAATTTGTAATACACGTAATACATAATGAAAGGTTTGAAATAGTGCGAGTGAAAAAGTAGTATTTTCCACTCCAGCTGTTAGGTGATGGCTCAGTTAGAATACACGTTACCTGATACAGCCAAGTGAATGCCTGTCAATGTGAAAAAAAAAATCTGGGGATAACTAGCGGGACAGAGGCAAGACACTGCCAGATACGAAGATATAACACCTCTTTAGAAAAGACATAACGGATTCAGCGCTTCGCAGGGACTATCGACAGGAAGTTTAAAGCGTAGCGCATGTCATATGTGACTGCGTCCTCATCAAGAATAAGCTGAATGCTCAACGAGTACCACTCGACTTGGTCGATATAAGAGGTACCAGATCCAGATCCCCTGTATTGCCAATTCCAGTAATAGGCCACTCAAAACTCAATTTCATAGCCTGTGACAAGTCGAAAACTGCTTGATTTTCTATTTCCCGTTTACAGGCCACCCGAGCGGCCCCCACGACCAGCACCCGCACAACCACCACCAGCATCCGGCGTTCAGCAGCGCCGGCCCCCCATCGGACAGCCCCCACCACCCGCACCACGGCCAGTCGATAACAAACAACAACAACAATAATAATAACAACAACACAGTGAAAGTATGCGCGGGGTGCGGCGGTAAAATTGTCGAACGGTTTCTACTGCACGCATTGGACCGCTATTGGCACAACGGTTGCCTCAAGTGTTCGTGTTGTGCGGCCATGTTGGCCGATTTGGGCACGTCGTGTTTCACAAAAGGAGGGATGATACTCTGCAAACAGGACTATATGAGGTAAGTTCACAACCCGTCACGTTTTTGGTCGATCCAACAAAAAGGTTCTGTTTGGGTGAATAGACGCTTGCTTGCGTCGAGTAATGTTTTGTTGAATCAAGTTAGAACATGTTCTGTAGAAACAAAACAAAGGCGTGCCAAACTGAACCATCTATTTGTTAGGATTACTTAATCAATTTTATGTTTTTTTTTGCATGAATCAGTTATAAGAACCTTAAAGTAACCTTCCATCGCTCCTTAGTTTTTGGTTCGAAATATTATAGGCATTCTCAATGTATTCATTGGTTTTTAAGGCACTACAGTGAAATTTCCATTCAAAAACAAGAAATATGGTTCGATATCATATAGGTATAGGGTGTACAATCATCCAGAACTGAAAATTTTCGGAAACAGAAATTGGTATGGTAACAAACTAAAAACTGAAGTTTTCTATCAATCGAATAGTCCTATTTCTACCGTGCACATATTTCCTTCTGGTTATTTTGAATGGGAGGTATTTACTTAGCAGTTGTTCATAGTGACCGTTATATGTTGCTTTGTTCTCGCAAATCGAATTCTATATCTATCTCTCATTCGTCTCGACTTATTCGGATATAACCGTCTTGCTTTTATCATATGAATCGGAAACATCTTGAGGCACTTTCACCGTCCAACACTCTGCGAAACGAAAAATAAAAAAAAAAACAAATTTGATTCCTACATGACGGCAATCACCAATATCCATTCCCGGCAAACGAGGCTTTACCCAGTAACACCTCGTTGTGACATGGCATTTTCTATTAGATTACCTAATCGTTCCTTCCCCCAGCAATCATTCTCATCCCCCTGTTCTTATTTGCTGTCAAATTATGTTCCCGTCTGTCATTTCGAAGCGGGATCCAGGCACTCGGCACGTGACCGTGTTGCCGTTCTCCTCGCAGGTCTGGCAGCAGGAGCACCAGGAAATATTGCCTTTTTTCCATTATCTCGCAGCCGGAGTAATATTCGGAGTGCACTTCGTGTTTAGGTCGGATCTAATTATTATTTAGGGCATTTGCCGACTATACGGGGAAATATCATTGCTAAGGGCACGTTTGCTTTCAGTAATATCGATAATGAAAAAATCTTTCACTCAAGATGATTGAATTCCTTGATATGAAACGGAGATGGGATGGAATATTGCTTGATCACTTTTCTTTTTGCAACAACCTCTTCGATTTTTCCTTACATAAAACAAATTGAATGATGATTCTATCGATGATTCTCCATCATTTCAAATGATGACAAAACTAGAGATCATATATTATGTAAAATGAACAGAAAATGTTATGATCATAATTGATAGTATCATCCAATGCATATGAATATGAAGATCCCTGAAGGTCTTCACTATAGCACATGCCCTCCTAATCAATGAATACTTGATGGTACAGTGATAAAGACCTACGAAAATTCACCGAGTTTCCTTATTTTTTATGATTATCTTGTTTTGAAGTTCAAGAATACGAGTAAAGTGGTAGAATATCTCTTTCGTTTCCTTGCTCGTGATACTTTATCTCGTTTGCAAGTACAGTTCTCATTTAGCTCATGAATGTCATCGAATCAAATGTTTTCAAGTATCTCTTCAATTTTTTGTGAATGAAAAATAAACGTTCAAATGTTATTATATCCTCTCATCATTTTCGATCTTCGGTTATAATTTTATTTGATTGGTAATCAAGTTGATTGTCCTCTGGATTGTTCGGTGAGGTTTAGTTCTAGTGGCGTTATCCGTATATTCTGTTGTGAACTGCTTCAAAGCCCAGGCCTCGGCCTAGGCGGAAACAACTTTTTGCCGATTGAGTCAAATTTGTTTCATTTAACAAGCTCTACTCAAAGTTCGTTATGGAGAATTCGAGTAATACACCGATTGAATGGATATCATTGCGGGCGTTTCAAATTTCAAGTAGAAAAAACTTCACCATAAATCAGTGAACTTTCTAGAAGCACCAAACAAAAATATATTCTTAATCCACTTGAGTTCCTCCAACTTGGAAGCATTCATCGAATGCAGACAGACAGACGAACGAATTTACTAATCACTAATAATGGTTATTACGTGTATTCAATATTTTCTTGTAAGTTATCTTCAGGTACTGAATGAATGAATCAATCACTGTGGATGAGTACAGTCTTGACCCTCTTTTCTTTGTGGGCAGCTTTGTTTTTTCTCTTCGAAGACCTTAATGTCCAAATTCTCGACCACTTTTCTGATCCTACGCTAACGATTCATTCCATAGATACATACATTCATAATAACCGATATTTCATTCCACTTTTATCTTTTCAATCTTCGATCAATACCCAAACAACCATTTACCTTGACAGATGGATGAGTAATAAACTAACGGATCTATGCGATTCAACTTTAACAAATGATACCATTCATCATTATATGTGATAGACATTATCATTGAATCCTCGAATATCTACCATACACTTAATAACTGCTATTTTACTTACTGATGAAAGTATTAGAAAACATTTTACGATCCTAGGATCATTTATGAAAATAACTACTTATCGAATATTTGTCCCACACCTGACACCAATCGCCGAAAATCGTTTGCTCCATCGTTCTAGCCTGACGCGAAGGCTACCCTTGATTGCCTGATCCGCCCTCTGGTTCGTATAAGCGTTCCGGGCTCGGATTTCGCGATATTGCACCTCCGGATTATCAAGCCCGTGTCAACCGACGCAATTTATTATTGTTTCGTCCGAAACTCAATTTGTTAGCCGGGAAAATAATGGAACTGTTGATGGCGTTCCTTTGCCGTTGATAAAAATAATTGAACTTTGATGCCTTTGATACGAGGGCCGGCCGTTGAAACAACTCTGACGTGATTTGATATCATATGGATTACGATAGGTTCTTTTATTGCTTCCCGAGTTTTTTTGATAATCTCAAGAAAGGGGTATGAAATGAAGAAATATGGCATTCATTTCATTCCAAATACAAAAATCTATGATTAGAGTCAATTAAGTGGTATACAAGGTTTCGACCTATATATATAAGACGGCTGCAATCCCGCCAAAACGTTGTTGTAGTGAATTCAATACCATGTAGCTGTTTCGGACCGCCATAGAATTCATCTGAAGCAATCGGCAAGACTTGCGATCACAATAATTTCGAATTATCTCTCCATATGGACGGGTTAATTGTTAGAGCACGGTTGTTTCTTGTTGTCATCACCTACTGTGTTTGGAGTTTGAGTATGTTTGAATCCATATAAGTATGTTTTATAAGTAGAGAAGATTGGAAAATTGTGTATTCGCTGAATGTTCCTATAGAAATCGTCAGTCGAACAGAATCCACATTAGTCATTATTTGAAATAAATCTTGATCCTCAACAGATTCTTGACTTCAGCGATGTAGGTGGAATACTAATAGGTATTTTTTTAGCATGGCTTTTTTCAATTACCTTGTTTGTTCTGTTATAGAATGATGATTCTATACAAGAACGTGAAGGAAAATAGTTGATACTCATGAAAGTTTTTGCTAATGTCTGTTCAAAAATGGTTGAAAAACTAGAATTATTTCATCCTTGCTCGAACACATTCGACTGCATATTTGAACGCCATCCTGCAATTTAATCCTTCGTCTGCTGCCACACAGTCCAGGCTGACCGACTATTTGCGTGTCACGGCTCCCAATAAAACAGTAGAAATGAACTTATGGTTTATTATAACGAAACGAGCTAGATATCCGTGATTAGGTCCCTTCGGTGGCGTGTGATAATGCATCGATCTGCATTGCGGTCTCTGTTTAGAACCGCCTAATTTATTAGCATAATAGTCCAGTGACAGAATGCTTAAAAATTTTCAAGGTCAGCATGGGGATAAGAGCCTTCATGAACCATAGTTTTCATCAGAAGAGGCTGTGTTCTAACCTCTTTTTTGGGAGTTGCTTTCATATAGATTGTTCACCCTTCATACACTCTTTGTATACTTAAAAAATAAAAA
The DNA here is from genome assembly GCA_032362365.1 of Zygogramma bicolorata. Taxonomy (NCBI): domain Eukaryota; kingdom Metazoa; phylum Arthropoda; class Insecta; order Coleoptera; family Chrysomelidae; genus Zygogramma; species Zygogramma bicolorata. Next base: position 365,687 of record JAVJAQ010003882.1, read on the forward strand.
TCACTCAAACACAACATCTTGCATAATATCAATGCTATAGCCTCAAGTTCTAGTCAGCAAACTCGAATCATTTATACATGTGTTTTCGAAATAAATCTGAACCTCAGATATCTAGACTCAGAAATTTAAATATTTTGGGATGAAAATGAGGATGAAAGTATACGATTGGGTGTACCCACAGTTGAATATTTCTAAGGAGATTCCATTTACAATATGAGTCCACCCTCGGATCCACCTCAATCACACATTGATTATGATCACATGCTGTTTCGAGAGTTTACGATCTTATGCAATTATCATCTCGTAAGGGATGGTGGCCCTGCAAACATGTGATCAAAAAGGCGATCAGATTATAAATTTATCCTATAGGTATGGTGAGTTTGGTTATTTTCCACAGTCACTTTTTACTTCTGATGACCACATATGGTTTCAACTATGTATTGACTGTTGGCTCTTTATGAATCGGGATGATGAAGAATTTTCAATACTATGACCACGTGGCCTCTTCATGACTCTCGATCATGCTCCTTTTACTATCTCCTTTCGAAATGTATCGTTGAACACTTTCAGCACTTCCAAGCTAGGTATTACATCCTTCTCTACTGAAGCGGAGATGTGAGAAAAGAATTTAAATTCGAAGAAGCTTCTGGATTGACCATATCTAAGAGAAGGATAAGGAAAATATGTGATATAGAATCAGTACAGCTGAGAACATGAGGCAAACACTTGGTCTACCGAGTACTCTACTCTAAATATGAGAACTCACATTTGGTTGAGGATAGCTCCAGTACTGACGCTGAAGTAGGAAGTGACTATATTTTGGGTGTCACGATGCCTGAAACAAATTGTATCACGTGGAGCTATAGCTGTCCCAAAACGAGTAGGACAATGAAAATACAGAAGGGTTCCTAGAATCAACTACAGAGAACATTTTCGTGGTTCATTTTGACCAAAATAGCTGATTGAAAATCATGAATTTTTTTTGCAAAAAAATCCTCAGGGACGAATTCAACAGAATCAAAAAATAAATATACTAGAAGAGATATGAGAAGGTTTCGCCAGTGAAACGAGGAAACTTCGACAGATATTTACCAGTTTTGAGGCCCATTAAGAATGGCAATTCCAATTTTAGAAAAACTGCAAATGCTCATAAGCAACTTTGACTATCTATGACGCTGTATTATTTTTGCGTGAAAGCTATAGCAGCCTTACTGTTTTACTTCAGCCTTGATTCTACCCTTACTCTAAACGAAAGTGACGTTAAACACACTCAGTCTTGATCCGAACACAGATCCCACAAACTGAACCGAAAGATATAATCATGAATAAAGAAAGCCGTAGAAATTTGAATAATAGTCTCAAAGTGGCGTTTCGATAGCGAGGGATAATAGCATAAATATTGATAATAAGCATTAGTGCGTTCCCGTTCCCCATCCCTTCGCCGGCAAAAAGGGGTGCTTGCCAAGCGATCAATACAAGTCGCGGCACGTATATATAGAACTTATGCTAATAAATTAGACCGGTCTTATAGTGCAGCAGAAAACTGCTCGATGAGAGGTTCGGCATTTCAACTTGGGACAGAATTCCGTAGGAGGTTTGCAGTGCATTTTCATTCGACCAGCGTCTATACGCATAATCGTGACTACCATCAAAATTCAGGGTATCTGCGAATTCAGACAAATATATAGATTCATCACAGGGATGGATTATCATCAGTATTGCACAGGACCCTTCGAGCAAAAACGAAACCTGGAGTATACTGCGATGATGAGAAACTGCTCAATAGGAATGTTCTAACCTACCACGCCATGAAACATCCATTGCAAATCAATAGACTCACTGCTCTCTCCGAGGCTCTCTCTGGGTGGACAACAGAAAATATCTAAAAATACAGGTTGGAGTGAAAAATCAGATTGATTTTTTTTGGTCAAGAGAAAACAATTGAAAAAAAAACTTTAATAAATTTAACTTGATAACACAAACAAAAATTAGACGTACAGTGTAGTCAACTTCATCAATGATGTTTGCGTCTGTTTTAACGTCGCAGAGTTAAAATCGATTTAACAGCTATAAATTACACTGACACCAAACTGATATTACTGATATTACTCGCTCACTCTTACACCAAAATCTTCACTTTCACCGATTATCATAATAGTGAAAGAATTTTCAATATTTATTTCAAGTCGCTACTGAATCATACGGTTTTGGTTGCAGATCTAGTAGAGTAAATGATTCAGTTGATGTAAATGTCAAACCTATTTTGACAGATCTCAACCATCCCAGCACGAAACTGAAATGAGTATCAGTTCTTCTCTTGATGATGTGATCTGTAATCTTTGTTGACCTAATGCATTTTGAGTGCATGTGATTTCAAGTCGATGTTAGAACCGAGTAAAACCAACTAATACTTACAAGGGGAAGAAGATTCCACAAGAAACTCGCCGAAAAAAATAAAAACAAATTTTTATATCATCTCCAATGGGACTTATTGCTGCCAAACATCAACATCACTATAATTCCATAGCTCTTAATGACCTCTAAAGCGAATGGTTGGAAATGATGATTCGAGTAGGTATTTCTGGAATGGGTTACAATCATCTGATCATTATAAGGCTTCTGCTCTTCTTGATGGCTGTTTTCCGTTATCGTAATAGTAATCGAAAAAGCTTTAGCAGCAGTTGATGGAGGTATTCATTTGTACAATAAGTAGGAGGGTACATGATTGAGAATCGATTTTCACGCTATTTTGTTTGCGTTGAAGTATTTAATTTCGACAAGAATTATACGTAAGGATACAATTCTTGAAAGTTTCATAAAAATAATATGGTCGATTCAATATAGGAAGTATATTCATATCACGAAAGATACGAATAAACAAACACTGAGCTATTCGAAGGTAAGTAAGACTGACGAATTATTCTGCTCCAATCCAAGGATTCTACGAGTTGTATCAGTTTCAAGAACTTTGACACATATCAGTAAACATGGAAACATGTCATAGAATTGTTGTTGGAGATACATCCAAGTTGAGTTATCATGTGCACATGTGGTTTCGACTTCATGAATTCATATGTAGGCTTCACCTGGTTATATAACTTGAATATTCATGTCATGATACATACTCATTTCATTCTCCATTATCCCAGCAATAGAGAAAGGAATTATAGAAGGAGAATATATTTTTCTGCGATGGGGTACTAAAAAAGGTATTATTTTAATGATTCATCGAGTGATTAATAATCTCGCTTATGACTCATGAAAAAATCTACCCAATAGTGATAATATTAGTTCATACAACAAGAGTGGATATGGTCAATATCCATTAGAGTTGTACAATTGAATTTTTCTTCGGCCAGGTGAATATTTCAGAACTCTCTTTCAATTAGAAATCAATTTTAGATATAGAGCATTCTTTCAATATTTATGAAAATCCTCGTGAAAAACTCAAAGCAAAAAACTTCATTAAATTGATAGTGAACGAAACAAATCAAGTTAATGATGTAAAATCGAAAAAATGACAAAAAAGAGGTCGTTTTTGGTGAGACTCAAACCCACGACTATAAAGTGGATCGACTCAGAGAGCTAACGCTCTAACGAATAGGCCACTTGGACTGTAAAATTTCAGTTAATTATTGGAGTGAAGATCTACTCTTCACACCGATTTTTCCATTTTCTCCCAAAAACATTTATTGTGACAAATCAAACTTGACTCAATAAACTCTTTGTGATTGATTGAATTCATATCCTACCTTGTTTCTATTCAGTTGACTGGAATTGCTTACTTATCCGTTTAGAAAACTATAAAGAAATCAGCATATTTAGGGTTGGGAGTAGAAGAAAGTACTTACTTCTGCCACTGATATTTTCTTTCCTTACTAAAGCACTTTTTGCTTCTCATGGTAACTCTCAATTTATGAGTAGTCGTGAAGAAAGTGATGTGAAAAATGTAGGAAATGGAAACGAATTTCTGACTAGTTGCTCAATATATTAGGTATTATTCTATTGTAGGTTCGGGAAGTTATATTATTGAAATTGGTTTAATAAAAAGGGTTTGGTTCTATGATTCTTGTCTTTTCAGAAAAATATTTGTCCTATATTTCTTGAAGTGATGAGAAGACATACCAATTTAGAAAAAGATGTCGTAATAATTAACTGATAAGCGTTTTCTAGAGATACCAAGGGATATATAAATATATATCTATTGATGATTAATTCTCATCAGTGAATAATATAAAAAAATAACTCCATTGCCATTGGAAGTGACTGTGAACAATTTCAAGTGGTTTGAGTAATACTCGAAGGAGAATGCATTCGTTATCCAAAAATATTCAATTTCCTTATTTGTTTTAAGCTGCGAAATAGGCAATTAAACAGATTTACTCTCCTACTGGTTGGAAGGTAGCTATTCACTACCTATTCGATCTAGGAAATTCAGGTGATCTGATTACTATATATTCGGCACCCAAAATAATTAGCCGCGCCATGTCTACACAAGGTTCTGCCTTCTGGGTTCATTTGTAAGAGTGGTTAACAAAGGAAAAATTGAACAAAACACTCCTACATGCACGTACACACACTTTGTATGAAATGATCTTGAATTTTTGCAAGTTGAATTGAAAAATGGCTGATACTTGATGAAAATCCATAAATGAATTTTCGTATTTGCCGAACTCATCGTGAAGCATAATTGTAGGTATATATCTCTCATTTCTCTGCATTCGTTGCGACGTAGACAATTATATTACTTTAATTTTCTCCGTAGTTTTTCGGGTTAGTACCACAATCTGGAAAAATTTAGAATTAATATTGAATTCTATACAAAACACCTTTATAGAAGAAAAGTATTTGCGATAAGTTATAGAAAGTGAAACATATTTGTTTTCAACGAAGCCAAGTACTTATGTAATTTTTTTTCGGATAATCGGAAATATACCATAAAGCTGTATTTAGGCAATCAGTAACTGCAACTTATTTCGACTATGCCGATTGAAAAACAACCATTCACCGCAAACAATCGCCCGTCCAACATCCCAAATGGGTTTATTAACCTGTGGAGTCTTTTACTTCGAAGCATCTTGACGAGCACACGAAAGTTTCACCTTCAACCTTGACACCTATCGGGTAAGCACGGACCGCCAGAGTGAAAGAGGCGGTCATGCCACCCTAAATATCTAGTATTTGGCCAGTCCGAGTAAATAAAATATTATTGGCAAATAAACGACGGCGTATCGCCAGGCACAAAGAGAACACGATCCTGTGTAAACAGGGCGAGTACCCAGCAAGACAATGTAAATGTCTCCAGATCAAGCAGTGCCGTCATTCACAAATAATAAAGAGGGTTCTTTGCCAGTGGAAGGCCGTCTTGATTTTCTTCTGTTGTTTTTGCCGATCACTTTCTCTAATATTCGTGCAGCGTTGTGGAAAGAAAAGTTTGCGATAGATCCCAATAGCAATTCGAGGGGTGTTTCAATTCCGTAACTTTTGTACACCAAATCAAGATTTCAAGTGGATTTCAGGATTTTTTCAAGGATTTCAGGTGGGATTTCTGGATTTCAACATATATTTCATGTATTTCAACAACATTTCTACTGGATTCTGTACATCGATTACCGAAGTGAAACTAACACCCCTCGTAGCAAATCAATTTTGCTCAGATTGTGGTAGAAACAACTCAAAAAACTACGAAATGAGTATTCAATTCTCCACAAAGTAATGACTGTCAAACAGCATTTTGTTATACTTTTTCAGACTACAAGTTTGAAGCTATGTTTTCAAGTGCTTCTTGTATATGTTCATTGATATTATTTCACTGAAATAAGGATGATTTATTGTTTTTTAGTCCATATAATTTTATAGTTTTTGGTTCCACTCATATGTATACGTTAGTTCAAAACATCTGCCTTTGTAATAGCGCAACGGTGAATACCTATATCAAAATTTCTAGTAATGATTCATGGCTCCATGACCATGGCAGTAGTCCTAGAAGGACCATAGTTCTTTCATTACCCCAGAATTCAAAGTCGTGACGAAATTGTCATAATAAAGCGTTTTTGCTGTACAAAATTGTTTTTACTTTTCCCTATATACTGTTTATGTATTGAGCTGTAGAAAATCTGGGAAATCCCGAACAATGGGTTCGTATAAATTCAAAAAGTTTCCCTCAGATGGGAGTGAGTAATGAAACTTTAAAGATGTTCTACCACCCAAAACCAATTTTATCTTAAAACTATTTGCCAAGTATTTACTTTTCAATAACTTCTGTTGAGTGAATTTTTTTCTGGAAAAAACCTACTCTTAGAGATTGGTAATGAGTATTCATAAACACACAGCTCTAATGCATTGAACAAAATTCAAGGTTAAAATATGTTTTTATATTCATGTGTGTCAGGCACGTGTCAAGAAACTTTTGAAAATTTTATGTTTTCTCAATACATCAGGAATATAAAACATGAAAAAATTCAAGTTTCGTGTAATGACGAATATAATGATGATCAAAATATAACAGCCTCAGAAATAAAATTGAAACTGCATTCATGAGTAACTGGGAGTGTAATCATTTTCTAAACATCGTCCTTCATTATACATCATATTATTGAAGTATCGATACCCGGGCAAATTATGAACATTTACCTATTCAAACTTTTGTTTCTATCAAATTCTCAAGGAGAAAATTGATAATATCTTTTTCTACGTTCGCGCATGTACTCTATTCAGGAGTGAGAGAATGTTCTTTGCCTGACGAAGGTATCAGAAATTCCACCCCTTAGAGGGTGAAAATCGAGAGCAAAATTTGTATGGGACAACGCGATGCCTTGCTTCAAACTACTTCAAATTCTGCACAAAATTCTTCAACAGAATTGATGGTAGTTATCATATTTTATTGAAATTCATCGCCTAACGGAGTAAAAAAGGGGCACTGGTCGGCTAGTTCAAATATAAATCCGAGAACATCAACTTATTGCTGAAAATGGGTTCATATCGATACCTATTTGATAGTTGAAGAAAATTACGATGCGTTGCTTGAAATAAACATCTCTTTAATGCCTTACTGGGCACTTGGAAATAGCAGAAGACAACCGAAGACACCCCTGGCTACGGTTTGCCTGGTACACTCAACGGGGGACCACGAAGGCGAAAGTCGCGTTCTTTAAACTATTCCTTACCTCCATTGAGATAAAAGAACGATATTCATGCTCCACCGCTCGGCTCTTGTGTTCATTGGCTATTAGGACGTTTTTTTACCGTCAGACACCATCCTCCCCGGCATCCGCCGACTTCATGAAAAATTCTTGGATTATTTTTCAAGGAGAATCTTAGCGTTCAGCAAGTGTTCGCGAAAAAGATTCCCACGTAATTTTATTCACGCGGCGGCGGTTGTTCCGAGACCGTTTAAGGTCTATTAAAGACGCTTTTTGCGAGAAAATTCGAATGAAAATTATTGTGTACTTGAGATTTCAGACTTGTTTTGTTATTCTTTTGTCGGAAAGTGAGGAGTCGGTGCTCACGGATGAGATGAAAGGGTTGATCTCTTCGATACTTTCGCTGGAGGATGGTTTGATTCGAGTATTTTCAACGTACAGCTCGGTTGGGTCGTTGGGTAGATATTGATTGTGATGATTTTTGAGGAGTTTCATTTTCTGAATAAGTAGGTATGATTTTGAACGTTTATTAATCATTCCGCATGGATTGCAGCGTAGATCGTCGAAATCAGATTGCTTTATGGGTCTGTTCGTTTGGTGTTAACAAAAAGTATATGTACATTTGACTGTGGCTGTGTTCACTAGAATTCATTTGAACTTCCGCTCAGTAGATGTCAGATGGTTCTACTGTTCTACTTGTTAGCTATTGAAATATTTTATTGATATCGGGTTGGGGTTGATATGACATTCATTTATTTCATTTCTCTCTATTTTTCTCACATATACATTATATCTCAGTTCGTTCATGATGGCAACACACCATTGAATTTTCTTGTGTAAATTTTCGAAAAATCATACCTATTGACTATGCGATTTACACGATGACTATTACTCCACCAAGCTCTCTATAATCGTTTTCAAGACTCAATAATGAACATTGAATACAATCCAGAAATAGGTATTGAACTGTTTGGAACGAATAATTGAATCTCTTGGTTTTGCCTGTGAAGCATCCATAAAAAATACTCCGAAATTTTCAACAATTTCAACAGCTTCAACGACAATTCTATAAAAAACTTGAGCTGGATATGTATGCAACTGGCTGATAGGTACTTACGGAAACATTCTCTTTCCCGAAGAGTAACTCTGCAATCACAACAGGATCATCTAGCTCTCTGATGACAAAAAACGCATATTGACTGT